>CM038559.1:6965194-7407694 GCA_021527575.1 Ensete glaucum
GGGAAGTGGAAGGAGATGGGGAACTCCCCGTGTGGAATACCCCAAAGGATGGGATGGATGGGTGATGGAACTGCACATTTAGACGTCATCGTCCACTATTCTCTTCCAAACAGGTGCCCAGTTTGCTTTATATCTCGATCGCATCAGCTTGAATGAAAGTGTTCATATGCATGCATACCAATCGAAAAGGTGCAGCAGATAGCAGCGATTCCTAATTCTTGTTGTTATTTACGGAGCAGTTGTATTCGTTCAATTCTGATTACTGCAACCATGTTCCGAAAGTTCTCTTCCCCCTCTCTTCTTGCTGGGTTTGAGCTGAGATGGATCTTTCATGCATTGTTGCTCTATCTTGAACTGAAGCAAGAAATGGAAGCGCAATGGTTTGAGGGGCAGTTGTACGATGGGAGGATGATGTGAAGCTCGTTGTCGTGGCTTCAGGGAAGGGATGATGTGAAGCTCGTCGTCGTGGCTTCAGGGAAGGGATGATGTTTGTGTTCTTCGTGAGGACACCATCTTCTCGGGTTTGGAACGGTTCACCGGCAGCTTTCTTCCGCTTCTTTCTTATCTCTCTCTCTCTCTCTCTCTCGGACTCTCCCACCAACCGTAATCCAATACGGGTTGCCGCTGGCCCTCCATCTTGTTATGCATCCAGACCCTACATCATCCATCGGACGGCTGTTGTCTCTTCTAAAAATCTATCACTCCCGTTTATCCAACGGTCCTGCTTCTGCCTCAGTTCCCAAGTCTCTTCCCTATATATATATATATATATGTGTGTGTGTGTGTATTAAAAATCTTATTTAAGTGATAGATTATATGCAGTGACTCTTTGCCCTATTTCTGGTGTCTCCAACTGCCTGCGCGAGAAGAAGAGGAAGAAAGAGGGAGAGGAGAAGGCGATGGCGGCGATGGTGAGCTTGGCGAGGCGGAGGGCTGGAGATGTTTTCCGGCCGGAGGCGGTGAGGCGAGCTGCCGTGTTCTGCCGGGGATTCGCGGCGGCGGCGGCGGCGGATGAGAACGACGTGGTAGTGATCGGCGGTGGGCCCGGTGGGTACGTGGCGGCCATCAAGGCCGCGCAGATGGGGCTCAAGACGACATGCATCGAGAAGCGGGGGACGCTCGGTGGCACCTGCCTTAACGTGGGATGCATCCCCTCCAAGGTGAGAGATTGCCTCATCCCTCCTTGCACTCTCCTCCTTTTCCCTTTCCGATCCGTTTAACGTGTTGCATCTGTCTTCTTGGTCTTTGTTTCCGATTCATGTTTCTGATGCTCGATTGTGATGATCGGTGCGAATTTCTGTGTTCGGTGAACCTGATAGATCTGATCTGTTGTTTATAGGCAAGCTAATTGAATTCACGTTTTCTGTTTGTTTAGTGGTTTTCATAGATTGTGTTCCTAAATTCTGATTTTTGACCAAGTATTTCTAACAAGTAGATCGAAAGATGTGTCGACTCTACTCCCCAACTCCTTTCGTGTTCTGGTGGTGTTCTTTTGCTAAACTGGAATCCTTTGTTTCTTGAGGTAACGGTAATTAGTTGGAAACGTGGTGGAAAGGGTGAGGCTTTAAAGCGGGATAGCATTGTTTTGTTTCGTCCTTTTTGTTCACTATTTGAAGTACTGCATTACATGTCTAGTATTTGTGTATCCATTCCACAAGTCTGCTCTGGACACATGCTGATTTTAGGTTCTTCATATAGAAATTGAATCGAAGCTACCCTGTTTGGGAGGCGTTATGTATCATTTACTAGTCAGATGATATGCATTTGCTATTGATTGCAAATATGGATTGTTTATATATAGGAGAATTTTGGTTTGGTCTTTATCAAAATTTAATGCTTCGGCAGAAGGCGTCTCAGACTCACTGACAATGCAAGGGAGGGACGGGTCAAATTTTCTAGGGTTTTTTTGTTTAGGTTTATTCAGTGCACTATGGTTCAAGGGTGAGATTGGAACTGAACGGATGGGTTGAAGTCAAATTTGAAGTCAAGGAGGAACCAGACTTGAACCAGATTGGAATTTTTTAGTTTTGCTTTGTTTGATTATGGTTTTTGATTAGAGAAAAAAAAGACTTTTTATCTCCTTGTAAGCATTTTTGCTGGCAACATTCCACCTATTCTAGCATCATGTGACCCCTGGGCCCTGGCCCCTCCAGTTGCTTTCTTATGACCTCCCTTGTGAGTGATTCTTTCCTTTGTTTTATCATCCAACACTCCACCATTGGTGCTATGATAATAGTGGCCTTTTCGAGATCATGAAGAGCAAAACCACTCCTTGATTCCTCTTCGTCGGGGCACAAGTTGAGGTGAACCAATGGATGCAGATGAGAGTCTTGAGTAATAGTAGGTGACAGCATTGTTTGCTGAATCATTTGATTTTGGTTGGTGACAAGTCTGCCTGATGTTTGACGTGCAGTTTTGCTGATTTAGCTAGTTGAAGTGTCAGTTTTGATTGGACTTGGTGGATAAAACGATTCAATTAATCATTATTAGGAATATAAAAAGTCGTGAACAAAGTATTGAACAATTCAGGTGATTAATTATCTTGGCATAAAAGGAGAACCACTTCAATATTGTGTTTTAAGTTGTTTCTTTTCCTACTTGTAATTGGGATAACTACAAATTCGATGGTCATAAACTTGGGAATTACGAGTGGAGATAATTATTTTTTCTTGGTCAACCAATGTATTAGTGATTCTGTTATATTTATCCATTTGGTGTGACTCCTGAGAATCCGCAGTGAGTTTCCTTTTGTAAAGGAGCTTCGTCTCTCAGTTCATCATATATCCTTATGCAATTCCAATTCTCAATGCTTCCCATATGATGTTACCAAGCATGACCTTCATTCGAAAGTCGTGAGTCCTCCAGTTGCCTGTGGCTGCAATCCCCATGTGATATTCACCATTCAGATCGCAGCAATCCTCCCACATGGGTTCCCAATCTTGGAACAATTGAGGAGTTAGTGGTTGGTTCCTATAGCTATGACAAGCAGCAAATAACCTAGTTTACGTGTATTTTATATTATAAAAATAACTAGTGCTAGTCTTGTACTAGGATTTAAGGGCATTGGTAAACCCATATGTATGACTAATTATGGGGATTGATGCCATTCCTGTTTCACTGTCATTTTCGCTCTAAAGGTAATCTATCTAGTATATTGTACTAAGTTGCCATTCTTGTTTCACTTTATTTTTCCCGTCAAAGTTAACCTATCTAGTGTATCGTACTAAGTTTTAGTTCCTGCTTGGGAGGCTTTTTCATTACCTTGAATCAAGGAAGCGCTTGTTAGTCATGTTACTTCTAGCATATAAAGAGAACTATAATGCTGAAGGCATCTTTTTGGCATGTTTTAACGGAAATAAGATCCTTAGAGCTGGAAGACCTCTTTAGTGTATGGAGATCAGCATAAAATAAGGTTTCCAATTCAATTTCCATTTTTTTTTGTTTGGGGGTCTTTGATTCTTTCATATACTGTGTTCTGGTGTATTTCCAATGGCATGCCTTTCTCTTTCTCATGTGTATCTTTTGGTGGCCAACTTTAAGGAACCTATGAACGGAATTGAAGCTGTAATTTCTGGTTTGGTTTAATATCTGCATTCCTTTTAGCATGGTTCAATTTTAATTTTGTAGCCAAAGGGATTCAGTTGGTTTAAAATTCTGGAGGAGCCAGAGTAAAACGGAAAAAACAAACCACTGAACAGTCATTGTTAATAGATTGCATCAATTTCTTTATGTTCCCTGCTTGCAGGCTCTCCTACACTCCTCTCACATGTACCATGAAGCCAAACATGCATTCCCAAGTCATGGTGTAAAGTTTTCTCAGCTTGAAATTGACCTACCTGCCATGATGGCACAGAAAGACAAAGCTGTATCTGGTCTGACACGAGGTATCGAAGGTTTGTTAAAGAAGAACAAGGTAACCTATGTCAAAGGCTTTGGCAAATTTGTGTCACCCTCTGAAGTATCTGTCGACACCCTTGAAGGAGGGAACACTGTTGTCAAAGGCAAAAATATCATAATTGCGACTGGTTCTGATGTCAAATCCCTCCCTGGAGTTACTATTGATGAGAAAAAGATTGTTTCATCTACTGGAGCGCTGGCTTTACCTGAAATCCCAAAGAAATTGGTGGTGATTGGAAATGGGATCGGTTTGGGGAAGGCTTGGTTCTGAAGTGACTGTTGTTGAGTTTGCACCAGATATTGTGCCCTCGATGGATGGCGAAGTGAGGAAGCAATTTCAGCGAATGCTTGAGAAGCAGAAAATGAAGTTCATGCTCAAGACAAAGGTTGTCGGGGTTGACACATCAGGGGATGGCGTGAAACTGACACTTGAACCTGCAGCTGGTGGTGAACAGAGCATACTTGAAGCTGATGTTGTTCTTGTGTCAGCTGGCAGAGTTCCATACACAGCGGGGCTCGGGCTGGAGACCATTGGTGTACAGACC
Organism: Ensete glaucum; assembly: GCA_021527575.1. Lineage (NCBI taxonomy): Eukaryota > Viridiplantae > Streptophyta > Magnoliopsida > Zingiberales > Musaceae > Ensete > Ensete glaucum. Next base: position 6,969,637 of record CM038559.1, read on the forward strand.
GATAAGGCAGGAAGGATCGAAGTTGATAAACATTTCATGACCAATGTGTCGGGAGTATATGCTATAGGTGATGTGATACCAGGACCCATGCTTGCTCACAAGGCAGAAGAAGATGGAGTGGCATGCGTTGAGTTCATCGCAGGCAAGGGAGGCCATGTGGACTATGATATGGTTCCCGGAGTGGTGTACACACATCCTGAGGTGGCATCAGTTGGGAAGACAGAGGAGCAGGTGAAGGCCTTGGGAGTGTCTTACCGGGTTGGCAAGTTCCCCTTCATGGCTAACAGCCGTGCAAAGGCTATCGATGATGCTGATGGGTTGGTGAAGATACTGGCTGAGAAGGAGACCGACAAGATTCTTGGGGTCCATATAATGGCACCAAATGCAGGGGAACTCATCCATGAAGCGGTGCTAGCCCTCCAGTACGGAGCCTCAAGCGAAGACATAGCTCGCACGTGCCATGCCCACCCTACAATGAGTGAGGCCGTGAAGGAAGCTGCTATGGCTACATACGACAAACCCATTCACATATAAGGGGAACTTGCTGGTCATAATAACCCTGGCAAGTTTCTGAAAAATAATTTTAGAGCAGGTAATGGAAAAACTCTTTGATCTTTACCTCTTGTCTATTATCGCTCGGGGCACCTGACCGAGATTTGTTCATGCTTCGTAGCTTGTATTATCCGATTTTGCATGTTCTCTTTTCCGAATTTGGAATAACATGTTCCTGAAGATTCGATCTTGAATGAAATCTTTTTCCTGCATCACTTGTTCGTGCAGCTTGCTTGATACCGAAGCACTCACAGACTCATTTTGCCCAACCTCTTCCCACTTGCAGCTGAGCTTAGATTTGTGGGTCTCTCTCTTGCTTTACCATTGGACTAGAGAGCAGAAAGAACTCAAATGTTATATTCATGTGCATCATGGACTCATGTCTAAATTTCTTTTGCAGGCATAGGTTGTATGCACATCAGTTTCCTATTTAGAGTTCGACTGATATATTTATTGCACCTTTTCATCATCTACATTAATTGATTTCCTTAGCATTCATGTCTTTGTAGTTTTCTTGTTGAGTAACATCTAATATTGATGTCGTTGTCAAGTGTCGTACGGACGACGTTCTTGAGAAAGCATCTAAAGCTTCCTCCGGTCTTCCTCAGAGTGACATACAAGAATGACCAGTTTGTGAAAACCATTATTAGGCCTTTGTCTAATTCTTGTTGCTATGCCCCTTTCGAAACTAATAACTATATCTGAATTCTCGTTGAATAAATTAATAGTAATGCGATCGTGATTTATTGGTTGCTAAAGTTAAAATGCAGATAAAGTGATTTAGATGCTTGACAAAGAGCTCCACACAATCCGTTGTTTGAGCAATAATTTTTGTGATATCCCTGTAGCTATGGAGATGGTCACAAGCTTTGATTACCTAAAGAGAGCAATAATTTTGTCATTGTGCAGGGTGAATATGATGTGATGATATCAATAAATCTATAACGATATCTAACAGAGGTTTAAGTGAAAAGTATAAAAAACAATAACAAGAGCAAGATTTTTCATGTAGTTTTTATCAATAATGACATCCTAAAACATAATCAACGTCATTCACTTGTAGTATTTTTAACAATTAAATCGTTTTAATAATTGCTCAATCAACTTGAGGTTTGCCAAGAAAAAGTTTGATGGGGTTTGTAGGTGGGTGGGGGCCTTAGTGATGACCAGGATTGAATAATCTTAGCAGCTAGTAGTGTGGCATCTTCTACTTTGGAATTCGCAGCAGCTCTCACCTATTCCTTGAGCATGGAAAGGAGCAGAACATGACACCAGCAGGAGGGAGGTGGAGTTATGGATCTGTCTTTATGCATCATGATCATGGAAAGTGACCAAACACTACATTTTGTGTTGATTGATTTGGCCAATTCTTTGTTTTTTCTTTCTAATAATTATGTCTTAGATTACTAGAAAACTTCGGACATCATATGTTCAAAAAATTTATGCATGATCTTAGTAGTTTAAACCTTTGGATCATATTTAGTGTATGTTCAATTTTGTTTATGAACTTTGGAATCATATGCTTGATCCGAAGAAAAATTTATGCCTGGTTTTAATAGTTTACACTTTCGAATCATATTGTGATGGAACTAGAATTCCTAAAGATTATTCCGAATTTTAGTAACTGATACCGAAAGAATCATTTGAATTTTCTTGCAGAAATGTCACAAGGGAAGACAGAGAACAAACAAAGCAGGAGAAGCTGCGAAGAAAAATCCTGCTTCAGCTTTTATCTACACCACCAGATTTGCTGTGGACTTTTTCTCACAAGCTGACAATTCTGTGACTGCTCAGCTACGTGGATTTTTTTCTTCTCTCTCTCTCTCTCTCTTATTATCGACGTGAATACATATATATTTCTATCTGATCATCTCCTGTCTCTCACCTTGAATCTCATTAAATGAAAGAAGTCTTCCTTTCCAGATTTTAATGTTACTGTGAAGAACTTGCAGCGATTTAATCTTCTTTTGTTTCAGTTTTAACTCCACCTGCAGCTCTTCAGGATTATTTTGGCAGCAAATTCATTACAAACTTTAATTTGTGCAGGAATTTTCACCAACAAACAGATCTCAGCTCAGATGATGAGTTGATGTGATGGAAGAAGCTCGAGATTGGTCCTTTTTACCACACAATCAATCATCCGTGCATGTAAAAGAAGCAGCTCATGGTTTGTTTAAGGTCAAGATGGACTGTAAGTGTAAGCGACAGCAACTCGTGAGTTGAATTCCTTCCTCGGTCGTCATTGCAATGGAAAGCAAGTGGTGGTGTGTACAGCAAAATGAGCCAATCATCCTCGGCAATTGTTTCTGAGAACAACCACACAGTCCAACCCACCGGTCTCTCCACAATAAGTTGCGGCCTTATCCCAAGCTCTTTAAGCTTGACCTCCGAACGCACAGCACACGGATGAGCTGAGAAGAGAGAGAGAGAGAGAGAGAGAGAGAGAGAGGGAGCGCCGCCGTATCCTCTCCATCCAAGGCCGTCCATGGCCTTCTTCACCCGCTGGTACGACCTCCTCTGCCTCGCCATGATCGCCGGCGCCGTCCTCGTCTCCCTGTGGGGGATCCGCCGCGGCGAGGACCGCAGCAAAAGCGGGGACGACGAGGCGGCCGACCGAGCCAAGTACGGTGGCCTGTTGGCCACCGACGACGACGACGACAGCGACGAAAGGGCGTCAAGCACGGTGCGTAGCGAGCAGCTATGGATGAGTCGGTGGCGCGCGCTGCATCCCGCCTGCCTCCTCGCGCTCAGGCTGGTCGCTGCTCTCACCATGGCCGGCGTCCTCCTGTGGGACCTGCGGACGTACGATTGGAGCATCATGCTGTATTATACCGAGTAGGTAACTGTAAGCCTCCAATTCTTCTGCCGATCCATCATCATGCTTTCCAAGATCACCTGCTCGTTCTGCTCTCATGCAGATCTGTAAGAAGCACAAACTTGAGCGCAGTAACTAATAGAAATAGAAGAGTATTGGATCAGCTCAGCTTTCTCGGCTGAGGATCCAATCCGAGCCTTCAAGTTTCAATGGCCAGTAGGAGTTCTTCATCGAAGAAACATCAATGATCAGTTGCAGAACGCATCTCGTCTACCCCTGTGCCCTTGTGATGAGTTCAGCTGCCTACGAATCCTTCGCCTTCATGCAATGCTGATGAAGATTAATGTAGGAGATAGATGATGATGATGATGAGGAGGAGGAGGAGGTGGTAGCTGCGAAAACCATTAATTAGACTTGATGATATTGATGCTGAGTCACGCGTCTTCTCTCGACCAATAGGCAAATAGCTTTGTTGTTCGCATTCATTGTAGTTTCTCCAATTGCCAGCCTCACTCGTAATTTTAAGTATAACATACAGAAAAAAAGAAGAAGAAAATGACAGTTGGTGGTTATCATATCGAACTCGACGAGTAGATTTTGACTGCGGAGCGCTATGTATTACCCACGGGTAAGTGAGCGGGGTTGATAGATGATTGGTAAAAAGAGACTGGGCCCGACGTAAAGCGTTCACTGTGGGAGGGTGTCCTGGCGGGTTTGTTTTCCCAGGGCTCCTCTAGGCTTTTATCTATTTCTTCTTCCGTCTTCTTGCTTGTTCGCTTGATTCCAATAGAAACACTAGGGCAAGATGGAGCCCACCTTTTTGTGCTGACCCGGACCACCCTCGTCCTCGCCAATGGCGGTGGGGTTCGGTTGCTGGCTGGCGGTGGCAAGCGCCGTGACCGTCGCCGTCGCCGCCGGGGCGTCAGCGGCCGCGATCTCGAGCCACGGATCCCCTCTGATCCGCTGATCCGTGAGACTAGTGCTGGCTGGTTCTTCTCGACGGCGCCTTCGCGTTCTAGTCCTACACTCGGTTAGCGCTTCAAAACGGATTCTTGGCATCGAAATGTTCGGATCGCTCCTGGTATACTTCCTTGTGATCTCTTGTGATCGAATAGAATTGCCGAAGATTAGTTTTTTCCTTGCTGAATCTAGAGTGGATTGGACATAGGAGGTTCTATCTCTTAGCGAATCTGTGGCTTCAGATACATGTTCGGAATTAATTAGAAAGGTAAAGGCTTCCAGGGAGCCAGGTTCTATCATCCTGGAGCAGCAGATGGAAATCCTCGGTGGAGGTTCTTAGTCATACGGCAGCTTAGGGGAAAACAACTCTGATAGAAGATCACCATGATTTCTTATGTTGGAAATGTCTCTTCTTAGTTAGTATGGTCTACATGTCCAATGGTATTTTCAAGAACACTGTTATCAAGATGGTGATATATTAATGGGTCAAGTTCCGTTTACAACTAGCCATAGATGAGGCTTTTCTTATTACCGAGTCATTGCTTTCTTGATAGAAACATTGATTGTTTCACATGCAATTAGATGATCGGAATCCATAATCCGACTCCCCATCGAGTAAAAGTTATTTTTCTTGAAGTTCCACAGACAGAGAATGGAAGACACAGCAAATCTATTGATTCGTCTGTTAGTTCTTGAGTGCATCTATCGAAGGAGTCTTGTATGCGGATTCGTCAAACACTTGTTCTTGAGCAACTATGACCGGAGATAAATTTATTCCACTACTTATTCAATACATGAACTTTTTTGGTTACCTCTGGTTTATTTTATGTTTAGCTTGTCAGTCATGAGCTAATCAGATGTATAGATCTAATAGTTCTATTGTTTTCTCTGTTCGATGAACCTGTAGATATATTGTTCTACTATTACTTGTTCTTATTTCTGTACCTAATAAATGCTGCAGTTAAGCTAAAATAACCTGTTTTACTTATGTATTAATTACATTATATTATAAGGAGTGAGAAAATGAAATAGGAAGAGGGGGCCATTCAGTTTCTCCTTGAATTTACATTTCAATGGTCAATAAGTCTGTGTTGTTAGAGAACCAGAAAAAAGCTATCTTAATATGCATGTCCTCTAAATCAATCACTGACTGTATGTAGTTTCTGATTGATCTGCAGGTGGACCTTTTCATTAGTGATCATTTATTTTCTGGTATGTTCCAATGCTCTACCTTTATGATCTTTGTAGCATTTTTTTTTTTTCCCTTTTTCTTTTCTCTAGAAGTTTAGTGAAAACCCCCCCTGTATGTTAGTCTCTTTCTTGGAATACCCAGATACTTACAACTCATCATGATCAGATAGATATCTGTGACAATTAATTCAATTTTGTGACTTACTCATTTATTATAAAACTTGCGCATACAGATTGCTACCTGTATGTCTGCTCATGGTTGCTGGATTTATGCAAAGCATGCCAAGGAAAATGATGAGGCAGATGCATTCTTTAAAGGAGATTTTGGAGAAGATTTACGTGCAACTTTGATTGGAACTAACAGAAACGGAAAAGCTAGCAAATCACATGGCTTCTGTGCGCATGGTGACAAGGAACAAAAGTCTGGATTTTGGGGTTACCTTATGCAAATTGCTTATCAGGTGAGCTTCTCCAGCTTCAAACTATCACTTTGTATCATAAGGAACCAGAGCATTCTCTTCTCTTGTTTTGATGATTTTCCTGTTTTCTTATAAATTATATTCTTGTGTTCATTTTGAGGGAACTTGTTTGCTTCTTTCTCTCAAGCCTTGCCAATATACAAAAACATTTGATAGATTTTAATCTTGTTGAATTTTATTAGTGAAGCTCTTCCATTCACTTGAACAGACTAGTGCAGGTGCTGTTGCATTGACAGACATCGTCTTTTGGGGCCTTCTAGTACCATTTCTTTCGGTTGAGCATTTCAAACTAGACTTGGTGCGTGTTCTCTACTTGTATAATATTTCCAAGGAAAATATTCTTCCAGGTCTTGTTTCTTTTTAAAATGTATTAGTTTTGTGTAGCTTTTGAAATATGTAAAAATAAGTTTTCACTGAAAGTTATATGCTTTTTATTTATGTAGCTGTAGCAATTTCTTTAGTTATCAGTCTTTTTGTACTCAGAGATAATAATGTGATGGATACTAAATTTTGTGTCAGCATGTACAAATGAGCGCCACGATCTTTATGTTCACAATCGTTGCCTGTTCAAAGGGATTTGTCACTAGCAAATCTCTTATTTATGTTTACATTAATCTCTTCTTAGACAGTAAACTGGTGACATGTGGGTACTAAGGGAAAAGCCGTTTAGTGAATATAGGTGTTAGAATCAGGTTCTAGCTTTTGACATTAGCTACAAAATGTGGGATCAGACTTGAATAAATAAGTGACAGAGAAGAAAGAGCTTGAGAAAAATATTTTTTTATGATTATGCAGAATCAAGACCATTTATCTGTATGTTATCAACAAATATCAATACCCCAAAGCATGGCATGTTTGAATGAAGGAGTTGATTGTAGCTACTAGCTAGAAGCAAAGAGGAGTTGAATTGGAGATAAGGTTATGAAGCCTCAAGGCATTGTTGTTCTTCCTCAAATGATGTTGTAACCTGTGCCAAGTCTAATATCATTGGATTGCACAAAATGAAAATAAAGCAAGAGTGTTGTGAAGGACAGGCAGTTGAAATGCCACGATAATTACTTTTATCATATTGGTGGATGCAATGATACTTTTTCTTCTATTATTTGGTTTTCTTTAGTTTCTAGAAAGATTTCATTGATTCCCAGACCTTTTTTATAAGTTATTCAGTGCTAACCTTTTCTGTGTTTCTCTCGCTTCGGCAGCTCATGGGGTGCATGCACTCCCTTAACTTTGTATTTCTTCTCCTCGATACTGCTCTAAACAGTCTGGTATGTTGCACACTTAATAAGATGCTGATAACGTAAATCCAATTTTCTTTATTCAGAGTTAAAACAAAGTTAAATTATGCTTCTTCCAGCCTTTCCCATGGTTCCGGATGGCATATTTTGTCCTTTGGAGCTGTATATATGTAGTTTTTCAGTGGATCCTGCATGCACATGGTTTTTCATGGTGAGCTTGTTACTTTGTGAATGTGTTTTATTACATAAAGTATAAAGCCAGCAAATAATCAATAATGATGGTATTCCTAATATATCTGTAGTCATAATATAATTTCATCGTGGTGAATGTTTCTTCAGGTGGCCCTACCGTTTTCTCGATCTCTCAACTCCTTGGGCTCCACTTTGGTTAGTGTTATATTTTTACTGTTTTCTTCCATCTATTAGCACTATTGTGATGACTAAAACCAACTTGCAGGTACTTCTGCCTGGCATTGCTCCACATCCCTTGCTATGGTCTGTATTGTCTACTTGTGACAGCCAAAAACACATTGTTTCCAAAAATTTTTCATAAAAGGCCCTGAGACTCACAGTTATACATGTAAATTCTGATTCTTCTTGGAGTGATCGATTGAAGAAATGTTGATGATGATGCCATTAGTTATCACTCAGCTTCAATGTTGTTGAGACTTGAGAAGCACCACTAAGGCAGTTTTAACAGTGCAGTATATTATAAGCTATCTTGTTGTGGCTGAACTTTCATACTTTGATATGACAAGCATGCGGAAATTCTCATGTGACATCAAAGGCTCCTCATACATAGCTAGTTAATTGACCTTTTGTAAAGCTTTCACCCGATGCTTTTATTGGTTAAGCTGGATGCTTAATTTGGCTATGGATTATCTTGTGATCAGCTCATCTTGATCGGTACGATAAGGAAAAGAGCAAGAAAAATGTTTGTCCAATCATGCAGGATTGTTTTCTGATTGTGTTCATGAGAAGTATGTTTTATGTTTTTGAATCTGGACTTGTGAGCTCCTTTGTTGTTTCTGTTTTTTCTTCTTCTTCACCTTGGTTGGCCTTTAAAAGAGCTGCAGAACATAGTCAACCTAAATATCTGGACTTGTATGAGTTTGTAATGCCTGCATTGTGTGTGTGTGTGTTTTTTTTTGTATAAAAACACATTAAGGAGCCAATTATCTATTTAACAACAAAAATTATCAGATTTATTATCTTGTGATGATCATTAGGGCACTTGGAAGCAGGGGGGCATCGATGACAATACATACAGTTTATCCTCCCGCTGCATGATTTAGATGATTAGGATTCTGATATAATGAGCAGTTTTTTTTTTTTTTTTTTGGCTGATACAAATAAGTTTGCATATACTAGTAGTCTTCAAATCTTATATTAATGAGTCATTATGCATTGAATCTTTTTTACATATATATTGGAATCTTGCAAAAGGAATTACAACTCACCAGAGATTAAACACCGATTTGGGAAGGCAAGTTGGAAAAATATAATGTTTTTACTATTTGTAAGTTCACACAAACAATGTCCAAATCATGAATTGGACCTTTTTTGTATAACAAAAGGTGGATGAGCAGCGCATGTTTCATTCTGATACTAAAATAATATATTTTTATATGATAAATATAATATTTATCAGATCCATTTATTGAAGATTAAGGATCTAAAATTTCATCAGACATTTTTCTTTGGAAAAAATATATAATACTTGTGCTACACCATGGGTTAATTATGGATTACCCGTATTAGTTAAACCTTTTTAGCATCTTGGTCTCAAAATCTGCATAACTATCAAGTGGTGACCAGTGGTCCTTTTACCGCTCTACTTTTGCGTCGGGATCAACATAGTTGTCGAGCAACAAAAGAGCTACACCTCGTTTGCATCGACATCGATGCAATGCGACGCCACTCTACATCGTGCCACTCAACGTCATGAGCATCTTTCTCGTCGCTCGACAACTACATCGACAAAAGGACATCTCAACATCTGCATTGACTTCAGCATAGATGCAAAGCGATGTTGCTATGTATCTATTTCAACGCCGATATAGATGTCGAGCAACCCTTTCAGCGCTCAACAACTATATGTCGACGTCAACATAATGAGCGACTCTTTCTACATCGATGCCAACGCAATGAGCGACCCTTTCTTCGCTCTGGATCTGTGTATGTATCGATGCAATTATCGAACAATGAAAGGATTGCTCGGCATCTACATCAACGACCCTTTCGTCGCTTGATAAATGTGTTGATGCCAATGTAGATGCAAAACAATGAAAAAGTTGCTCATTGCATCAACATCGATGCAGTTACCAAATGATGAAATGGTTACTCTACATATGTATCGACGTTGCTCGACATTTATGTCGACGTCAAAAGCAAGTGTCGAGCGAGCCTTTTGTTGCTCGACAATTACATTAACACCGACGTAATGAGCGACTCTCACATCTCATCGCCGCTCTCCTCATTCACAACCACCACCCACGGCTCACAACAATATCGACATCCACTGCCACCAACAAGAACGATTGAAATTACTTTTTTTACCTATTATTTTTATGTTTCAGTCGATAAAACCGATAACATTAGGATAAACGAACCTATATATTTTAATTTCATAACTATAAAAATTTTAATATAAATTTTTTAAATACAGAGATCCTAAAAAAGTAATCCACACTCAAGTCTGAAGAATTAGAATTTGATCTAACTCTTATCACTCACCTGATCCAACAATCCAACCTGTTGCACCATCTTGGGCGCCCAACCACGGAAATAAGACCTTATAATGCCCTTGACTTCAAACACCATGACATGAAAATGACTAATGTTCTTAAAACAAAGAAAACAACAACAAAACACAAAGAAGAAAATGACTCATGTTCTTCAAACAAAGAAAACAATAACAACAAAACACAAAAAAAAAATATAAGTCGGTAAAAACTTTGATAGCGTATCACAAGATCCAGGTTTGAATCTTGCTCTCACCATTTACCCTTTGCAAAAGAAAAAAACACACACAGATACTGCATCAGAGACAAGATCCTTATATATGTAATCTTGACAACCCTGAGATTTTTTTGTAATTAAAGCTACATACACCATAATGATTAAGACAAATGACAGCATCCAAAACAACAGCCACAGAGATCAAGAAGACCACCAATAATAACAGTGACAGACTAAATCCAGCAGACCATCCTCCTAGTTAATAGCACAAACCTTAACTCAGAACCACAACTGTAAAAGAGACAACCTCCCAAAAGTTCCCATTATTAGTACCACATTCACATCTGGTAAAAGAGATCCTAAAGTAAAACATGTTCTTAGTTACAGGCACAAACAACAAATACCACATAACAGATTGGGAACTTTATAAAAGTCCGACAGAGAGAGACATACAGCACTTGAGCCATGGAAGACTAGAACTGACCAAAAGTTCCATTATAATATATAGAAGTAATACAAAAGTTACTGAATCTCACCCTCGAAATTGCAAGGCATCACAAGTTTTCAGTGAGCCATTCTTGGTTAATCAAGGCTTGAAGACTCTGGTCAGCTAAACAAATCTTGTATTTCCTTTTGACACCTCCAATCGGAATACGGAAATGGCTAAAATAGATCCATTGTTAATTTTCCTCGAGCAGCATTTTAGAAAACATATTATAGGCTCTAGTGTATTGTGTTGTTGCTTTTAATGCTGTCTGAAAAAGAATTGCCACATCCAAATATCAGTAACCTTCATAAGCAAACAGTCGATGCTAATATCAATCCAATTTGTAGTTGCAAAGAAAAATTAAAGTAAGCCACCAGAACACAAACAATGCCCGATTTGAATTCAAAGATCAAATTTTTCTTAGCCATCTATGTCCCAGCAATAACAAAATATTATGAAAGATTGAGGCCAGGAAATAAGCGGACGCCATTGTCAAAACAGTGAACAAAACCAAAATGTGATAGTAAATTCATCATCCCAAAAAAAGAGAAATTTTTACTAGCATTTATCCATCTAAAACATCCAAGTTTCGAATACCTCACCATCTTCATCATCCGCGGCAAAAGGAAGGATCTTCTTTGGAGATAACAATCAGTCGGCTTGGGCCTTATTGTAGACATATGTAAGGCCGCACTTGCCGCAGTAGTGGCGGTCGAAGTGGTTGGCCATGAATGTGCCCGCGCCGCACTCGGCGTTGGGGCACTCCTTGCGGAGGCGGCTGACCTTGCCGGTGGCGTCGTCGACCTTGTAGAACTGTAGGACGGCGAGCTTGACCTTCTTTTTCTTGTGCTTGATCTTCTTGGGCTTGGTGTAGGTCTTCTTCTTGCGCTTCTTGGCCCCGCCGCGGAGGCGGAGCACCAGGTGGAGGGTGGACTCCTTCTGGATGTTATAGTCGGCGAGGGTGCGGCCGTCCTCCAGCTGCTTCCCTGCGAAGATGAGGCGCTGCTGGTCCGGCGGGATGCCCTCCTTGTCCTGGATCTTCGCCTTCACGTTGTCGATCGTGTCCGACGACTCCACCTCGAGGGTGATCGTCTTCCCCGTCAACGTCTTCACGAAGATCTGCATCCTGACGGCGGCACCGCTGCTGCTAGGGTTAGGGTTCCGTCTCAACAGAGGCGGCGAACAGGACCATGGTCGGCAGCGTCGTGAGAGACGATATTTATAGGGACTAGGCGTCGAAGCGGTCTCCTGTTTCGCAGTAAGATTACCGCATGTGCTCCTCCCACTAATCACACTCCCGCGTCTTGCCACGTTGTCAGCATGAAATGTTCCGGTTCGGTTCTCGGTCGGTCCGAACCGGGCTTAATAGCTACGCGTAATATGCTGACCCACTATGCAATTGTCTACATTAATCTCCTTTATAATAAGTGGCAGTAGAGCATTGATATATAATAGACTTCTTGTCTATTATATAACCAATGAATCTTTCCTACCACCAATTTATACATCATTCTTATTGTAATTAATCTTCTCTTTCCTTTGAATAAGATATAACAAATGGGAATCCCCAGAGGCAAATTTCTTGGGTAACAAAGTAACCTCATGCATCTTATCTCCATCAAGCAAAGCTGTGTGCCGCCATCTTCATAACTGCTCCCTCATCCAATCCATGCCATCATATACTCCATCTTCTCGTTCATAAGTCTCTTTAACCAAGCGAGAAGAGAGAACATGGATTCCTCCCGCTTCTCTTCCTTCTTTCTGTGCATGATAACTGGTTTCCTCCTCCTCATCCCTCCTTATTTCTCCACAACCATTGCATCCGCGGCTGCCGCCACACCGCAGCATGCCTCCAAGCCCGGCGCGATCGAGACCGACGGCAAGAACTACAGCAAAGTGTGCGACCCCGCGAGGTTCGAGGCGCTAGGCCTGCGGATGGATGACTTCGCCTACTGCGACTCCTCGCTTCCCTACCCTGCCAGGGTAAAGGATCTCGTTGGCAGGATGACACTGGTCGAGAAGATACTCCTGCTCGGAGACCGGGGCCAGGGCGTCGGCCGAATCGGGCTCCCCAAGTACGGCTGGTGGTCCGAGGCGCTTCATGGCATCGCCGTCACCGGCCACGCTACCTACTTCGGCGATGTGGTTCCCGCAGCGACCAGCTTTCCCAACGTCATCCTCTCCGCTGCATCCTTTAACGAGTCGCTGTGGAAGAAGATCGGACAGGTAGCCGTGCATCTCACCTTTTGCGTGCTCTACTTCTGCACCATCGCCGCTAAGATCGATTTCAATGGTTGCAGGCTGTTTCCACAGAAGGAAGAGCCATGTACAACTTAGGCCATACGGGGCTCAACTTTTGGAGCCCAAACGTAAACGTCGTAAGGGATCCACGGTGGGGAAGAGCTCTGGAGACACCAGGAGAGGATCCGTTTGTCGTCGGCCGCTACGCTGTAAATTTCGTGAGGGGTATGCAGGATGTCGAGGGGACTGAGAACGTACGGGACTTGGACTCGAGGCCTTTGAAGGTTTCCACATGCTGCAAGCACTACGCTGCCTATGATCTCGACAACTGGTTTGGTGTCTCTCGCCTCCACTTTGATGCCAGGGTATCTATCTATCATCTTGCACTATGTTAGCAATGTTCCGAGTGATCTCTGTGATGCCTGGTTCTAATGATCTCACCTGTTTAAGGTGACTGAACAAGACATGGTGGAGACGTTCGTTCGGCCATTTGAGATGTGCGTCAAGGAAGGTGATGCGAGCAGCATCATGTGTTCCTACAATCGCGTTAATGGCGTTCCATCTTGTGCAGACGCCAAGCTCCTTTCTCAGACATTAAGAAATGATTGGCAACTTCATGGGTACGAACGATTAATATAGATAATTGTTTTTGTTGCCTTCTTGAGTGAATCTAATGCGTCTCTATATATCCCTGTAAACTCTTCAGCTACATTGTCTCCGACTGTGACTCAGTTGAGGTGATGCATGAGCGAATCAAATGGCTCGGTGATACTGCAGAGGATGCCGTTGCTCAAGCCATGAAAGCCGGCAAGTTGAAACTTCTCTCTCTCTCTTTCCCCCCTCTATATATATATGTTCTCTGAACAAAATCTATTGTATTGTAGGACTGGATTTGGATTGTGGGCTTGGGAATCTGAACTACTACGAGAACTACACCTTGTCGGCAGTTGCTCGAGGAAAAGTGAGGGAGAGCGACATCGACAATGCTCTGAAGAACCTCTACATGGTTCTGATGAGGGCTGGGTTTTTCGATAGCATAAAGGCTTATGAGAACCTTGGAGTGAATGACATTTGCACAAAAGAGCACATCTATTTGGCTGCAGATGCCGCAAGGCAAGGCATCGTCCTCCTGAAGAACAATCTAACACTACCTTTGGACCCCATGAACTACAAAGATGTCGCCTTGGTTGGCCCTCATGCCAAAGCCACCAAAGCCATGATCGGCAACTACGAAGGTAAATTCATCAAACACTTTAGCCATCCACCACGGTCAACGAGATCGCAGGTGTTTGATCTGTTTCACCGTTGCAGGTATACCGTGTCGATACGTCTCGCCACTGGATGCCATTGTGAAGGATGTCGGAGTGGACTACCATGAGGGCTGTGATGTCCATTGCCGAAGCAGCCGCTCGATCCCCCCTGCCGTGGAAGCTACAAAGAAGGCTGAGGCGACCATCATAGTCGCAGGGTTGGGCCTCGAGGTGGAGAGGGAGGAACTGGATCGGAATGATCTCCTCCTCCCTGGTTTCCAGACTGAACTCATCAACCGAGTGGCGGAGGCCTCTGCAGGTCCTGTCGTTTTGGTGATCATGGCGGGCGGCTGCGTCGATGTATCCTTTGCCCAGAACAATCCCAAGATTGGCGCCATACTCTGGGCTGGATACCCTGGTCAAGAAGGAGGTCAAGCCATTGCCGATGTGATCTTTGGGCGTCACAATCCCGGTATCTTTATCTCTGTGTGTGTGTGTGTGTGTGTGTGATGACAAGCTTCATCCAATTTAAGCTTCATCCAATTTGGCTTTACAGGAGGAAGACTGCCATTGACATGGTACAAGAATGAGTACGTAGGTGCACTGCCCATGACATCCATGCAACTGCGACCAAATGATCAGTTGGGCTACCCTGGTAGAACCTACAAGTTCTTTAATGGCACTTCCCTCTACCCATTCGGCCATGGTCTTAGCTACACCCAGTTTAACTACAGCAGGAAGAACGATTCCGGTATCTTCCTCCCCATCAAGGTGGACAACCATCACCTGTGCAAGCTGCCCTCCGACAAGGCCAATGCCACGGTGAATTCTCATTGTCCATCGATAAGCGTCGACGCGTTGGGGTGCAAGGAAGAGATAAGCTTCGAGGTGGACGTGACCAACGTCGGCAAGGTCGACGGAGACGATGTCGTGCTGGTCTACTCGAAGCCGCCGAAAGGAGTTGCAGACGCCCCACTGAAGCAGCTGGTGGCGTTTCAGAGAGTGTATGTCGAGTCCGGGAAGACAAGCGGTGTGAAGTTTAGCCTAAATGCCTGCAAGGCGTTGAACTTGGTGGAGAAGACAGCATATGTTGTTATGCACTCCGGCGAGCATGCCATCGTGGTAGGAGATGGTGACTCATCTGTCTCCTTCCGGGTCGAGATTGAGCTCCAGGTTTAGCTAATATTTGAGTGTGTTTGATTAGATTGTGGTTTGGATTTGTTTGATGGGAAGCTCAGAGATTTAGCTTTCCCTTAGGAGGATTATTCAGCCGATTGTTGAATGGGATGACTTCGATTATTCTACCTTCGTGCGTGCTTTAATTGAACAGATCGAATGCCGAGAATTATTACTGTCTGCTTAGCAAGCAGTGAACTGAAATTTGTATCTATACGAATAAAATCTCTCATTTTTCGTCATCTTTTTCTGTAAAGAAATCAATCCATCGTCATCTGCAGAAATGGCATGGCTTTGTTCCCCTATAGATCTAATCTTTTCCGTAAAGACTTCAGTCCATCGTCATCCTGAGCTGAAAGGGGTTGCCTTTACTACCTCGTTCTTATCACTGACGCAGCCCTTTTCCTCTTGTCGTGTCATCTGCAAATCTTTCAGAGGTTTATTATGCATACTTCTTCGCGATTGCTAATGCATAACCAAATCGCACTCGTTAGATTTTTGTCTAATACGGATCTGATGAGCTCCTTCTAAAGTGAAATGGATATGGATGAAGATAAATAGTGTCTTGGGATCAAAGGACATGCAGCCCAAGATATATACTCAATCCAAGCATCTTTTGGATGAACAAAATTTTGACTTCTTGTTGATTGGACCATAGAAAGTGTCTGTGAAAGAAAGAAAGAAGCACCAAATTGGATGCTTTCTTTTGAGAGCTTAATCTGTTCTTGCACCATCCCTCCCCCCAAAAGAAAGAAGAGCTTTGTGACCGAGGCAAAAGAAGCCTTAGTATCATTATATTTATATGAGTAAAGATTATGCATTTTGACCTTATATCGTTTAAAAGTCAACTTACAAAACAAACTATTATGGAGGGGGGTACCTTCCACAAATAAATAAGAAAAATATGATGATGTATGGTGAGAAGTACTTGAAAGAATATTGTGATTAGGCATGTTGCATGGCCTCCATTAATGGAAGAAATAAAAAAAAGGAAAATAAAATGAAAAGCTAGAGAGGAGTACTATTGGGCAGAAGAAATGACAGAGAAATAAAAAGAGATCTGATAGATTTCATGGGAGGTGGAGAAGAGTGTCACCATTCTTTTCCTGCCCCACTCTTGTCACATCCTGGTTTTTTAGTTATTATATGCTATGGTGTTCCCAGTGGTTTCACCTTTGCTCTGGTTTGGTCTGTGAATGGCTTTAAGCTTTGTGACACCTTTTCTTTTCTTTTCCCCCATCTCCAGCCTTCTCCTCCTCTACAAAACACTCTCCCCACCTCAGTTTGGCCCTCCCTCAGCTCCCTTTTTCCATAATGCCCTCCTCAACCCCATTTCTTGTAGAGATCAGCTAGAAAAAGAGAAAAGAATCATTTTGCTCTTCCAAATCCCCTAATGGCTGGGGTTGGTTTAGCTATGAGCTGCTTCTTCACCATCCTTCTTGGACTCCACACAGTCTGCTCTTCAGGTCAGTGCCCCTCCTCTCTTCCATCATCTTCAAATTCCAGTGCTTTAGTACAGGGCATCATATGCAGCCAGTTGAGCTGCTCATTAACCATAGCTGACAGTCTCTAACAATTTCAAGTGTAGATGAGACTGAAATTTTTTGTTTTCCCGTCTTGGTTGCAAGAATGTGTGTGCCCTAGTAAGGAAGGAAGGAGAAGAAAGGCACCATTTGTAAGGTTGCTAGCTTAAGCGGCTCATCATTAGCCATAGCTGATGGTTTCTGAGAATTTAAAGCCTGGATTGACACTGAAAATGAACTAATGTTGCATAGGTTATTCCCCTTTTGGGTCCAACATATATGGACAGTTAGGAAGGAGAAGAAAGGTGCCATTTTTAAGATTGATTGCATAAGCTGCTCATTAGCCATAGCTGACAGTGTGTGAAAATTTCGTGTGTAGATGAACACTGAAAAACTAGTGTCATGGAACAGATTCTTATTCTTTATGGGCCCAAGAATATATGTGTGTGGACTGGTTAGAAAGGGGAAGAAAGGCATCATTTGTAAGGTTACATGCACATCTACTTCCATTATTGAGACCATTGTCCTTGTCAGTGATTGGTTCTTCTTTTTTCCTTTTGATTTGTGAAGAAATGTTTGATCCTGATGTAGCATAGGTTGTCCCTGTTCTTCTCCTTCAGGAACCTTGTTGGGGTTCTCCTATGATGCAAGGGAAGAGAGCACTGCCCCTTGGTCGGCCGAAGGGGCACTGTTTAAGATACTTGTGGCAAACAAAGGAGACTACATCTCCATGCATCTTTGCGTAACCCAATTCGAAGCGAAGAAACTACTCAAATTGAAAGTCACAGCAAGCTCATGGCTTAAAACTCATATCGTAGAGACTCGCCCAAAGCTGAACATCGATAGCATTATGGTAAGCATCGGTGGATACCCTTCACTCCTTTCCACCTTGGCCTCGGTCAATGCTTCTCGCAAGACCTTTGGTCTTGATAGTAGTATGAGGATCTCAGTCATGTTCTCCCTCTCAAACCTCAAGACCTTGCACAGGACACATCCTAAGAGCCTTCACAGGCTGATGCATATTTTGAAGAATTTGGAGTCCCCTATGGTAGTAGAAGCTCTCGTAGATGGAGAGCTGAGCTCAGGAGAGGACTTTGTTCAATCGACTATCGAGAGGGCTTTCTCTGCTTGCACCGATTTGGCTTACCTTGATGTCCCTATCATTCTGATTGTGAGAAGCTCTGTAACCCCTAGTGAAGTCGAAATAGGTAAATTTTTTGATACAGTGATGAAGATCTTAAGGAATGATTCTGTGCGTAGAAGGATTGTCGGGCTATTCATTGGCATATCACATCTTAGGCAACATGGACAGAAGACATTAGATTGGCAAGAGCAACTGTTCCCTCCCTTGCATAGAGAACTCCTGAACCATGGCCGAGAACTTGTCGCTGCACCCAAAATGACACTCCATGATACCTTAAACCCCATAACAAATCCTTTCACATCACCAATTACAATCCCTTCCACAAACCCAACACCTGCAGTAGTCACTGTACCTTCCACCAATCCAATCACAGTTTTCCCCACAAATCCAACCATGTCACCAGTCACCATCCCACCTATGAATCCAGTAAGCACACCGATCACGGTCCCTGCAACAAATCCTTTCCTAACTCCAGCGACGACACCGGTAGTGCCTGTGACAAATCCTACTACAACACCAGTAACATACCCTATGAACCCTCCTATGACCAACCCTGTTACTACCTATCCATTTACACCACCGGTGAGTACACCTTCAATAACACCACCAGTCACTGTGCCAAGCACAGTCCCCATCACACCAGCAGTCACAGGGCAGACATGGTGTGTGGCCAAGACCGGAACCACGGATGCCGCACTCCAGCTTGCACTGGATTATGCTTGCGGAATCGGGGGTGCGGACTGCTCACCAATTCAGTCAACAGGGAGTTGCTACAATCCAGATAGCCTTCAGGCTCATGCTTCATATGCCTTTAACAGCTACTATCAGAAGAATCCAGTGGAAACAAGCTGTGATTTTGGAGGAACAGCCATGCTGGTCACTGTTAATCCAAGTAAGATTTATTATGGTTTGCATTATAGTATCATTGAGATGTAGTCGAAAAACTATAGCATGTAAAAGATCAGCTAACTTGATAGAACAAAAATTACTGGTTTAAGGTAATTAAAGTACTGTCAATTGATAGAAAGATCAACCAAACTTGTTTCTTATGGAAGTAGCCAACAAATGACGGAATATAGGTAGCCATTTTTGCCTTGTACCAATTAATCAGTAGTAGTCTTAGAATATCACACTGATGCAGTCTGTAAATATTTTGGCAGGCTCAGCAACTTGCATTTATCCATCAACATCAACATCAAGGTATAAACTCAACTTTTAGATTATGTTCTTCGTCTTTAGTCTGTCACATATCCTGAATCACCATGATCAATGCATCTTCATTTAATATTGCAGTTCTATTCCTAGTTACAATCCTGTAGCCAGCGGCTCGGGTTCAACCCCAGGTTCAGGTTCAGGTTCATCTGTGCTGAATGCGAACAACCCCACCGGCTCCAATTCGGTATTTGGTTCCAGCAACCCAACAGGCACCGTCAGCAATGCACTCTGTCTAACTGTTACTTGGACCTTCTTACTGGTTATGCTTATGGTTAACCTGTATCAGTCACACCATCTTGTAGATTTCTAGTTTCAGCCCTTTGGTAGCTGCTGCTATATGCATATATCTCATCGACGCGTAGAGATCAGTTAAAAAGTTCATAGCTGCTGCTATATGCATATATCTCATCGACGCGTAGAGATCAGTTAAAAGTTCATTGTGGATAGGAACTGGGTAATTATGACTTAAAATAGTACTTGTTGATTTGTTTGGATTCTGTATAGCATTTCACTTCCAAGTAAAGCTGGAGAACATGTCCAGTGTCAAAATGGTAAGGAATGGCAGTGGTGGAGCATGGCATGGAACCTACAGATTCAAATCCAAGTTTAAATTGTTGCATTATCTCTCTGATCACAGAATGGGAGAGACAAAACAAGTTTAATTTAGATCTCTAATTATGTGGGCCTTTTCCCCGGTGGTAACATATCAAGCTTTAGCAGATCTATTACCAGATGCTGCTCCATGTAGCCAAGTAGTATTTAAAACCACAAACCCGAGTGTTCTCTGAGCATGATAAAAAGAAAGGATATAAAAAAGAGGAAGGTATAGAAAACAGGAGATTTAGGAACTGAGATGACTACATGAATGCAACAAAAAATGTCAATATGCTAACGTTCTTGGAAAATTCTCCATCCATCCTACATTAATGCAACCAAAAATGCTAACATTCTTGGAAAATTCTTCATCCATCACAAAGCCAATGCGTTTAAGTTTGATAGTACCTGCGGCATGCTTCCAGGAGTTCTGATACCCCAAAGCGTAAGAGCCTTCTCCCTGCATCCAAAGCACAAAGAAGAAATAGCAGCTGCAGTAGATGTTCCAGCAGCGTTGTGTCAATGAATTGGATGAAGTCCTATGACCATGGCGAGGCGATTTAGCACCATGATTCTTCCTTTGGGAAGAACTTTTGAGAGAGAAGGGGCAGCTAACTAATGGGTTAAAACAGAAAGGCATAAGTTTCAACAACAATGACAAGCCATAAATTTCACTTTTTTTTTTCGTCATTGAGTTTTGTACAAAACAACATCTTGAAACGAGCCACAAACATTCAACTCTTTATTTATATTTTTTAGTACGATAATTTTAAATTTCCATTAATCTTTCACACTATCAACGTCACCTGTCTCATCTCGTCTAATTAATTACATTAGAGATCT
Organism: Ensete glaucum; assembly: GCA_021527575.1. Classification (NCBI taxonomy): domain Eukaryota; kingdom Viridiplantae; phylum Streptophyta; class Magnoliopsida; order Zingiberales; family Musaceae; genus Ensete; species Ensete glaucum. The sequence goes on from CM038559.1 coordinate 6,990,306, forward strand.
CTTCAATTTCAGAAGCCGCTTGACCACCATAAGAAATGGAACAAAGAAAGAACACTTGAATCTCTCAGCTGTACCAGTCCAGAAAGAGAATGGAGAACGTGAGGACAAATAAGAAAAGCAGAAGAAAAGTTCTGCTGCTGCTGTTGCGCTTGATGGCCTGAGACAGTTCCTTGTTACCTTGCTCTACATTGTTTGTAGCTTCAACTGCCTAAGAACCACAGACAAAAAGGGTCAGAGTTGACTTTGAATGGATGGAACAACAGAATCAAAGGGCAAGATATACACTTATCCAAGAACAGTTGACTATGATGATGACGAGGTTGCTGTGTGTATCTATCGGGAAAAAACTCTGCTTGTATGTATGTATGTATGTATGTCATCGTATTGTACTCATGTTGCTAAAAAGCCTTCGCAATTTTAAGATTGTCCAATATTTTGCCAGTTTTATGGGTTGAAAACAAGCCAGTGATCTCTCTCCAAGTCCTCCCATTATTGCATAAAGTTACTTGTTTCTCGGAACACTATTCCTCAAAAAGGATGAGCTGCTCATCAACACTGAACACTATTCCTAGGTGAATGCTGCCGGTGGCATTAAATGTCTAGCAACCTTATGATATCAACAACCACGAGACATACGTCAGTGTGAATCAGCTTGTCTCAAAGAACCCACTATCCAATTCATCCAATTGGCTCCAATCCCATAATTAGTCGGCCAATCTGAGAAATTGCTTCCAGTTTTCTAGAGCTTGCACCAAGAAGCTCCACAAAGCTTCAGTACTATACAACTCCTCATGAAATAGGTAATCTGACCAAATTCTAAACAAAAATTACAGGACCATCCACATGAGGTTGATCAGCTAAAGTGAATATTCAGCATGGCTACCCAAAGGCTACCTTCAGTATGGCTGACAGACAGTAGTGCATTTATATTTACTCAAGCTTTAGAAATAACAAAAGCTTATGGCTGAGTTCAACAAAATTTTGTCATGCTACATACTAAATGACATACAACCAAACAAAATCAGGAAATATACACAGCAGTTATTACGTGAAACCATGATAAATTAAAAAATAAGAAGATCACAGGAAGCAGTTTTTTGTTTCTTCTGTTACCAGGATCAACACAAGTCGAACACACATCCAGTCGAAAGAAGTACCAAAACTGATAAAGTATATAGGCAGTCATCCTAATTGCTAGTTAACTGTCAGAGTCGAAAGCATATTGAAAAGTCTAAGCATATATAAAATGTATACAGACCTGTTCATACAGATGTTCAATCTGTTCTGCCTGTTGTAGAACATGAGTTGACATGAGATGACTCAATACTGATATCTCGACCGTCTTAGTCTCTGTTTCTTGTACAGCATCAAGGAGGCTGCTCAATTCCACCTGATCAATGCAGATTAAAATAGAATTAACATATAGCAAAACATGTTCTAAGGCAAACCCCCCCCCCCCAAAAAAAAAACAAAACAAAACAAAAAAGAGCTATTGGTACAGTAAAATTAGTGTTCCTTCTGCATAAAGATTGGTTACTTGAAGAGCTCGTGTTTCGTCATCCATAATTTGAGCTTGCACTCTCAAGGCCCCTGAGGTTGGCTCCCGTCCTCCGAGCTCAGGAATATAAGATGCAGAGGGTTCAGATGGTTGTTCTGAGGAAGTTGAGTGGATAACTCTGTTAATCTTCCTTCTTGGCATAGCTCTATTGAGAGCCTCCTGAGAACGTATAGATCTGAGCCGGTCAAATTGAACACTGACTGAATGGAGCCGCTCACAGAGAATTAAAACCTGCAGCAAGGATGATGATTAGGGAAAGATTATCATGATTTAGAGAATATGACAAAAGAACATAACAAATGTTAAGATAGCCCCGCCTCACAGAAAAGAAATCAGAATCTGGTAAAAAAAGTTTCTCGAAAGAAATTGAAATGAAAGGTTTGGATCATAAAGTCGTACTATATCATTATGAGTTGCTCAAAGTTTCTCAGAAATAAAAATAAAACATAAGTACCTTAAAGATCCTTAATAAAATAAACTTTGAGCCAGTTGTCAGTAACAAATCAAGATATATTTAGCTACAATAGCTCAATAAAATATTAATAAAGATTGGACACTCTCACATATTTTTAAGAGCAATTTTATAGCTTCATTTTCTTCGTTGTTCTATCATTTCAGATAATGTAAGAGAGAGACCACACTAAGGTGGGACAGTTCAGAAAATCAAAGTGTTGGAGGAAAATAGATGGTGGACCTAGATGATAAAGCCTATAGAACCAAGATGAGCTTTTTTGCATTATTAGACAAAATCAGGTTACATAAGTGTCGACAACTACAATAATCTTAATCATAAAAGGTGAGTACATGGATAACAGAAATAGCTCAGAATAGGGGTGCAAATGGGTAAAATTGAGTACTAGATTGGAAAACAGAGGGACAGAAGAATAGAGACAATAAGCCACAATCCTAGACACTCTCTTCATATCACACCACTACATAAGTATTCTATCCAAACAACATTAAGTCCATACCACACCATGCTTGTGAGCTACTACATCTGCATTGATATTATCATCCCTTCGGTGAAGCCACGATTTTGTGTTTGTAATTTTCTCTTCATTGCATATCATATTCTGAAGGATATTTATCTGATCCCTGCAAGATTTTACAAAAATAACAACCTGAAAAGGAAAAACTTATCAAGAAAAAGAAAATATTACAATAAGCACAAAACGTAGTGCATGCACCGCAAATACACAGAGAATAGAAAATAATAAAAGAGAAATGACCTAATTTAACAGTGGCCTTGAGAAGACCATTTCGATAAGAAAAAAAACCTATTCAGCAAAGCGGTCCACAATTCGAGAAGAATTAGTTTCCAGACTCATCAGCATTAACAACAAATTGTGATGCATCCATCTCAATTTATTTCTCCCTTACGCCTTTCTTTTATAGATAAAATATGTCATTTTAATTATGAAGAAAGCTAAAATGGTCACAGCTAGTAAATATGGATAGAAAATGAAGTCACGATAACTCACTTCATGTTCAATGTTGTCTCTCTCTTGTTCAGTGATTCGGTGCATATCCACATAATCTTTCCGATGTTTAATGATAAAGCGTTCCAGTTCTGAAATACTTTCAAGCTAAAAACAAGAAAAATGTCAAAGTTTCCATCTATCATAAAGGTTTCAATATGTAACGATTAACAAACATCTCAGAGCAGAAAGCAAACGAGGAAAGAAACTCAGCAGTTTCACATACCGTCTTGAGTGCCGCTTTTGTAAAGGGAGATTTCTCTACAGGCTTATGCAAGATGAAAGATGCCAAGACTGCAGCCAATTTAGACTGCCAAATAAAATAAGCAATCAAAAGCAGATTTGACAAAAATGCGGAGCTTCCTAAATCTCGTGTGATTATATAAGCACCTAATATTATTATAACAGCTATTGATTTATCTAAAATTATTCTAAATGCAACAAAGTATAAAACTGAGAAACAGATTCACTTGAAAAAACAGTGTCGCTAAAACAGTATTTGAATCTATAATGATGTGTGCATAATTACCAAGAAGCAAGCATTTCCAATGTGTTATAAGCATAAAACATTCCATTAATATTTAAACTAAAGCTGGGAACTCCTATGCATTAACAGAAAGCATGAACCCAAGATATTTTGGAACTATTGACCTACCTCATTATACCCAAGAGATGGAGCAGTAGCACGGATAGCATCCTTGAAATCTTCTGTTCTATCCCTACTTTTAGCCATTGCATAACCATCTAACGGCCAATGTAAAGAACGATGCTTTTCCTAACCAGTGTTTTGAACTTTGTTTGCATTTGCTGCAAGAAATAAAAGGAAGCTTTAAGCATCAATCACGACGAACGAAGACTTGGGTAATGCACAAAAAGTCCACAAAATATTAGATATAGTATACTCAATAACAGTATTGTGGTGCTAGGCGCCAAGGTTCCAAAAGCCTGAGGCACTAGGCACTTACTTGCCCAAGCGCAATGAGACGCTTGTCAAAGTACAAATTATAGAAAAACATAATTAAAGAGAGACAATTATTAAGATAAAAATTAGACAAAATACATGTCCTTCATATCATTTTATATTAAATATATCACCACTAAAATTTCGAATTACATTCATTCAACCATTTATAAGGCATCAAAGTACTACAACGTTAAAATGTAACAACAAAAATAACAAAGCTGAAGAATATCAACACAAGGATCGTCCAAGATTAATTAATATTATTATTAAAGGAGGCGAGATGGGGGCTGTCGGTGATTGAAAGCAGCAGACAAAGGAACGCCATCGGGGGGCAGATGCAGAGGGGGGCTGTCGGAGGAAGAAGCAGAGAGAGACAGAGAGAGAGGGGGGTGGGGAGGGGAGCTGTCGGGAGGTGGCGGCTCTGCCGGAAGAAGCAAAGGGCGGCGACAGGGGGCGACGTCTCTGCTTGGGGAGAGAGAGAGAGAGAGAGAGAGAGAGAGAGAGAGAGAAGCAGCACCGACCGTCTTTGCACGCGCCGGAGGAGGATCGCCGATCGATCGATCCGCTCGGAGTAGGGTTCGGCGGGGCTGAGGTGAGGGGGAGGGGGAGACGGAGAGTTATAGAGGAAGTGGGGAACCAAGTCATCTGGCTGGGTTGAACCGAATCAAACAATTAATTCGATTCATGTCGAGCTCGATCAAAGTGGATTTGGGCCAAGCGACTGGCTCCGGCCACCCAGCGTCTGGGCGCGTGGTCGGGCCTCGCCTAGGCGACCGCCCGACGATTACTCTACAAGTGATTTCACCGTGACGTTCAAATTAACAGGTAAAACATTAGGGCGTCAAGGAAGAGGGCTACCGGAACGACGGGAGAGAGAGAGAATTATGGGTCAAGGGTCGTATCGTAGTTGATAGATGATAGGGAATTATACATCATAGTTTCAAGAATGGCCTAGTTTTTTTTTTCCACTATTTCTCGGATGATTGATACAAATGACCATTTTACGTATAAGCTCAAATTCCTTACGGACGATGCCCTCTCGTTCATCATTTCCTGACGCCACCGATAGAGGGGTGTGCCTACTAGTCGTTGGCATTAATACGCCCCCTCATATTCTAAGTAAGGGGCACCCTAAGCCATCGTCAACCTCATGTACCGATCGATTAAGTACAAAAGCTAACTCTTAAAACCCAAAAAAGGGTTATGCAGAGTTGATATAAACTATACTGAAGTTTTTTTTTTTTTTTTACTTCCCACTAACTTAATCATAAGAGGGGTTGGGTCGGGAATGTTCCCCGACGTTGATCGTTTGTGTAGGGATTTCAATGAGGCTAAGACATATATCAGGATGACACCAAATTCGCCTTATCAAACAAGCAACATCTTGGGATCGTGCTATCCGTGTTCGCTTCTAGTTTGGATAGCCCCCACGTGACCCCTTAGTCTCTTAGATGGACTTACGCCTTCGAGACAGAACAAAGCCATGCTGATTCTTCGATCGACGACATCAACGTGACTATGAGGTCAGCCTAGTTTAGATTGAGTCGACCATTAAATTCTAAAATTATTTGTTTAGGACCGATTTAGATACGTGGGTTACCCATCTCACTCCAATGGAGTTAGATTTGACTTTTAATCAAAATGAGTCAGAAAGAGGAGAGGGAGGACAATAGCAAGAAGACATGCTTAGTTTTCACCCCAAGAATATATGATGATAGTATGTTTAAATGCATCTAATTTGATCTGTCACCGTAGCATTTGATTGATGAAACCTATATAGTCATTTTTTGATCCATGGCATAATCTCGATTTCTTATATATATATATATATATATATATATATATATATATATATATATATATATATATATTCTTCCTATTACCTTTCTTATTTTTTGGTCTCCTCTTAGGAGTAAACTAACATGATCAAAATAATTAATAAGTAACTAAAAAAATTAAAAATAAATCCAAACGCACTTTGTACACTATACTAACGCTACGAGTCGTCCGTGTGGTCGTCACAGTAATTAGATATTTTATGTTTCTTTTATTATTATTATTTCTTTTTCTTTCTTCTTAGGAGTAATAAAAATCTAATCTTGATTAAAACAATTAATAAGGAATAAACCCAAAAACGCATTATACGTTATCCTAAAGCTAAGACTCATCCGCGTGCATGCACAAACGTAGGAATGTTGAAGATGATCCAAACACTAACGATCAATAAAATTTAAATGATAAAGAAAAAAAATTAAATTATCTTCACTTTCCAATATCTCTATTCAAGTAATAGGAAGAAAAGAAAAAGGAGGGCAAGTAAGTAAGTAGATCATGAGACCTATTTTTGAACAAATTATAGAATATTTCATTGTGATAGAAAAATTACATATCCACAATACTTCTGTGAGAAATAAAGTAGTAAGAAATATATCAATCCATTTTATTCACAAAATTTTTAGAGCATTCTTTGAGCTTCGATGTAAAATAGGAGCTGAATGATTTTAATAGTTCATCGTCGAAACCGTTGTAAACTGAGAAGAATATTTTGGTTGACAGAAATTTTATTTACATAAAACATATTCTCTATCAGTAAATAAGTTCTTAGTCTCTCCTCTCTAACCTTAGCTACATATTCTAATACATTATTATAAGAAAATAAGAGGCTATTTAAATGGTTTAGAAAAAGATTATCTTTAACAAACTTAAATTATATCTTTGCTAGATGTCTAGGATCACAAATGTTGACGAAGTGTATGATAGATTAAGTTAGGATTTAGATATGATTCAAATAAGATTAAATTAGTATTTAGATATGATTTTTCCAACTAAATGAGAAAATCACGTAGGTTAGTTGAGGGAAATCCTCCTATCTTCACTTAATTCTTCTTATTTCCAACATGGTATTAAAGCTCCTCTCTCTATAAGAGAGATTTTTTTTTTTATTCGTTGTCAAACGATAACTTCTGTCATTATTTGTCCATGGACAACTCCACTGCGAAACCGCAAATACCCAGGGGTCATCCATCGCCACCCTCTCGAACATCCTCTCTGAAGGTAGCTCTCTCCTCATCAGTGCAGATCTATCTCTTTTTGCTATCAAAAGGCAGTCTCTCATTGACGTCAAAACTGGAGACTTCTAGTGCGTTGGCTTCTCTTGCTGCCTTTCGTCCCAGCCGTAGCAGCATCTCCTCCGCCGAAGTCAACTGCCGTCAGACCTTCATCGCGATTGACAACACAGTGATCTCCTTGACATCGGGTTAAGATCTGCGTCCTTCACAGGAGCTTGATCTTGCAAGGGCATGATAGTCAGATCTAATTGGATTGTCGAATTTGGCTCTAGTAGAATCGTTTGCTCCTTTCTTCAGATTCATTATCATCAGTTCAAGATCAACGTCATCAACGTCCTTAGTTCAAGATCGACGTCCTTACAGGAACTCGATCTTGCAAGGGCATGATAGAAGGTAAGATTAAGTTAGGATTTAGATATGATTTAAATAAAATTAAATTAGGATTTAGATATGATTTTACTGAACTGAACGAGGAAATCATATAGGTTAATTGAATCAATTAGGTATTTTCATTCCTTACTTCCAACCGTCTCTAATTATAGAATAAGTACATTAGATAAGAAAAAAAAAGAAAAACCTATAAGCGAGTTAATTGATGGCTTGGTATGTCTTTTGATCAATTTTGTTATAATAAGAAGAATAATTTTTAACCTCTTATTAGAATGAATATAAGTAAAATGTTATAAAACTAAGTCTCTAATTACAGAATAAGTACATTAGATACGGAAAAAAAAAAAGAAAAACCTATAAACTGAGTTGATTGATGGCTTGGTATGTCTTTAAGAAGAATAATTTTTAACCTATGATTAGAATAAATATAAGTAAAATGTTATAAAATAAAATATGATCACTGTGCTAGTGGTTGTCGAGGAAATCGTTCAAGATATAAATTATTGATATTGTGGATAATCGATAAGACGTTAAAACACTAATAGAACAAAATAAAAAAAAATACAAGTGAGAGAATTAGCTTAAAAGAACTGAGTTGTATTATAAGACCTAGAAAAAATTAAGTATTTATAGATTTTATGATCAAAGGGTAAGATCATATTTTTGAAGTCTAAATAGTAAAAAGGCAAGTGTAAACCTATACTTTGTGGTTTTCCCTATTAAATGCTCCGACAATCCTAAAAAAATATATGATTATTAAAACACCCTTGATTATGATTTAGATTTAGGAGAAAGATAATAGTTTATTATACATTTATATATTAATAAGCTTTGGTGGTCAAAAGATTCCTAGGAGCTTAAGCTACAAGTCAAACTCCCTACACTATGTCAGTAAAGCATTTTTAGCTTTTATTTCCTTCCACAAACCACAGTATCCTTTGTAAATTTATATTTGATAAAAGACAATAATTGTTCTCCTTGTGATGTTTCAATCATTTCTGAAGGCTCCAAGCTTGACAAAACCTTCGTTGTGTTTGAGAATTTGTGACATAAATATTTTTTTTTAAAAAAGTCATTGTTTGACTTATGCGTTGAACAAGTTTTTTATATGGACAAACTATCACCATCACTCTCATGCTAAAGTGCACACTAAGGGGCTGGCTACACACGTAAACACTATTAATACTACAAATATAAAGATAAATTTTGCAAGTTCTAAATGATCATATATTAAAAATATATTTTTTATTTTATAAATCTATATATAATTTAAAAAGATGTTAATGCTTCTCGTGGTATTCAAGAAAAAAAAAAAAAAGCTTATGACATTCTAAAACCCTAAAGGTATGTTATGTTCCTATGAGCTTGCAACATAGTGACAGTAGCTTCACAAAAAGATATAATAATGTATATATTTAAATAAATTTTGTATTTTTTATTTAATTAATTGTTTTTTTGTCCTAATTATATTTATGTATATATATATTATAATTGAATATGATAATAGAATTATATTGATAAGATATTATATAGATCATTATGGATTACATAAGGAAAAAACTAATAGTATGGTAGTATATATAAGAGGAGTATAATATTGATGACATATAATCATTATACTTATTAACTTGTTTTAAAATTTTATGACCATGCATAATTTTTTTTAAAATTTTCAAATTTTGATTAGATAATTTAATATTTTTTATATCTTATCAATTAATGGAATGGAGAATGTTAGATTATGTGATGTTATTTTAACTGGATAAGATATTGATTATAGTTATCAACCAATGAGTCATCATAATTTCTTATCATATATCCTCTTTTCTAGCTTAGAGACTCAATAATATACAACATATGTGACAACACAATAAGGCATAAGATTATAAATTTATTTTCATCTTTCTCTAATCACTATTGTAACTCTCAGTGATATTATGAAGAGCAGGAAAAAAGGTAAAAAGAAAATTTATCTAACTACAAAGTACGTTTCAAGAATTAAATAAAAATATCTTGAATAACAATGAATTTGGATATACACATCTATTAATTGAACTATGAATATTTGATTTCAAATTCTAACATTGAGTTGATTCTGATGGACAAGCAATCACCATTGCTCTCACGCTAAAGCGGGCATTGTTGGGGTCACACGTAAACACTATATCTATATTAAAGAATATAATAATTTTATTTTATAAATATATATTCGATAAAAAAGATAATATTAGTGCTTTTATCGAGAGATCACGACAAGATTAGATACTCAAGAATAGAAAAGAGGTGAAGCGGCCAAAAAAAGAAAGATTGGTTACCGAAAACTTGTGGCATTATGCAATCTTCGGTGTTCCGAAGAGCTTAAGAGAAAAGAGATGGAAAATATTAGATAGAAAAGAGAAAAGAGGTGAGATCGAGTCTCCTACGTTGGATAGACGATAAAAAAGTAATCGAGCTCATCACTGGATGAGATGGATTGAAGTTTTAACATACAGGTGAAGGAGACCTCTCACCCACCGCTGTCTCCTGCCCTAAAACTGTGGGGACGAAGACGAGGGACCTCGTGGTGGTGTTGCATGCACCTCCTGCTCGACCTATTATTCCTTGCTTCATGGATGGGCTTCCCCTTTCCTCCCTCCCTCCCTCCCTCCCCATGGCCTGCAGTAATAATATAATGAATGGCACAGCTCGGCTACAGCTCAAAAGCGAAGAGGGCGAGAGAGGGGTGGGGAAGAGGGTCGGAATCCACACCACCAACCCACCTGCAGCTGACCGGAGCTGAAGCAAAGCAGGCATCGACAGCGAGGAGTGACAACGATGCCCACGCATGCATTGGCGCCAAGAATGTACTGCCGCTTGCTTTGCATTCATCACTTGCTTGCCTGTCTCCATTATTATCTCCTCCACCCCCCCTCCCCTTCTCTGCGTGTGTATTTAATTACTTGGGATGTGATGCCCGCTGCAGTTTATCCCGTCTTCTACTCATAATACATATCATTACTTCTAATGAATTCAAAATATTAAAGGAAATATAAAATTTTTAAAAAAAACGAGATTTTGAGGTACTGCATGCATCAAGTTTGATGTACGGACGGTACGTAGACAGCTCATCGTTGACTCCGTGGCCCCAATGGGCGGGCCCCTGCCACCTTCACCTTAAGTGAGTAGCAATGATTCCTGTAATAAATAAATTAATGAATTATGACATAATTAATAATAACTACCGGCCAGCCATGGCATGAACATGCAGCGTCGGTGGGAGATGTGTTTTTTTCTTTGGGGGGGCGGGGATGTGCAATTCCTGCAAAATCTTACGATTATTTGATGCGCTAAAACTAAATTTTCCCTTCAAAACATAGAAAATTTAAAAGATCAAATAATTAATGGAATTAATAGAGTATTTTAGATATTTAAATTTTTTTATTGTTTAAAGGAGAAATATATTATGTCTGGAATTTGAAGGATAGATATGTAAAACCTGTTATTATTATTATTAATAGATATTGTTAGGATTATTATATTTATAGTATTAGAAAAAAGATACACTCGAAACTTCACTCTGTTCGATCAATTCGATTCCTTTCTGCTGCTCTGCTTCTTCTTCTTCTTCTTCTTCTTCTTCTTCTCAAGGAGGACGAACCCAGTCATGTCGGTTACGGCATACCCATAGAATAGATCGAAGCATCCATTGGCTGGCGCCGGTTAATTGGTAGTTCTTCCTCCACTGTCTTATTCCGATTCCGGCCGGATCGCCCACCACGCCAATTGGGAATCATGGGGGAGACCGGCGGCGAAGAGGATTGTGCTGTGGCGGCGGGGTTGGCGTGTGGATCGTCGGAGGAGGCCGTGGACTCCTCCCCTTCGCATATGGCTTTGGGTCTGCCGGCCGAGATGATGAAATCGCCGGCCAAGAAGAAGCCCTCCAAAAAATCCAGCCTTGACGAAGACGATTTCCTCAGTCTGTTGCATGGTTCCGATCCCGTCAAGATCGAACTCAATCGCCTTCACAACATGGTCAAAGGTGCGATTGTCGTTTCTAGGACATCATCCTCTTTCGCTGCAACTCATGCTCTTCTTTTCTTTCTTCTCACTACTCCCTGCCACAGATGAAAAGAGGGTAAATTTTCCATCTTTCCTTACGAAAGCAAAAACAAAAGGCACATTCATATATATATATGAAGAACAACTTTGCAATGGATAAAAAAAAAAGATTGGGCCTGGCGCAATTGGATGCATGCATTAGGTCTGAGAAATTAGAGACCAATTCGTGATGCCATCTGTGCCTTCAGAAAGTTGGAGATTATTATTATTATTTTGGTTGATTAGCTAATACAGATCTCCACCGGTAAAATATCAAATGTCACGAGCAACAGTGTTAGAAGGGTTCCTTCAAGGAGAAGGTCGATGATGTTTATGCAATGCCGGAAATCTAGTGCCATTGCTGGTGTGAAGAGACAAATAGAATTCATAGCCTTGTATCACCTGGACTGGTATTGCTGGAGGAGAAAGAGAACTGCTCTCATGATCAACCAGTTTTAAGTCTCATCCACCAAAATATAGCCTTGGTCACCTTGAATTGTATTCTCATGTCAGATAAGAAGGATCTGGCTTTTCACAAACCACTGCACAAATGTCAGTCATATAATGTTCGAGCATAGATTCAACTTTTATCCTCATTTGATTGTATTTTATTTTTAGTTATTTGTGCTGCTCAAAATGAAGACATATTTTTCTTCTTCCATTACAGACAAGGATCGTGCGCTATTCGAAGCTTATAGTGAGATCAAAGGCCTAAGACTGATGGAACGTGCAAAGGACAAGGCTCTTACTGAGGTAGTATCACAGACTGCAGATTGCAGTATCTGTTATGTGTTGCTAATGACTGCTGAATTAATTTTTTTTTCTTTTTTACTTGCTACCAATAATAGGTTTCCGAAGAGCTTCAGAAGGTGGTGGAGAAGTTCCAGGCATCAGAAGTTGCTCTTGAAAACAAGGTCTGCTCGATGTAGTATCTCAATAATAAGCTCTCAATTTTCTTGCCTTTTTTGCTTTCATCCTAATCCAGTTGATGTGACCAAAATGGTTGTAGATGTCATCTAATTATCTAATTTCGACCCCTAGAATTTAGAGATCAAAAGGATCACAGAAGAGAAGAAAGAAGCATTAGCAGCACAATTTGCTGCCGAAGCCACTCTTCGACGAGTTCATGCTGCTCAGAAGGATGAAGAGCTACCAACTTTAGAGGATATACTTTTCCCACTGGAAGCTGAAATTAAGCTCCTGAGGCTAGAGGTGTGCTTTTCAGCATGGAGCATTAGTTGTATTCCTGAAAAATGTTCTCCCCCTTTTGTTACGGTATCAAATTAATTAGCTTGCGACTTTTACTATGAAAATTTGCAGATCTCCAAGCTGCAGGATGATAGTAGGGCCTTAGAGAGACTTACAAAAACCAAGGAAGCAGCTCTGTTAGATGCAGAAAGAGAGGTCCAGATTGCCAAGATCAAGGCTGCTCTCGTCGACGACCTACAGAACAAGAACCAGGAGCTCATGAAACAGAATGAAATAAATCAGGTGAATGCTTTCTTTATTCTTCTTGTTCTTCTGCCCCACTTCTCTTTCAATTAAGGAAATGAAGAGGGAAAATCTACAATTTAGTCTTTCACATTATAAAACCTGACAGTCATGATGACATGGCAGGAAGAGTATAAGATATTGGATAGAATGCACCGTCAGAAGGTTGCAGAAGTTGAGAAGCTGGGGCAGACTGTTCATGAACTGGAAGAGGCTCTTCTTTCTGGGGCTGCAGCTGCAAATGCTGTGCGCGATTATCAGCGCCAAGTTAATGAGCTGAAGGTTGGGATGCAATTTATCGTTCGTAAATTAACTCATTCAAGTTGCTAACATCAAAGGAACTCAAAGTTCTGTTTGCTTGACAAACAAAATGAACTAAACCTAAGGATGTCATGCTTGTTTCTTTTCTTCTATTTCTAGGGGGAGAAAAAAACTCTTGAGAGGACATTATCTCGTGCAATGGTTGCAGAAAATCGAGCTGCTCTTGTAATGGCAAATGAGTGGAAGGATGCCAATGACAAAGTTATACCAGTCAAACAGTGGATTGAGGAGCGACGTGTACTTATGGTATTAAGCAAATCTTGATTCTGTGAACTAGCTTGGTATTTGACATGTTAAATTATCAGTTTTATTTAGTGGTTTCCTTCAGGGAGAGATGCAACAACTCCGTGACAAGCTGTCAATAGCGGAACGTGCTGCCAAGGCAGAGGCTCAACTTAAGGTGTGCTGCCATCCCAAGTCACTCTGGTGTCTTTTTGTCATGCAGGGATATGTATATGGTTGATGCTAACATTTTTCTTATAATACCTGTGTTAATTTTCAGGAAAGGCTGCAGCTACGATTGAAGGTTGTAGAGGATGGACTAAGATCATCACTTCGATCAGGGATTCGATATGACATACGAAGCAGTCCAATCGGTTTGGGTCGAAGCCGTTCAATTAATGGGTCTGAGACTTCTTCAGGTTCCCTATCAGGTGGAACAGGAACACGAAAACCATTTGCTCCAATCGGGAAATCTTCAACAATTTCTAGTCCTTCCAGCACACTGCTAAAGCATGCCAAGGGAGCATCTAAGTCTTTTGATGGAGGCAGGGTGATTGATGTAGATGATTACAGATCAAAGTCATCTGAAGACACTTACATCCATGATTCTTTAGAAAAGGATATCGAACAGCTTTCTGCTACTGGTGCATCGATGGAGGAGCTCAGCAGCGGCAAGCCATCACATGCCATGGATGATGTTAGGGATGATTACGTTTCAGTTGTATTTTATGATATTCTGCAGAAAGAGGTAATCACTTTAAGGAAATCATTGCATGAAAAGGATCAATGTTTGAAGGACAAGGATAATTCTACAGAGGTATGCTCTACTTAGGGTTTGCTATATTTCTTTGGCAGACCATTTTCTATTGAACTTTGTTTTACCTGAATCTGCATCAGAAATTACTGAAAGAGGAAATTTATACAGATGCTCTCAAGGAAGATTGATACATTGACTAAAGCAATGGAGGTAGAAACAAAGAAACTGCGTAGAGAAAAGGCTGCACTTGAGAAAGAGGTAGCAACCTTGCAGGTTGACAAACAGCAGGACCAGAAAGCTAGGCGCTTGAAGGGAATGATCAACAGCCTGCATAATTAGAAGGTGCACATGAAAGCTTTTTGTTTTTTTTAATACTTTGGATTTTATCCCTAGTTAGGCAGCAAACTTTGTTCCGTCTTATGTTCCAATCTAGGTGATCCGTAATAATCAAAATTTGGCTCTCAAGCAAGATGTCATTACATCAAAACTAAACTTTCATAATTAGCAGTATATGAGTGTTTTTTCAGAAGCTACCACAAAGAGCTAGCTTGGTGTACCAATGGAACCATGAGACCTTCTAGGCATGTGTTCCTAATATTTTTGGTTGTTTGCCTAAGTTTGCACAACAGTATATTCGATAATTCTTTATACTGAGTGACTGTTCTCTTCATAAACTAGTTATATTTTCCAATCTCTTCACCGAAACTGTTACCTTTATCCTTTTTTACTATTATGGTGGTCCTATATGTCGTGGTCCCTTTTGAGTTTCCATAATAATTTGTATTTCATGATCCATTAGCAGAATTACTCATGAGAAGTGAATGTTAACACTTCTGCAATTACTTAATCTTGCAGATCTCTAAGGAACTAAGAGCTTCTGGATTGATCATCTAACCCTTGTGCATTGATAGCCATAGGTGTTTCCATAAAAGTTGCAGCACGAGTAGCCTCCGGTGTAGGAAGTATGTATATCTCAACAAAACAGAAGTCCTCCTAAGAAAATCTAGCATGAAGCTGTTTGCCGTTATTTCCTATCCAGCCATCTTTATTACATGAAAAGGAGAAAAGGCTTAAATGGCAAGCGAGGCATGGTTTGTTTGATTATGTAGAGGTTTGGTTTTAGAAGTTCAGCACAGCTAAGGTTGATAAATTTCTTGGAGTAGTTGAATCAAGATAATGAATAGGAAGGGATTCTTCTACGCCGAAGGATTCTCGGGCTAAATGGCTTTGGGTTTTCAAAGGACGAGCCAAACTAATCTCAGGTTCATTTACTTGATAAACTCTGCTCCCTATCGTCTCTATTATTCAATATGGATGCTGGATATCAACATATATAAAAGTTAATCCCTTATTTAAATGTACAACCACAGATTGAGAGAGCTGTTTATATTGTGATGAGGTTCCATTGTTGGTTTTCTTTTTTCACTACTGTTTTTTCCCAGGCAGAATGATACAGAATTACGTGCAGGCAGTGCTTAAATCTAGTTTTATCTACTGTTTGGATGTACTTAATCAAGTTTATGGAAAGCTGTGTAATTTACAAGGATGACTCAAAACAGGTGTTTGTTCTATTTCCATAAAGGACAGATGCATTGCATCATCAAATGTGGAGATTTCTTGTTTGAACTAAACAGAATTACATGCTTAATCAAATTTCATCTGCTGTTTGGTTGTACTTATTTTTGTACAGAGCTATCTATGAGGATGACTCAGACAAAACAGTGTGTATGTTCTATTGCCATCGAAGAACAGATGCATTGCATCGTTATGTGTGGAAATTTCTTCGAGTCGTACCAACCTTGAACTACCTTTGGATTCATTTCTTTCTTTCCGATCTTACTCTTTCTTGTTCGTACTATATCTTAATACTCATCATCATAATATTTTGCTGAAACGAGGTGTAGGAATTAAACGCACCTCCTAGGGTTTATCTTCTCCCAGTCTGCGGCGACGAATGTTGTGCTCCATGGTGCCTCGCCCGAATCCTATTGTCGCCATCTGGTCTTCCTTCTTCCCGTCTTGTGCTCCATGGTGCCTCGCTCGATCCTATCATCGCCATCTGGTCTTCCGTCTCTCCGCCTCATTCACTCCCCTCCTACCTCCATTGCTCGTATTGGAGCTGCCTCAAGAAGGTTTTCCGTCGCCGGTCGCCACCCAAATCATTTGGTGCGATCAAGATCGAGGACGATCGTCAAAAGGAGATCATGTAATTGGTTGTAACGGTATATATAGATAGCTATGGTTGTTTTTTAGAAATCTGAAATGACGTTTTTAGCCCTACGAATTTGATATAAACACACATGCATCCTACTTATACACTAAAATCCTCATGCATAAGTCGAAACCTCGAATAACACATTAAACGAACATATTCTAAAAAATTATTAGATCATTGAAGAGGTTAGGAATCCTTAGAGAAATCATCAAAATTTATGAATACTTAATGTCTATTAGAATTCAACACCATCATATTACTAACATTCAAGCTACAATTGCATGTTTACAAATAAAACAAGATTCATATTAGAAAAACTATATCAAAACCGTTAGTTTTAATGATGCAGCTAAAAATTAAATTAAGTGTGACCAAAGAATCTTCAAATCTGTGGTTGCATTATTTCATGATGAACTGAGACAGAATCCAGTGTGTATCTCCACAAATTACCACACTGTCACAGTAACAGATGCAAACCAACCTATCAAAATCTTAATCTTGTCAACCTTGAAGGGCAAACATACCAAGTAAATAACATAATGAGTCAAATAGCATTGAATAGAGAAACCAGCACACATGGTGCAGGCACTCCACCACCAGCATCACAATTCTCTCAAGTAACTTTGAAACTAATCTAAACTTAAAAAACAACCTAATGATATGCTTTTCAATAACTTCATATGAGACACTCCAGTGAAAACTCCTCCCAATCAGGGCTCATCATGCTCACAACACATTTGCATGGTCTGAGACTGCAAAGCCATGGGGCAATTGTGCATGCTGATTCACTTCCAAGCAGTCTCATCATTAGTTCTTCATGATATCACATCTGGAACTGGAGCATGTCCACAAATTCGAGCAGGAATTTCCATCAAAATGACTATTTGGTTGGACATTCTGAAGCGCGATGACCAGATCTACCACAATTAAAGCATGCACCTCCGAAGCTTCTGTCGACATCATAGAAGTGCAATCTCAGAAAATTTCACAAATAACCAGGACTATCAAACAGATAGATATGGATTCCTTATTTTTAGAGAACAAACACTGGAATGTTGCTTTCACATTATCTAAGCAGCAGAAGAAATTCATAAATGATTAAATCATTTTGACATCATTTTACCAGATTTACATGTTTAAGGTCAGTAGGCCAAGCATACTAAGCAAACACTATGCTGGCAGATCAATGATGCAAATCATCTACCAGGTTGATATCTCTAAAGTGAAAATTTGGTAGTTTACAATTGGTTGCTTCAATGGCTTTGGTTCATGAAAGCATAAAGACACAAAAACTTAGGAGAAAATTAGGAAATAATTAACTAAGAATGAAGAAATATTGGTCCATTCGCTTTTTTATGTATTGTAAAACCCAGTTATAAATTACACATGTTTATCAAGGGAACTGATGAGAATCTGTTACATCAAAAGTACATGGTTCTCATGGAGGAAGCTAGAGACAAACATATTAACTGCATAAATCCTTCAAAAAGAGAAATTTACCTATTTTGTTATGGCACTGAAAGCACATGTATAAACAAGGGATTACACCAACATTTGTATGAGCAAGTTAGCCATCAGTAGTAATAAAAACTTTGGCATACAAATGCTAAACTCAAAAATGCTTATATAAAAAACTCTGAAGTCAACAGTTAGGAACAATCACAGATTTGCATGTGAAGAAAATTGCATATCCTAGCTCAGAACAAATTTTGGATAACCAATATCAAAAAATCATCTCCTTGAAAATTTTTGCAATTATCTATAGTGCATCAACAATAATCTATTACTAAAGATCTTCCGGCTATCATAGTGGATCAATGATACCTTTCCTGGTTACCATACGAGGATGAATGGCGGGATCTCCTACCACTGATTAGCCAGTCATCCTCACTCCCTCTGGGTGACTTAGACCAGCTATTCTCAGTTCTGTAGACCCGGCCACCACGTCGAAAGCCATCATCATTGTCAGAGTCCCTGCCACGCGAATTTCTGGAAACCCTCTGACTTCGTTCCCAAGAACCACCACCTCTGGAACCCCGGTCCCGGTTTGAAAATCGGCCATAATTGTCAACAGGAGGACCATCGTCTTGCAGTGTAGGAAGCTAAAAAAGTACAATAGCAAAAGCATGCAAAAAGTGTTATATAATCATTTAAACAAAAATGTGTTGATTCAATCAATGACTACAATCAGACATGTCAAGAAAAAGCCAAGAGCAGATGACATATATCGAGTATTAGAAAAAAGAATCTTAAAAATGACAATAATGCCAGCACCAAATTTCACCGGTTGAGACCAACCAAATAGAAGAACTTATTACCTTCCTCAATGCCCACGAATACAGCAACCAGACTTCTCAGTAGCAGCACAGCTGCACAGAGGAAGCTGGGAATACCACATGACAACAAGCATATATGATCTTCATATGAACCAAAAGGTAATCCAGAATCCAACTTTTATTGGTTTCTTACTTATTCCATAATATTATATTCAAAATATAGTATGCAGGTAAAAACAAATTTTGATCTAGTTCCACCAAACATGGAGCAGCCACCATTCTAAAAGTTGAATTTCAAAATGTAGAAAAGCAATCAGAAAGGAATAAGTGCTAGAGGACCACCTTGGTGATCTTTGATATAGAATTTCCTGGAGGCAATTGCTTATTCAGCAGTTCTTTGGCAATATCTTCAGGTAGATCAAAAACTGCACCTTGAACCTGAAAAAATCAGCAATATTGAAGATTACATGGATGTTGTAATCACAAAGAGTGCCTGAAATGTTTGCAAACTGCTAACTTTAACAATATACATTCTCAAACAATATCAATGCCTACTATGCACATTCAAGGCATTATGAAACTTGAGTTCAAAAAGAGATACAAAAAAGCTTTGAAATTTTGTTATATACATGCAAAATATGAAAGACCATTTCTTTACATGTTAGGTTATACACACGTGTTTCCATTCAATCTGACATAGAACCATTTACTTTATCAGAAAATCTCAGTGCCTGAGCCTTTTACATTGTTCTATTGCCATCAATTCCTTCAAGTATAAAAGCAAGAAACTACCCATCCATATGAACATTTTGAATTTTCTAATAAGCTTGAAAAAAAAAGTTGCTGAAATAAAGTTCAATATTGCATTTCAGTCCCTTAAACTTCATCAACACTCAACAGAACAGAGAGAAAATTTGCTAACAGGTCATGAAGTAAGAAAATTGACTTCTTAACCAGAAACATACAATATATGACCGAGAAACTACATGAAAATGATATGTAGAGCAAAGAAAAAGCAAAATTGAATAATACATATGTAGAAGATACATCACAATTGTTGTGATACAGTGAACCTTGGCCAAGAAAAATTCAACTACTACATGAACAATCTTAAATTAAAAATACAAGAGACAAAGAACTAACGCCTATAAGAAATGTATTTGGAAGAAAAATAACTACAGAAATGCTCTCGTAGAATACAAACCCTTTCATCTGAAATCATATATATTTTGCCCACTTCATCGGCAGCAGCAGGAAAAACATCAGAAAGAAACCCAGTAACAGATCTTGCAGAAAAGAACCCTCTCGAGTATCCTGATTCACGTGTTAATTGTAATGTGACCCATCCCTACACGAGGCACAAAGTCAAGTTCAAAACATATCTGAGAAGCATGCTAACAGAAACTAAAGAAGAGCTTAGTTTTCTAATGACTGAGGAACTTATGCAAATATGCTGGCTGGTTTGCCCACATAGAGTAAAAATTTACCATCATTGTCTATTCATTTAGAACATATAAGTTAAGCAGGAACAAGGCAAATAACACTTGATGCAAACAGATCAGGTCTAGTCTCTCTTTCTTAAACTAGCACTAATAATCATATATTCTCGAATATTCTATTGTAATATGCAGTGTGAACCAAGTATATTAAATAAGCCTCCACATTTTTTCACCTGCTCATGACTGATAAGTGAATGAGACGAAGGAGGTTGAGAAAATCCACTTAAATGTGCCAATGCCGCAGCTAGGGCTTGTGTTCCCAGTTCATCAGTCAATCTTTGAGCAGCTGGTAGGAAGTACTGTATCGACTCAGAGTGAACACCCTGCAAAGTAGCAACGACTTGCTCTGCTGATGATTCCAGTACCTCTTGCATCTGTGGGGGGCTTGTAAACTCAAACCTGCATCCAACATCACGTTCAAGAGATTTAACTGTTCTCCTCTGGCTACTAGTGAACATCAAGATGGCAGTGCCCTCTTTTCCGGCACGTCCAGTACGACCAGAACGATGAACAAATGTCTCTGGATCATTTGGCAGTTCATAATGAATGATCTGGAAAAAAAGAGAAAATATGTAAAGCATCTGACTACTTGCTGAAGAGTATTAGCCGATTTTAAATTATAAAAAAACGACAACTCACAAGGAACTTGCATTTGAAAGTAGGAACCGGCAACAATACCATAAAATATTAATTGATACTGAAAACTAATGTACACACATAAGCAATCATAATAGAAGTACCAGATCAACATTAGGTATATCAAGTCCACGAGCAGCAACATCAGTTGCAACAAGAACAGTGAATTTCCCTTGACGAAAACCATTCAAGGTTCTTTCACGCTGATGTTGAGATATATCCCCATGTAGTGCCTCAGATGCTATACTGTTAGTTAAGGCCGTCGATACTTCATCTGCATCCCGCTTTGTCTGAGTGAAAACAATGGTCTTCCCACCCTTGGCATATACCTGTAAGTAAAAAGTGCACATATGATATACTCAGCCACAAACACAACTGAATCGTTCTGCTACAAGACAGATGTGCCTCTTAACAGCAGATAAATGTCAAAAAAAGAACCATAAAAGTTGCAAGAAGAGGACCAATTTAAAAACAAGTTATTTAAAATCAAACAGAAGCAGATAAATGAGGCCATCTGAAATCACAAATGCATCCACACACACCAGCATAAATCAGTAGTTCATAGGTTATTGTGTTGGAAAATCATTCCACAAAGTTTCGGTATTGCATTCATTGAAGGAGATCTATATTCAAATCATAATAGACTTTATAAATGAATTGGCATGCAAAAGAGGCCTTATCCAGACAAAGAAATAAAAATTCCTGCAATGATTCCATCACTTTAGATGTCCCCAAAAGGTGTATTGTGTTAGTCACTTGAGTCCTAGGATAGGCAACCTATGTTGTCTACAAAAATTGAGCTTGCAAAGCAAGAAGAAGGACAAAACATAAATGAGAAAATGATCACTCTTCAAAGTAAATGTTATCCATACCGTGATTAGGTCACTAAGGATTGTACGCTTTGAAGTTGAAGTTGTTGGTATGGCGTAAAGTTTAATTCCTTCTGCTAGCTTCTCATCTCGGTCACCAACCTAGATCAAAAACACACTTAAAAAAGATTATTTACATGAGGCATAATCATTGTGAAAAAATAATAAAAGTAAGTTGTAAATTGATGCATAATTGCATGCTGAACAGTTTCACAAGTCTGAAACATACATAAAAATGTCTGCAAGTTCATATTTACAGTTATGTTATAACTACATCAGAATATTACAGCTATCGTATTAGAATATAATGGACACATTATATATCAATTGATAGGCAGATTCTTTTACAATAATTTAAAACCTAAAAACATCTTTAAAATCTTTAATAGTCAATCGTTTGTTCATCAGCATATAATTGCAATTCTCTCCATCGTGTTATAAGAACAAGTTCACCCAAGAATCTCAGGTACTGGAAGTACAGCTCCATGAAATATGGCACATATGATGCATAGCTTACATTGGTAAGAGCCAAGTGTGTATTGAATCAAGCAGCCAAGTTGCAACATCAAGGCATGCTAGTGAAACTAAAATTCTCAGTTCCACTTATTGCCAAGTAGATGACTGAGTTCATAACCAATTGCAAGATAGCTTCTAGAATTATATAGTTGAGACTGCACAAGTCAATCAAAATGATGTTCCTGAAGAACAATGGGCGAGCCACTAAGGTCAATCTCTTTGCAGAAGCCATGCAGTTGCTCGTATCTAAATTAATTGCAGACAAGAAAAATCATATTATGATTAATAATTAACAAACAAATATAATGGTAACTGCCATCAACTTCATCTTATGTTTGATCCGTGTCATGGAACTTATAGAACAATTAACAAATATAATGGTAACTGTCATCAGCTTCATGTTATGTTTGATCTGTGTCATGGAACTTATAAAACAATTAATAACTAACCATAAATAATCTCAAATGTGTCTACTTTGATTGTTCTCTGGGTGTTATCCTTGTACCAGACACAATTGTATTACCGTTTCTTTGTGCATGTGAGGTATGAAGCAAATCAGCAGAAATCATTTTTAATTATGAAGGAACCCAATAGGGTAATAGAAAGCAAAAACCAACATGGACATACCAAGTCAACTGTGAGAGGATCATTTAGGTATCTCCTAGCCAACTTCTTCACCCAATCAGGCATAGTTGCAGAAAATAGCATACTTTGACGTTTTGATGGCAACTTTTTCAATATCAATTCTACATCTTCTTCAAACCCAACGGCGAGCATCCGATCAGCTTCATCAAGAACCAAAAACTCGACCTCTCCAAGCCGAAGGCTATTGTCATTAATGAGGTCAATTATTCGACCTGGAGTTCCCACAACCACATCAACACCACGAGAAAGTGCACTCTTCTGAACGTTGTAAGAAACTCCTCCATAAACACATACGGTGCTAAGATAAGGTGCTGACTCATCAATTTCCTTCTCGACTTGTTTCGCCAACTCCCTGGTAGGTGCAAGAACCAGAACCCTAGGGAGACGTCCTGATTGCCTGAATAAAGAAAGTGAAAATGCATACTGAATACAGAGAGAAAGCCATACAAGGTTACACGGTAACAATGATAAATGAGACTTTTAGGAGAAAAATTAGAACCTTGACGTCTTCCGCCCCTCGTCGGCCTCGCTAAGTCGTTTGATTATGGGAATTCCGAACGCCAGTGTCTTTCCAGTACCGGTCTTTGCTCGTGCAATAAGGTCTCGGCCTTCAAGTGCAGGAAGCAACACGGCCCTCTAGGAAAAGACAACAATGCATATTACAATAATGTACCGGTCCGCTATGAAAGCAGCTCGCTTGGTGAGAAAGAAAAAGAGTGAAGAACAAGAGGAAGGGCAAGAAGAAGAAAGAAAGCGACGATTTTGGCCTCACCTGAATAGCGAAAAGGTGAGTAATCCCTCGCTTCTCAAGGGAACTGACGAGCTGCTGCGGCAAATCCAGGCTAGCAATGGCCAGTTCGTTCTCATCGTGACCGGCAGTGGCAGAGGAAGACCCTTCTTCCTGCTCCTCGGACTCGTACGCGTCGGCGTCGTAGCCCTCCTCTTCGCCTTCCTCGAGAGACGACTTGGAGAGGCCACGGAAGCCCTGGAACGCCTCCTCGCTAAGGACCGAGTTGGGGGAGGCGACTGCGGAGGGAACAAACAAGGGGCAACGAGCCCTCGAGCCCCTGCGCTGGGCGCCGAGGCACAAGGAACCGAAGCGCTTGCTGGCGGCCGCGGCGGAGATCTTGAGGAGGCCGCTGCGGGAATGGGGCTTATCGGACCGGCAGGGGAAGACCCTCCGGGCGGAGAGATCCAAGGACGGAGTCCGGTACAGGGAAGACACGCCGATGGTGGCGGTGGCGGCCATGGTCGACGGCTTTGTACGCTCCGGAGCCGCCTTAGGGTGCGCTACAAGCGAAGGAAGAGCAGCGAAGTAGGAGATAAGTTGGGGAGAGAGAGGGGTTTCGATAAGGCCTCTTCCCACAACGTAGCCGCCACCTACTCTCTTCCTCTTTCTTCAATATATAGACGGATGCAACGAGGAGGTGAGCAGACTCGAGTTCGAGCCGTCCGCAGTCGATGCTATTAGTTTCGAGATCTCTATTTCTCAAAATATTCATATTAAGATTTTTATAATTTTTAAAATAAAATAAATAATTTTATTTACCTTAATATCATCAATTATATTTACGAAAAACATAATATGTTACACCGTGAAAGTGATAAGTAAAACAATAATTTTAATATCTCTTTCATTATTTGAGATGTTAAAATTTTTTATTGATAAAATTGTTTTTTTTTCTATCACTTTTATATCGATCCAATACATGATGTTATGTGTTATATTTTTTTATCAATAAAGTTGATGATGTTAAGACAAATAGATTATTTGTTGAAATTATTTTTTTATCATAAAATTATTAAAAGTAAAAAAATGTTAAAATGATATCTTTATCTAGGACTTTCACGTAGATCTAATACATGATGTCATATATTATATTTTTCGTGAATGCAACGTTAAGATATTTTTTTATTTTTAAAATTATGAGATTCTTAATATAAATATTTTAGTTATAGGAACCATGGTACTAATAGGGTCCAAATACCAGATATAATATGTAATTAGCCCCTCATTTATATATTGAATCATGGCATTTATTTGCTGTTAATCATATTTATTTCAGTTAATACGGGTTGGAAATAGATTAATTCTTGCAAAGCTTTTTCATATTTACATAAATCCCGTACATGGACTTATTTATTTTTAATATAATCATATAAAACTATAAGAATGTCGTAAGAATATAGATAAAAGAGTTTAGTGAGATACAAAATAGCATCTTAGCATTTGATTTCGTGGTTTTGATGCATTTACTATTAATTCTCTAATTCGCAAGAATAATATGGATTGGCGAGTGTTATAAATAAGCTACACAGATTTAAATTGACAAGATACTTTAACAGGTACAGATGACATTTGATAATATTTGGATTTATTCGATATATTTAAGTCGGATTAAATATTGTTTAATCGGATTTGAAATTAGCGTTTGGGTTCAATAGATTGGGATATTTGAGGAGATGTATCAATGATTAAAGTATGAGCCAGGATAGATCGAGAGGATTTGCATGCGAGAAATCATTCAACACACACTACCCTTTGCCAAGAAATTAGCAACTCTCGGTCGATGAAATGCTTTTGTTGCAGGGTAACTCCGACTCGTTTCATTCACATCAAATGCTTTTGTTGTTGCCAGCCAAAGCGATGCTCAATTGCTGTTCTTGCTCGGCCAAAAGGTAATAACCAGGCGATTCTTATTCCGACCCACTTGAGTCTTTTGATGCCGTTTGAGTTTCATAGGCACTATGTTGCTTGCTTGCTTGCTTGCTTGCTTGCTTGCTTTGTGTTCGTGTGAATGCCTACAAGACATGCTTGTTAGCAGCATAGCATTTAGCTGGTGATGGGTGGATAACTTGGAATTCGGGAGGGGGGGTTCTTTCCTCTTATCCAAGATGTTCACTTTCATCTGCTGGTGTATATTCTAAAGGATCGAAAGGCCATTGGTGCATTTCTTTTTTCTTAGTCGTATGGAATCTGGTGAAATTAGGATTCGTGTGAGAGTGGCACAACAACTGTTTGATAAAATATTTAAAAGAAGTGTGATGATTTATATACCATGCAAATGTTAATATTTGAAATTTGATCATTGTACATTTGGACGAACGACTATTTGCACATAATATACAAGGTTGAATCTTAATATAGGTAACTAAAGCTCCACTTAGTATCAGAATTTCATGGGGTTTTTTCTACAAATCCTGCAATTTTAGTCAAAGAATTTCCTCTCAGAACCTTTTACCACAAATTATAATCATGCAAATTCCACCGTCGTTCAATTCCTACCAACTGCTTCTTATTGGAATATCATAGGCTCTTGAGTCAAGTACCGTCAAGATTCACTCTTTTAAATCCCACCATCCAAATCTTATACTCCAGTCCCAAAGGTCTTCATGAAAATTTCAAATCCTAGGTCTATTGAACCCCACCAGTATGTCCATGCTTAAGATCACCCAATTAAGTATATAATTTAATTATTACTTGGCATAATAAAAAACCTAACTCTTTATTTTTGTCCCTACTTAGAATTTTCTGAGAAATCCTAGGATTTCCAATCAGTTGAGGCTCATTCTACATGTGGTAGATTTCAATTCTTAAATGAACTTTTATGTCATCACATGAACAATTTAATCTTCCCTTGTTCTTGAATTAGTTTCTACATGGTAGTACTTAAAGATGCTTTATCTCATGTCATATGTTGCTACATGAGGAGAAGAAGAAGCTCACCATGGTTACCATAATACTTTGAACAACTTGAAATATAACAATGTTTAGTTTTGCCGCAAAGTGTTTGATACTTTGTTGCCCCTTGCTGGACTTTGGCTTTTAGATTTCGGTGAAATTTTCTTGGTATTCTGACAAATTACACTTGCTTTGTATTTCTAACCCCAATTTCTCAAAATTTATAGGTCCAGACATTTTCTGGATTTCATTCTTTTGACAATACATCTTTTGGCTCGATGTATTGTCAAAAGAATGAAATCTCAGATAATTTCTCACGAGGAAAAGGATTCATTTTTTATTTTTCAGTTCACTTGTGATGACTCAGCTTATTTCAGTTTCCTTTTTCATCTCTGTTCATTTCCTTTCTGAAGATGTGGTTGTTCTCTTATTTTATTGTTGTTAATCACAATCTTTTTCGATGAAGCAATGGTGGGTATCTCTTAATTACAAAAGAAATATTTGTTTGGTTATACAAAATTCGGGAATGGTCTGTTTTTCCACCAAGAAATTATGAAAAACATTTGAATAGTTTCGATGTATAACTAAACAAGTTAGCTAATGTGAATATGATAATTCCAGATTTTGATGCACCTGTGGTAGACAAAGAATTGGCAAAGCAATTATGTACCTGTAAACCCTTTTTCAAGCAATCTTCTCCACTATTTTATATCTTAAAGTTAAAACTAAAAAGTATATATAGTCTGAGGTATCAGTCCTACTAATTCTCTTCAAACAAGAAATATATATTTCTGAATAACCTGTGCTCCTTTACCTCTTCTTATATTTACAGTGTTTCTGCCCCTGTAGCTGAAAAACCTGATTCTATACCCTCACTGGCAAGAGAGAGTGCATTTGGAGGAGTCATGAGAATGGTAATTCCTTTCCTTTCTCCATCGATCTTTGCTCTTGGTCATTTTATGGTGGCATAATTAGATGGGCTGCAGTGCTTGGGATAAGCTATTTCATCGTACAGAAGCAGTAAGTACATATTCTTAGTCTTAACAAAAGGATTCCTTGTTTTCAGATTTCCTGAATGCTTATTATATGTGCAACACACAGATCTATATGCAGTTTTAATGAGCTTTGTCATTTATACTACATTCTCGTGTTCTGTAAGAGAAACTATAGATTCATTTTACACTGTTTTATCTTGGAATTATAAGCTCCAAAACCATAGTGTCCTAGACCTTCAGTTACAAATCCACATAGGATTCAGATAGTGTAAAATAGATGTGTTATGGGAAAAATGATGTGGCAAACGTGTTGGCGCCAATGTACCCAGCACCTCAGCCTTGTGAGGCCGACACCTAGGCTTCATGTGGTCGATATGACGGAGCCACTTGGCCGACATGTCGACTACCATGGTCGACACTTAGGATCCATGTAGTCGACATGATAGAGCCACCTGGCCCACTAGTGCCACCTCGGTATCGACCAAGTAAATCCTGTGCCTCGTGGGGAGGAGCAAACTGGTCATATCCGATTGGTGCCATCTATCAGGAGGCTATGCAATCTCGGACTTTGTGCAAGATATTGATAGTTATGGCCGGAATCAACACCCCCACGATTGCACGGACCGTTTAATATATGGATGTAACATCTCCAAGTGTCCACTATAAAAGAGACTCATAGGTATGTCGCAAGACACCTTGAACACATACATTCAACTTATCCGACTTGCACTAACTTAAGCATCGGAGTGTCCCAACTTAGTTTTTATATCTGGACGACTAGGAGAAAAGTTCAGCTTGAGACAGGCCCAAGCATAGAACCAGGTTAGATCCAAATCAACTTCCAAATCTCACAACCAAAAAATTCACGGATCTGATGAACAAATGACACATTGTTGGATCTTATGTTGTATTTTTGTGATTGATCTGTTTGACTGACTGTTACAATGTGTGTGTGTGTGTATATATATATATATATATATATATATATATATATATTAGGATTTCCTTATGTGTGGTTTGTCAGCAAAGTGACTGCCTGGAATAGACCAGAAGTGCAAGTGATGGAAGGGTCTCCGGACCCCTAGATAAGGATGTACACAGTCCAAGGTTGGTTGAGTCAAGTTGACTTTGGTGCCTTTAGATTTGCTATAGAGACGGATATGCTTTGAGTCGATAAGGATTGGCTGTCAGGTTGACTTGGCACTTAGTAGATTAACTACAAACTAAGGCATCTTTTAATACAAAGATACAGTGGGCTGCTTCAATCCTCCTTGTCGATGGATTTTGACTCTGGTATACTGTTCAGACTGCACAACTATTAGTCTCAAATCGAAGATTTATCAGTATTATTCTTTGAGATATGAGTATATTATGAAACCAGTGGATTATGTCTTCCTACCTGCCTGAGGATAGACATAGTTATCATTTTTATATAATTTTTACTACGCTGGTTTGACCAAAATGTGCGTCATACACAATGTGGATATATATATATATATATATATAAGGATGAGAAACATCAACCTGTGCTCACAGGTGTGTTTGTTCGTGGCCGAAGAGAAACTAGTAGGAGGCAGAGATGGGTTCTCTCATGGCAGGATGGTCTTCACCCGATTTGGATCCGGAAACAGGTACTGATCTTGGTCATTCATTAAGCTTCTGTCTCAGTTTAGCTCTCATCTCCACTTGATGGATTACTGAGTGCAAGTCCTTGTGTGTACAGTTCGACACAGGAGGAACAGATCACTGACGAAAGAAGAGATCGAGATCTACCGGAGGTCTCACGGGCGAGTCGAAGGAGAAAAAGTCCCGTACGAGTCGCGATCAGCTCCGACTTCTCCAAAAAGGCATCAGGTTCGTTCCTTGGCCCCTCATCTCCATCATCTCTTCTTTGCTGTCGGCCTTCTTCTTGATCCAACAGTACGGTAACGTGGTTTGATGAGTTCAGGAGACGGATGAGTTAGAACTGAGGAAGTCTCTGTTGTGGCACCAACTCCAGAACACCGAGCCCACGGCGGAGCCGCGACCGGACAATCCCACCGACACCGGCGACTGGTACGTCCGCCTTCTTCTTGGTTTGCTCTCATGCTCAGGTGTACTTTGCACCGCAGTTGTAACTCCCGGTGATTGGCACGCAGGTGGACGAAGAGCAATTGGGCCTTCCTGAACGAGCCACCGCGCGAGGAGGCCGACGTCGCGGCGCACAAGTACACGGCTCAGTTCCATGTCGCGGAGCTCGCCACCAAGAAAGCCCGTGCATAGCTCCTATGCCGGACTTTCTATTATGACATGATCTTGCGGTGTTCGAGTTCAGATGTCGAGATGTTCGGAGAAATGACAGAACAAGCTTATTTGTGTGTGTCTATATATATATATATATATATATATATATATATATAATTGTATATATATGTTTGTGTAAGCGAGAGAGAATTTAAATATTGATTGATTTTTTTCTTATTTGGCATTTGAAAATCAAATATTATTTTAGTGTACCTGAAATCATATTCAAAGACTTATTAAAAAGTATAATTATTTTGTTTATCATTATATCTTTTGCCATACATAAATATTTTGTCTGTCTTAACGATCGATCAGTTATTGTCTAATTAATTATAATCGAATTCAAATGATAAAAACAATAAATTTATAACGTAAATCAAACAGGATAAATTGAATCAATTTGAAGTAATATTAGAAGTTCAAAATATTATATAGTTTCAAACATGAAAAGTTAGGTCTTTTATGCCAAATTAAATATTATATAGTTCCAATGTAAAATACTAACCACTACATCATATAATTTATTTATATTTTTTATTTATCTAGTTTAAAATCATGGAGCCCGAATCGAGTCAGATGATCCGGTTTCAATTCGAGTCCAAACCGTGAAATCGTTGACCCGATTCAGTATTGGATTGGCTACCGTTGAAACGGAACTGTACTGGTCCGTCACAGGACAATGACCATATACGGAAAAATTCACCAGAAAGAAGACATCGGAAATGCGATGTAAAAGGATACTTTTGGTGTTCCTCCTATTAATACTCGTGCTCCCTGGGCCGTTGGATATGGATGGTGCCATCGTTTCATCTCATCCATCATCCACCGCCGAAATCCCTGATGATTTGGTTGGTTTTAGTGCAGGGGGACGGCTCACTGACCCATCCATCCCTGAAGACTTCTCCACCTACTCTTTCCCGGTGAATTGGAGGAGGAGGAGGTGGAGAAGCACCGAACGAAGCCTTCTTTTTATATATAAGGGTGTCCATCGTGTTGTAAGGAGGAACGATACGAAAGAAGATCCGCGATGGGTGCTATAAGGGCCGCGGCGGCGGACGGGTTGATCACGTTCCTATGGGTCTTCTGCGTCTCTACCGTGCGCGCTGCCACCTCCCTCGTGACGGCCGCCCTCCAGATCCAGGGCGTCGCCTTCTCGCTCTTTATCACAACCCTCCTCATCTTCGCCCTCGTCTTCATCTTCGGCCTCATCGCCGCCGCCATCGGCGGCGCCAGCTTTAATCCCACTGCCACGGCCGCGCTCTACGCTGCCGGATTGGGGTCCGACAACCTCCTCTCCATGGCGCTCCGCTTCCCCGCCCAGGTAGTGTTACATCTTCGTCCTTAACTCGATCGATCGTTGGCCGTCCTTCGATTTGTTCCTGATCGCAGGCGGCTGGGGCGGTGGCTGGAGCTTTGGCGATCATGGAAGTCATGCCCCCCCAGTACAAGCGCATGCTTGGCGGGCCTTCGTTGAAGGTGGATCTTCACACGGGGGCCGTGGCGGAAGGTGTGCTGACCTTCATAATCACCTTGGCTGTTCTCTGGATCATCATCAGGGGCCCTCGCAGCCCGGTCGTGAAGACGTGGATGGTCGCCGTCTCCACGGTTGCGATGGTTGTAGCTGGCGCTGGTTACACTGGACCGGCCATGAATCCAGCCAATGTGAGCTACCTCCATCTTATTCACTTCTTTTCTATATATGTTGCCCCATCATTATCATCATCACCATCATCATCATCTTGCTTATTGCCGCCCTGGATTGTTGCTAGGGGAAGAAAACGCAAGAGACTTCCATGCTTTAATTTGTTAGGAATAGATCACCCGGATATGAACATTGAACCTTTTCAATAGAAAGAGGGATCTCCTATAGAATCCGTTGCAGATATCGCAAACCATTTGTAAAATCATGCTAGCTTGAGTAATATAGTTTCAAAATTTCTGAAACTGTTTGACACAGTACAAAAGAGACGTCTCTTTGGAACAATTTGGTAAATTGAACACTTTTCTGGCAAAGAAGGATTGTCACTGTATAAGATAGATAATCTTACAGTCGAGATGATTTTTCTTTATATGTTCAAAAATCGAGATATGTGATAGATAATATAACTGTTTCTTCCTAGTTCACAATTGGCATTTGATTTCTACTGAATTTGACCACCTATTTCTTACTCTTCTAGTTACTGTATTTTCTTACCATAGTCAAGAGAGTCAGGATGATTCTGGTACCCTCAAGTGTGAGATCAACTGTTGCAACATCATCAAAGATCATTGTAATGGCCTTAATTTGATGAAAAGTAATAATGTTGGAGGCCTGAGAATGGAATTCATCACCAAATCATAAAGATAAATTTGCAACCTAAGAAGTTTCAACACCAATGAACTACGGCTACATGGTTGTTTGCAACAAAACGGAATTGATGCATCTTTGGTTCAGTTCAGGTGTAGTTTTGAGTTCAATATTTAGTTGCGTAGACTTCAAGTTTAGACAACGTATTAATATAGACTTTTTAGATTAGAGTTGGGGTCATCAGTCCATTATGAATTTTGAAAGTGCTAGATGATGTTTATGTGTGATTTCATGGGATTACAGATCTCCTAGAAGTGATGGATGTTCTGTTGTGCAAATGTATCTTACTTAGTGCTGTATTTAGTCAGGATTAAATTCCTGATAAGGTCCATAAAGAAAGTGAGTATTGGTTGAAGAAAATAAACATGTAGGAAGAAATATCGTAAACAAATATCCTCATGGCATGTAGTTTTTCATAATTTCCTTACTTTTTTTTTTTTTTTGCTTTCTTACATTATTTCTTTTAAACCACCCTTTTAACCTTTATCAAAAAGGGTGATCAAAGGCATGAGATTCCCCTCCATATGGATTATGGTCTAGAGAGGGTCAGTCTGACTCTGAGCAAAGTTAACCCCTTCCAATTAGGGAGTTTATTTTCAAGTCTCAAGCCTTGTCTGAAGTAGCAAACAAGCAACTTTATCATAACACCAAGCCTCTAATGTTATTTATTTGGTCAGTTCTACTATGAGTTCTAAGGAATCATAATGGTTTGAGGCTGCTGCTCCATCCCATCTTGTGTTAGATTTGCATTATTTGTTAACTTACTATAGACCTACAGTTTGCGTACCGAATAGTTCTATGATCAATCCACATTCAGAGCTAAATATTACTGTCCTCCCAGATCATCTAGGGTTATGATCAGAATATAGGAGATAATACATAAAAGCTATGCTTATTCAAGCCTATGCAATCTCATACTTTTGGAGCACAGTGCTTGTTATGCACACGAATACCAATCCAAGTGTATTCATGAATTCCAATCAAGTGGAGAGTGGAGGATATGGACATAGATGCTAAATTGAATACCAATCAAGATGTTATGGCTGGTCAGACATTCTTATGTCAGCACAGCAATTGTGGCTGGACATCAGCACTGTGCTTGTACAGTTTTGAAGTAACAAAAATTCATATCCGACAACAGTTACATTAGCCTTACTATTATGGTTTAGCAGAAATTCTAAATGAAGTTTTTATTTTGTTACTATAATGCTCTGCTCTTGCTGATGCATGAAGTCGTGCATGTATACAAGTTCACAGGCTTTTCTCTTATGCTTCGGATCTTCCTTTTAATTTTTTTTTGTTGTGGATGTAAACGCCCATTTGATGTAAAATTAGGGTGGTTCACACTTTTTTTTGTAAGAACTAGAATATCGACAGCATGCACGATTTGTCATTCTAATAGACCAACTCAAAAGACAATTGGACTGGTAATCAACTTTATACTACTACTCTTTTATCAGCTTTTTTTTTTTTTTTTACCATCATCTCATTTGATGTTACAATTTGATATAGAATCAATGAGGATTCTTGGCAGTTCATGATCCCGCTAAATATCTACAGGCATTTGGCTGGGCTTATATCAACAATCGCCATAATACGTGGGAGCAATTTTACGTCTACTGGATATGCCCGTTCATCGGCGCTATTGTTGCTGGCTGGTTCTTCAGGTTTATCTTCCCGCAGCGTGCAGAGAAGGCTAAAAAAGCTTGAGGGTACCAAATTAAGTGTGAAATTTTTATTTCTGGAATGTTCGCAGTGAAATAACCTAATTAGATAGGCTGGTAAAACTGCAGTATTCATCTCTCTCTATAGTTAGATGGCACATATATAGACTACTAAAACTATGGATAACCATTTATGTTCTGGCAATGGCCTTGTTTTCTCTCTATCAAAACCTTATAAGTTGTGTACGTCTAAGACATTTGATTGTTCTTCTTTCCTGGTTTTGTTTGTAGACCTTTGCAGTATTCATCTCTCTCTATAGTTAGATGGCACATATATGGCAACTATGGATAACCATTTTATGTTGTGGCACTTTTGTTTTCTCTCTCTCAAAACCTTCTTAAGTTGTGTGTACGTCCAAGACATTTGATTGTTCTTGTTGTTGTTTTTGTTTGTGGACTTCATGATTAAGTTTTAGGATATCAAATTATGAAATCTCAAGAATATGTATCATCGCAACTCGAGAAGCAATCGTCATTGCACAAAAGGCTTTTAAAAACACTAACTAGCATCTGATAACTTATGATTTGGTGATAAGAGCACAATACTTAGCCCGAGGGGGTTATTAGTACAAACAGATGGTCGTCATTCTTCAGTCTGCTTTCCCTAACAGGTGGTCGACGAAAGCGGCCAGGTTCATGGCAGACGACCCCTTCTCTCTGAGTGCGGCATGAGACCTCTCCTTGAGCTCCATCGCCCTTCTCCTCAGCTCCTTGCTCTCCGCCGCGTCCGAGTCCATCAACCTCTGCACCGCCCTCGCCACCTCTTCCCTCCCAACCCCATCCTTTTCCTCGTCCCCCAGCCGCAGACCGATCTTCCAGTCTTCCACGACCAGCTTGCTGTTCGGGTACTGATCCCACATCAGTGGAAATGTCAGCATGGGCACGCCTGCATCAATGGCTTCCAACGTCGAGTTCCAGCCGCAGTGGGTCAAGAACCCCCCCACGGAAGGATGGCGCAGCATCCTCGGCTGGTCGCACCACGGCACGGCCATCCCCTTCTCTCCGATCAGCTCACGGACGGTGTTCGTCGCGTCTCGCACGGCCCATAGGAAGTGATGCCCACTCATCCGAAGCCCCACGGCAATCTCCTTGATCTCCTCGCCCAAGACGGGGAGGAAGCTGCTCATCGATACGTACAACACGGAGCTCTTTGGTTGGGAGTCCAACCATTTGCAGCAGGGGGCGGTGGCCGCCTCCTCGTCTTCGGCCACGTCGGGCACGAAGGGGCCGACGGGGTAGGAGGGGACCGAGAGATTGGCCCTCAGCAGCTTGTCGAAGGCGCGGCGCTCGAGCTCTTCGAAGGAGTTGAAGAGGAGGCACCGGGCGGTGCTGAACCAAGCGATGCCGTCCATGAAGGCCTTGAGCATGCCTTCCCCGGCGGAATGGGTGATGAAGTCGGCGAGGTGCCCGGA
The DNA here is from genome assembly GCA_021527575.1 of Ensete glaucum. Lineage (NCBI taxonomy): Eukaryota > Viridiplantae > Streptophyta > Magnoliopsida > Zingiberales > Musaceae > Ensete > Ensete glaucum. The sequence goes on from CM038559.1 coordinate 7,025,731, forward strand.
GGCTGCTTTCGGTAAGTGGTCGAGGAACCCATCTCCATTTCCTGCTTCAAACAGGCGTTTAGGATCCGTTAGTAGAAGTCGGATCGGGTTTGGACGAGGTTCCCGGGCCTATCGGGTCTGAGTTTTTATAAACGATTCTTTAAGGTAATAGCATTGCGTACGAATGGTGTCGCCGCCGGTTTGGTCGAGCTCCGATGGCTGCCGGCGGCCGACGGCCAGGGTCTTGAGCTCTTGGAAGGCCAAGAACACGTTCGCAGCCTGCGGGAAGAACGCCGCCACCGGGACACCCATGCGATGCGCGATCAGCGGCGCCCAGGGCAGCATCGAGTCGGCGATGATGGCGTCCGGTGGAGGGTCGAGCTCTGCGAGAAGGGCGGCCACGGGGCCGCCCATCCGGACGAGCACCGACTGAATGAAGGAGGCGAAGTCCGCCCCGCGGCCCCGCTCCGAGGGGACCACGTCCGGGATGGTGCGGAGGCGGACGGCCGCGGAGAGCGGCGGGGGGAAGGAGTCGGAGAGGAGCGAGAGCCACTCCTCGGTGAGGACGACGGTAACGAGGAGGCCGCGGGCGGCGAGGCGGCCGGCGAGGCGGATCATAGGGTTGATGTGACCGCGGCCGGGATAGGGCAGCACCGCCACGTGGCCGTTCACGGCGGAGCGAGGGACTTCCATGGGGACGATGCGGCGGCGTCGGTAGGGAGGAGAGATCTGAGGGCAGCTGCTCTATTTAAAACAAGGTGGAAGAGATCGGATTTCGACCGTTGAAGTCTTACCCTTTGGTCGGTGGTAAAACCAGTGGTCTAAAGTTGTTGGATGTATATATATATATATATATATATATATATATATATATATATATATATATATATATATATATATATATATATATATATTTTCGACTTGAAAATTCGGATGGGGAGTAAAAAACATAATTTTGCTTGTGTGAGGATTAGTCTCCAATAATTGTTGACTTTGAACCAAATGACCTCTTCAATTCCAATCATCTTCAATACTCTCTATTTCCTTTGTTGTTAGTCTATTAGTCTAATACAATGGGCATTGGATTTCCTTGTCGTTACTCTATTAGTCTAATACAATGGGTTTATGAATTTGATAATGGTGTGACATTTGTGTTTCCTCCCAAAAATATAATATATAAATCTTTGAAAGCATCCAAAATTAACAAGACTATGTGTTAATATACTTATATTTATGATGCTAATACTCTTTACATAAAAGCGAGTAAGGTCTGAATCGATGGTTAAAGTATTTGTCTCACAATGCGAGGTGTTAACTACGAAAGTGATGAAAGATGAGATGTAATAAGCCGGACGCAAGAGATCATACTCGAAAGATTTGTTTTATAAAATCGAGATGCAAGTGTCAAACATAGATCAATTTGAGATTTTTAGATTGTGGATATCGTTTATCACATAGGGTAAATAATGGGTCTATCTAGTCACCCAGGCTATGTCATTACTTTAGAGCCACGACCTCTCCTCCCAGACACCTCGATACCTTGAGGTGTACTCACCATCCGAGATCACAGGATGGCGTCGACCACCTGACGTCGTACCTGTCACTTGAGATCTCGGGACAACGCTGCCACCTAGGATCCTAGAATGACATCGATTATCTAACGTCGTACTTGTCGCCCGGGGATGGCGTCGCTCTGGAGGCTCGAGCCTCACAATATAACAATCTGTCGCATGCCCATATGTATAAAAGCCAATCTTGGGCATAGTCCAAGGGAGGGGCTTCTCGACACTCAAACTCTCTCGTTTCAATTTCATTCGCTAACTTAGTTGTCGGAGGGGCCACGACGGGTACATACCTCCCCGATCGAGGCCTTCATGCAAGACCCACCGACGAACCCGAGAGACACACATCCTCGAGATGCCCACCACGAGACGTCATCCACCATACTCGGTCGGGCATTTTTCCTCTTACCGGCTGATGCAGATAGTCTTGCATACACGGGCAAAACCAAGCCATGTTGATTCATCGGCCACGACGTAAAGTTCCACAACATTTTTTAGGTTAGAAGGAGGGCCCGATGTCACAAGAATGCCCGCAGCCTAACAATCTTGGCGAACATCTCATGGAAGATATCTCAGCCGCTAAGCAGGCTCCTAGGGCTGGAGGATAAATCTTTTTCCTCTAAGAGAAGGGAACTCATCAACACTAACCCCGGGTTATTAGTGGAGGTTGTTCAACGACCCAAGATTTTGTCCCTCAGCGTTAAATCTTAGACTCCCTGTCGTCTCTGTTGAAGTCTTCCTTGGGCTCAACCATCAGGTATAAGCCTTGGCTAGGATGATCTAGATCGTTATCCCTCATATCTCGCAGCTGGCGCAACAGGTAGTTCCCCAACAACAAGTTTTTCCGACCATGCAACCAAATTTTCCCGCTCCACGGGAAGGCCCTCGGCCCCGCGACAACGAGATGCTGAGAGCCCGCAACTCCCTTCGAAGATCCGTTCTAGGGCTCTCGGGACCAATGACTGATTGGCGCCTGACTCTAGGACTCATTCCTAACCTGCCCAAGCCGGACACCCTCTCCTCCGACTCGACCGACTTCCTCAGAGCGCAGTTGTGCCTAGTGAAGCGATGCTTGGACGAAGTTCAAAAGGAGTTTGTAAATTCTAAGGGGAAACTCAAGAAGAGTTCCACAGTTGATTCTCCCTTCATCCCATAGATCCACAATAAGCCAATCCTACCTAATTTTCAACTCCTGGCGCTTGAAGCATATGACGTCAGTTCAGACCCGATAGAACACGTCACAACGTTCAGAGCCCAAATGACACTCTACGACACCTCATACACCTTGATGTGTCGGGCTTTCCCGACGACCCTACGGGGGCCCACCAGGATGTGGTATAGTCGGTTGAGATCATCTTCGGCCTCATGCTACGACCAACTCGCCAAAGAGTTTGAGTTGAACTTCTTGGCCAGGGCTCGACCCAAGCCAACCACAACATCGCTTCTTTGAGTTAAGCCAGAAGGACGACGAGTTCTTGGCCCAATTCGTTGTGTGTTTTGCAACTAGAATCTGAGCGATACCTGACGCACATCCTTCACTGGTAATACAAGCTTTCTTAGTAGGTTGCGACCTTCTAGGTTCTTCTAGTCGCTGGTCGAGCACCCACCCTCGACAGTGCCCGAGATGCTCCAGCGGGTGAACCAATACGTCACCGTCGAACATTGATGGCCAAAAAGCGCGAGAACTGAAATGACCTCGCACCAAACAATCTCAAGGACAGCCCTCGGGACCACCAAGGAGGAGGATGGACAAATTCGATTTGCTCCCCCCGAGGTCGCCCTTGACCCCACTCAACTCAACCCGAACAAAGATCTTCCTCCAAATCCGGGAGAAGGGGCTCATCAGGGCGCCCAACCAGATGAAGACCCGACGAGAGGAGCGTGACGAACAAGGTATTGTCGCTTCCATCGCGACAATGTTAATGACACCGAGGAGTGCCATGACCTCAAAAATCAAATTGAAGACCTCATACATCGAGGACATCTCAGCCGCTACTTCAGAAAGTTGCGCGAGCCCTCCCCTCACCCGAAAGGCTCGGTTGAGAAGCAGGTTGACGTCATCGTCAGCGTCCCAACCTCGGGGGGAGATGCTTCTTCAGCGTGAAAAGCCTATGCTCGGGCTACGGCGGAGAAGAGACCCAGGCAAGAAAATGACCCCGGGATCACCTTCCGGGAATATTGCGAATGCCTAGGTGAAAAGGATCATGATGAACACTAGGGGTTCGATCAACATTTTGTACTTTAACGCCTTCCATAAACTTGGCCTGACGGACAATGACCTTGTCCCCATGACTTCCTCTTTGACAGGGTTCATCGGAGATTCTATCTCCCCCCTTGGCACCACCACCCTCCCGGTGACCATCGAGGAGAAGTCAATGGCAAAGACCCTGATAGTGCCATTCATGGTGGTCGGATTGCCTTCTGTGTACAATGCAATCCTCGGTTGCTCGACCCTCAACGAGTTGAGAATGATCGTTTCAACATACTACCGCATGATGAAGTTCCCAACCATAGCAGGAGTAGGAGAGGCAAGGAGCGAAGCGACCCACGAGAGTCCAGATAGTGCTGCCTGACCGCGACAACCTTGCCTAAAAAAATTAGGCTAGAGACGTCAGTGGCCGACCCCCGATAACCCAACAAAGCGTCGCCACAACCCGAGCCTAGTATCTTGGTCAGTCCTTCAGCCTCATAGTTTTTCCCCGAGCTCAACACCTCGGTCATTCTTACCGACTTTAGTTCAGCCAAATTATGCTGACTTCAGTTCTGTCAGATAATACCAACTTCAGTTCGATCAAATAGTTCAGCCAAATTATACCGACTTTAGTTCGATCAGATAATATCGACTTCAGCTCGGTTAGATTATACCCACTTCAGTTCGGTTAGATAATATTGACTTCAGTTCTTATACCGACTTCAGCTCAGTTAGATTATACCAACTTTAATTCGATCATATAATACAGACTTCAGTCTCGACCAATCCATGCCGATCAACATTTTCGATGATTGGTCCAATCAGATTATCTCGATTTCAGTTTGACCAAATTATACCGACTTTAGTTCGGACAAACAATATCGACTTTAGTTCGATTGATTATATTGACTTCAGTTAGGTCATATAATACTGACTTCAGTTTAGTAGAATTATACCAACTTTGGTCGATGTCTACTTGATTCGGCCAAATTATACGACTTGATTCGCTCGATATCCGACTTGATTCGCTCGAATAATCCGACTTGATTCGATCAAATTATCGACTTCGACCAAATTATACCAACGTTAGTTCGGTCAAATAATACTAACTTCAGCTCGATCAAATAATATCGACTTCAGCTCGATCATATTATATCGACTTCAATTCAGTTAGATAATACCGACTTCGATTTTTGGTGATCGGTCCGATCATATTATCTCGATTTCAGTTCGGTCAAATTATATTAACTTCAGTTTGGTCAGACAATACGAATTCAGTTCGACTGAATTATACGGACTTTAATTCGATCAAATAATACCGACTTCAGTTTGGTCGAATTATACCGACTTCAGTTCAGTCAGGTAACACTGACTTCAGTTCGGTCAAATTATATTGACTTCATTTTGGTCAGATAATACTGACTTCAGCTCGGTCAAATTATACCGACTTCAGTTCGATTAGATAATAATGACTTCAGTTCGGCCAAATTATACCGACTTCAGCTCGGTCATGTTATACTGACTTTAGTTCGGTCAGATAATATCGACTTCAGTCTCGACCAATCCACGTATTAACATTTTTGGTGATCAGTCCGGTTAGATTATCCCAACTTCAGTTCGACCAAATTATATCGACTTCAGTTCGGTCATACAATACTGACTTTAGTTCTGTTGAATTATGCCCACTTCAGTTCGGTCATATAATACAACTTCGGTTCAATCGAATTATACCAACTTCAGTACGATCAGGTAATATTGACTTCAGTTCGGCCAATTATACTAACTTCGGTTCGGTCAGATAATATCTATTTTAGTTCGGTCAAATTATCTCGACTTAAGTTCGACCAAATTATACCAACTTCTTTTCGATCAAATAATACCGAGCTCGGTCAGATTATATCGACTTCAGTTCGATCATAAAATATCGACTTCAGTTTGATCAAATTATACCGACTTCAGCTCGGTCAGATTATACCGACTTCAGTTCGGTCAAATAATATCGGCTTCAATCTCGGCCAGTCCATGTCGAACAACATTTTCGGTGATTGGTCTGGTCAGATTATCCCGGCTTCAGTTCGATCGAATTATACTGACCTCAGTTCGGTCAGATAATATTGATTTCAGTTCGGTCGAATTATACCAACTTCAGTTCCATCAGGTAATATCGTCTTCAATTCAGCCAAATTATACCGACTTCAGTTCCGTTAGATAATACCGACTTTAGTTTGATCAAATTATCCCGACTTCAGTTCTACCAAATTATATCGACTTTAGTTTGGTCAGATAACACTGACTTTAGTTCGGTTTGGTTAAATTATACCGACTTCAGCTCGGTCAGATTATACTCACTTCAATTCGGTCAAGTAATACCGACTTCATTCTCAGCCAGTCCATGTCGATCAATAATTTTGGTGATTGATTCGGTCAAATTATCTTAACTTTAGTTCGACCAAATTGTACTGATTTAAGTTCGATCAGATAATATCGACTTCAATTCATTCGAATTATATCAACTTAAATTTGGTCAGGTAATATCGATTTCAGCTCGACTAAATTATATAAATAATATCAACTTCGGATCAAATTAACCTGACTGCGTGAGTGAGATTGAATTTCATTTGTTTGTTGGGAGGTTTATTTGCCTTTCAAGTTTTTATTATACTTCCTCCTCGATGATATGATCCTTAATGTAATCATCCTTTCATCCAGATCATGTAATCATTAGTAACTTTTTGAGGTAATCATCCTTTCATCCATCCTTGATGTAATCACCCTTTCATCAATCGTATGCTTTTCAATCTATTTGTTATGAGCACGGTATACTGATGGTCAGGGAAAAATATAATAATTCATTTCTGCTTAATTTCAGATATTTATACGAATTTTTCTTTATGATTTTTCGTAACTTTTGCATGTATTTGTTAAAATTGTACAAAGTATGGGCTCTAGCAACAACTCAAAACAACTTTATAACGTGTCTTTGCATATCGATCACAAGTTTTTTCCGTAGATGGATCATACAATTAAGTATGATTTGCTTCTACAAGTATCTACTTGCAATAAGAAGAATACGGTAGATTTCGATCACTGATGAACATGCATTCAATAATGCATATTCCCAATTGATGTAAAAACCACTTTTATGATCAATTCCAAGGGTAAATCTCCTATAATCATTTGGAAACTTGATTTGAAAAAAAAAGAAAACAAAACAAAACTTCTTCTGATAGTATTGATTAGAATGCCATCAAAGAAACCCTCGACAGGATGAATTTTTCCTTTGGGTTTATAGATTGAGTTATAGGATGAATTTTTTGGTCTTATCAACGGCAAATATCTCATAGGTTTCACAATAATCATTTGGCCATGCAACGGAACATCACCTCCCCTTGACCTATTCTTCAACCAAGTGTTCTTTAGTATCATCAACTCTCTTATTAATGCAAAAAATAAATACCATCCCCCTTTTTAACTCAAAATCTCACACTTGGCTTTTGCTGATCTCCTCATCACTGTTTGGGCCAACAGCGACACCTATAACAAGTAATTCAAGGTTTGAAAGTATATATTTATAACACAATGTTGATTCTTCCACACGCACACGGAAAAAAAAAAAAAACATATTTCACCCGCGATAGATTGTACCTCGGAATGGGGAGTCTCATCATTGCAGTTGTAAAGTCATCCATTTGTAAAGCTCATCTGCAATTTTTCACAACCAACCAGTTAGTAAGACGCACAGAATTCCAGTCAAAGAGAGATCAGAACCGCAGAATTCACTTTTATTAATAATCTCTTCCAACATGTCAATAGGTTCTATGCTGCAGCTATTCTTTTTTAATTGGAGCAACAAAACTAATCAACATGAGGGTTATTTACAAGCACATGCATACATCTAATTCCTCCACACATGATTACGATAACAGCAATCTTGATATTCCAGCAAATATAACCATTACATCATGAACAATATTTCTGTGAGCCTGTCGCAAGCTATTGTTAGTATACTTATAAGCTGGGGCAAGTGGTTCGTTTCTGGCTCATGGTGTCTGCAATCCACAATCCACCATGAATAACCTTCACCACAGTGTGCAAGCAGTAGGCTATTTATACCACTGCTAGAACATCAATGTGAGAAACAGAAAATACAACATAAATTATTCCCCAATTTAACAATTTTGATGCATAATAACAACTATAGAAACCTCAAAAGTTTTGCAGCATCAAAAACTAGTTTAGAATGGTTCAATCTACCAAGAAAGAAAAGGAAAGCATCCGATAATATGTCGCCTATGTTTCTTATCTTCTCAATAATTCCAACTTAATCCAGAAAACCCATTTCTCGATGGCAAGACGTGGAGGTGATGTACAAGGTCTTCCTCTCTGGACTCATTAAAGAAGGGATACCCACCAGTATAAGCATCAAGCTTAATTATGCTAGTCAACAGCTGAATCATCTTCCAGAAATGAGTAAAATTCCAAATAATCTCTATTCCACATTGTTCTTCAATAAACTATTGTTTGGACAACCAGTTAAACCATGACTAGAACGAAAGTTTGTTACGTGCAATGCTACAACTAAGCTCCCTTAAAATCTATTGGCATACTACAATTATATCTATGAAGCTCTGTGTAAATTGATCCTAAAATAAACCATGACTGGAATGAAAGTTCGTTACGTGCAATGCTACAACTGAGCTCCCTTGAAATCTATTGGCATACTACAATTATATCTATGAAGCTCTGTGTAAATTGATCCTAAAATAAACCATGACTAGAATGAAAAATTTGTTATCTGCACTGAGACAACCGAGCTCCCTTAAAAATTATTGACATACTACAATTATATCTATGAAGCTGTGTGTAAATTGATCCTAAAATAAACCATGACTAGAATGAAAATTTGTTATCTGCACTGAGACAACCGAGCTCCCTTAAAAATTATTGACATACTACAATTATATCTATGAAATATACTTTATGTAAATTGATTGCCAAGCATAGTTTATCTCCTATACTAGTTCATAGGCACGCATTAACTAGACCAAATCATCCTTTAACCAGAATACAATTTTCTATGGAAGTATTAAACCGAGTGAGATAAAGAAATTTCAGGAGGCACTATGCTTTAAATCAACCACAAGTGTGTTTCAACTTAAATAGTTTTGCTATTAATCAATTAAAATCATACCTAAGTTTTACAAAGAGACAAGGAACATGCCAGAATACCAAGGTCTACATCTTGTTATCAATTGCGTTAGGATTCATCGCCGAGCTCAAATCTTTGTTCTAATACATGTATGAAAAGCCCTTATTGACAAGACCAATCAAAAGGAGATATTTAAAATCATCTGAAAGAATATAAATGGTGCGATCCTCATCGTTCGAAAAATTCGAGATAAACAGAGGCAAAAGCACACATACGATCAAAGTGGACAAAAGCCATCAGTGGTCATGGCCGTGAGAGCAGCAACGGCTTGGTCCAGCCGAGTCGCCGGCGGGCTTATCGACGCGGTCCTCCTCGTCGCTGTCGTCCTCGTCGAAGGGCTTCTGCTTGTGAAAGATGCAGCACTTCTTGGAACTCTTGCGGTTGAGGAACTCGTTGTCGACCGTCCCTTCCTTCCAGGAGACCTTCTTCTTGGGCCGCTTGAGGCGGAGAACTAGGGTTTCGGGCGGCTGCGATTGCTGAGAAGAGGAAGGAACCGAAGAAGACTGGGACGGCTCTTCGATCGTTAGGGTTAGGGTTCCGGTCGTTGACCGCGCGGAGGTTCTCGCCATTTCTCGCCCTCTCATTTTGGCTTCGTGCCCTAAGAGAGTCGAGAATTTCTAATACGTTAAGCTGCCATGGGACGAAGACAAATATAAAGGTCGTTAGTGCCTCCCTCGACTATTATGAAAATAAAAATTTATAATGTTTCTAATATGATAAACGTAAAATTACACAAGTTTAAAAATTGAAATAATTTATTTCGGCGTCGACCGAGATAAATTTGATAAATGATAGTTCGATTAGTAAAAATAAAAATGAATAATTTTCTAAAAATATTAAATGCCAAACTTAACTTAAAATTTAAACGAATTGCTTTCATTGAGATTTGAACTCAAGACCTCCCGCTTACTAAACGGGTGCTCTAACCAACTGAGCTATGAAAGCTTTTGAAAATTTTATTTCAGCCATTGTATATATTAATAGTATTTTATATTTCCGAAGCATTTCGAGACATGCTAGAGCACGTGGCAAAGCTGTAGCCGTATGTCAACTCCAAGAATTCACCATATCATGTCGATATAGTGGTGGCCCCTTATGCTTCAGTTCAAGCTCTATTTTGGCATTGCCTGACTTAATTGTTGACTTAATGTCTTCACTACTTACTTTGCATATTTAAAAATGAAAATATATGTTTCTTTTTCCGTTTCTATCAAATTAGTAGAATTAATTCTTTTGCATTCATAATTTGTTACATTGAGCCAAATTATTGTGTTGAACCAACCCAAAGCTTGAAACGGTCCAAAATAAATCATACTAATTTATATTATTTATTAATATTATTTTTATAATAAAAAAATATTACATATTGTTAAAAAAATATGACAAAATAATTGCACGATGAAAACATTTCTATTTCAACTTAATCTATCAAATATATATATATTTTTAATTTTTTAGGAGCTTTATTAATCAAAATTATGTATTTTAATTACTAAAAATAGAAATTTTAGTAACTATGACTTCTTTAGATATTATTATTATTTCATCAAATTTTAATATTTTTGATCAAGAAAAATATAGTTTTCACTATTTTTCTGTGGAGTTATATTTTTTAGTCGTAGTCACATTATTTTTATTAGGACTCAAAAATAGTAAAATTGCACCTAAATATACGTTTAAACTAATTACAAGTGTAAATATTTTAAATCGGTTCATGAATTCATCTAATTTTGGGAAATTTAGTTGAAAATGAAAAAAAATTCATCATATTCACATACTAAATATCCCACAAAACGCTTATGTAAAATCTCAAAGAAATTTTATTTTATGAATGTGGGAACATTTATGAAATTTAATTAACATTAAAAACCTATTCATATGTCGAATATACCATAAAATGATCATTTAAATTCTTAAAAAAATTATCTTTTTAGAGAAAAGATAAAAGAGTGGTTGATGATTGTTTTTACTATTTTCAAAATTAAATATTCTCTACGAAATTAAATAGAAAAAGAGCGTTAAAGCAAATGAAAATTAGAGATTTTTCTAAAGAATTGGCGGTATAATCTTACTTAACAGTGAGGTACCCACTTTTCCACCGGTACCTAACAGTTAACAACCTGGATACTCTGTGTGTGTGTGTGTGTGAGAGAGAGAGAGAGAGAGAGAGAGAGAGAGACCGAGAGAGCAAGCATGTCCAAGAAAACACCAGAAACAAAGGAGAAAGATCCACCTCGAAACCACCTCTCTCCTTCTCGCTCAACACATCTCACCCTCTGTCTCCCTCTTTTCTTTTTCTGCCTGATTCCCTTGTCCTCAATTCCAATCAATCATCAGCGCACTTTTGATCAATAGCAGTAGTGGCGGTAATAGAAGGCGAAGACGAGAGATCGTGTCTACTTCGACGAAATCTTCCACAATCCTCTTTTTGGTTGACAGGAGAGATGAGGGAAGAGGAAGAGAGTTCGAGCTGGTTCGCACACTGGGAGGAGCAGCTGCCGTCGCAGGAGGAGCTCATGCCGCTGTCGCAGACCCTCATCACCCCCGATCTCGCCATCGCTTTCGATATCCCCGTCGCCACCGCTTCCGCCCCTCCCGGCGCCAACCAGAACCCTGGCCTCTCCCTCCACCACCTTCCCGCCTCCTCCCGGCCCCCGCCGCACTCCGATCCTGAGTCCGACCTCAACTCCGCTGCCGCCGCCGCCGGGGGCGACGAGCCGGCGCGGACCCTCAAGCGGCCCCGCCTCGTCTGGACGCCGCAGCTCCACAAGCGCTTCGTGGACGCCGTCGCCCACCTCGGCATCAAGAACGCCGTCCCCAAGACCATAATGCAGCTGATGAGCGTCGATGGACTCACCCGCGAGAACGTCGCCAGCCACCTCCAGAAGTACCGCCTCTACCTCAAGCGCATGCAGGGCCTCAGCGGCGGCGGCGGCGGGGGGCCAATCTCCGCCGCCGACGCCGCCACCGACCAGCTCTTCGCGAGCACCCCGGTGCCCCACCATTTCCTCAGCCGCGGGTCGGTCGCAGGCCCCGAGCCCTTCCTGCCGTATATGCCGGTGGCCGCTCTCCAGCACCATCAGCAGATCACGGCCGCCATGCAGCAGCAGCAGTACTACCATCATCGGAATTTGGGGCATTACGGATCACCAACAGGCGGGGGAGGGTTCGACCACGCTTTCCCGAATCGGGCCGTGCCCCATTCGGGGATGCATCAGATGGTAGGACCGGCGGCGCCGCCGGGCATGGGTTTTCCGCCCACAACCTTAGTGGATGATTTGGAGCCTGCCAAAAGGGGAGGCAATGGCGAGAGGAAGGTACTAACGCTTTTCCCTACTGGTGAGGACTGATATGGCTCTTCTCTCACTCCATGTTTCCTCTACTTATCATCTGCAGTGGGTGAAGATTTCTAGGTCTTCGTTTAGGCTTATTTTAGATGTTCTTCTATTTACATTGCCACTGTCAGTGTGTCATCTTCATATGTCCTTGCTGGGTCTGAGTAGTTATGCTTGAAGCAGAGGAAGCTAGTAGAATGATGATATGGTCCTTATCACATTTGAAACAGGGTCAATTTAGTATCCAGGGTTCTTAATTTGTCTTCTCTTAGTGTATATTTTCTCTTAGTCTCACTTTAGTAAGCGATGATGTTTGTTTCTACAACTTTGGATTTGGAATAGATCGTGGGGAATTACTGATGGATCATAGCTTTATATTCCATGCAATTAAAAGGAGCTGGGTTGATACCTCAAAGATACTTGGATGGGAGGAGGAATGAGGTAGGAGATGAATAATCCATGGATTCTCTTATTGCTTGTGTGCTCGGATTCATAATCCTCTGCTTCTGTAATGGGGAGCTTATTTCTAAGAGATTTATGGACTTGTCGGTCATACTTTCTTATTTTCCCTCTCTACTATGAGTCCATAGGCGAATCTAAACCTATTTAGAGAGAGACTTCAATGAGCATGGTACCTTTTGGTTAGCTGTCGATGTAAATTGCATGACCTAAAAATTCTTATATGCAGCCACCACTTACGTTAAGAATCTTTCTTAACATATTGGTTGTCATCTGAATATTTGAAATATGCTTTTGTACAATGAAAATCCAGTTGCATGTAGAATTTTTCTGAATTTACCAGCCAATCTTTGTTCCTGTAGAAGCATGCCTCTTTGTGATGATCTCCATTTTTGCTTCCATAAGTTGTCTGGCTTGAATTTATAAAAGAAGTCTTATGTTGCAGTTACATTGATGCTCTGATTCCATTTATGTTGGAGAAACATATATGTGGTGACTTCTCATTCAATTCTTTCCTAGAAATTTTGCTCATCATGGTTTCTGATAGCTTTCTGTTATGCATTATGGAAGGAAGATGGTAGAGTGATTGATTATGAGGAAACACTGACTATTATGATTGTTGGATAGATCAATCGACAATTCTACTCCTGGATACAAGAGAACTGTGACTGGTATTACTCCTAGTCAAGAATGGTTTTGACAAACTGAATACACCACTCTAGAAAATAATTGTACTAAATGAGCTTAGTGTGAAAACATGATAATGTATGAGAATCTTAAGATCTCACCAATTTTATATATGTTCAAATTGAATCTGACCCTATAGAATATGATCTATCTCTTTGCTCTTGACTATTGACCACCATTTATCTATGTTCAGATTTGAGGGAGGGGTTCATGTCATGTGTTGCATCATGAGACAAGCTTAAAATGTTCAGGAAATTACAGAGATTGCGTGCTTGTGATGTATATCCTCTTAGGCATAACTACTCAAGATTGTAAAAGCCCATTATTTTACATATATGGAAACAAAAATATATTGTGAAGCTTGATATGGATGTTTTGTCAATATCATGGAGTCATGGAACCTCTGTTGAATCTCGTGTCATTCATTAATGCAAGCAACATGGGAACTAGACCATCTCTAAGGGAAAGGTTTGGGAACAAATTGTTGGGAGCTCATACTAAATCATGAGAAGAGAATAAAAGTTGTTAGTGGTATTGAATAGTGGGGCAAGCATCTAAAACCGAAGCTCTTGATGTTATATGTAAAGTCATTTTTGGTGCTCCATATTGGTTGCTCTTCAGAGAGCTATAGACAAGAAAGCTAATTAATGGATATTAGCTATTTTTTATGCAATAGTTATTCAGCAAAAACAATGTTGGAAATTATTGAGATGGTGCAAATCAAGAGGTGTTGTATATGAGGGTGAATATGCAACACCCTGGTTTAGTACTATATTGAAAGTTGGATTGATTTATAGGAGTCTAATGTGTGTCCTACTATTAATTTCAGCTTAAGCATCTTGTGCTAGTGGTCCAGGCATAATAAAGTTAATAGACTATTTATCCCATTAGGTTGGTATCATAACCGACCTAGTATAGGAGCATGATGAAGGGCTCGAGTAGGAAAAGATTACCTGTGAACAGAGTCAGAGGACATGTCATGACGTGAAGCCGCCACTGGGCCATGCCTCACATGCACTATGTAGTGGTTTAATCTAGACTATGCTAGGACTTGACGAGGATATCAAGCCCTTAAGTGGGGAGATTATAACATCTTAATTTAGTTCTACACTGAAAGTGAGTTATTTATGGGTGTACTATTGTTAATTTCAATTTATACATTTCAAGCTACTAGTTAGGGCTCAACGAAGTTAGCATATCCCATTATGTTGGATTGTGACTGAATATGTCATGAAAGCATCATATTTTTATTTGTATTGATAGAAAAAGAAAGTGGTAGGTTAAAGATTTGCCAATCAATTTAGAGCATCGAATGAAGCAATTGCCTGAGTATCAATTGTCTTTGGAGAAGTGCTGCAACAAAAGTTTGTAATAATACATTAGGATGGCAGTTGCATGGTGGGAAATATGGTAGTAATTTTCCTTGTGAAATTGTTAGTTTTGCTTATGAAAGATGTGGTGGTCACTGCTCTATAGTTGTTAATAGGGCAGGTTTGGTTGCCTTTAAAAGAAAATGCCCACTTATATTAGCCATCCACCTTCTATTCGATCTGTCCAGTAACTTTAAATGATAATTGTTAGATCTCTACTGAATTCAGACCAAAGTTGAAGTGGATCAAAACTCAGAATTGTCTTTGAGCCTCCTGTCTTTTCTGCATCAGAATTAGTGGTGCATTTCAACCATAGTTCTTTGAGTGACAAGCAAGTCCAGGGTATTTTTGTTCAATGCTTAACATATAAAATGGGGAAAAAATCATGGTTTAGAACTAATTTTTTTTCTGGAGTGAAGAACCATCTCAGCTTTCTTTAACACCTTAGATCTGGGTAAGCATTTATGAATTGAAAGTCTAAACCAAAGGTAGTCATAGAACAGAAACCTAGAAAATATTCTACAAGGCACATGGGATCCATAGCATTGATTTTTGAAAGCTTGCTGAAATGTTACTAAAAGTTCTCTTTTCATCTATATGGTGTCCATGTGGTTTTACTTGGAAGTATTTATTGTTCAGATTATGATAGGCAGTGGCTAATAATTTTTTAAAAAAAAATCATAAATAAAAGGTACCATGGGAAATTACAGGTTATTGTCGTATGATCCAGTAGATAAGAATATGATCTATCTGTTTACTGCTTTATCCGGTCCATGGGAAACATCGACCGGTCAATTTGTGAACTCGAACCTTCGCTGTCTCTTACAGGACTCGAGTTCTCATCAGGTTCAAACATCGGGTCCAGGATTCGATGTCTACCTTCATATATCTAAATTTGAGTTAGTTGGAAAAATAATAGAAGTTCTAATTATTATTGGAGTTAATAGGCGATCTTGATTATATTTCATCAAACCATAAGCTTGCGAAATAAACCTTTATTATCATTAATTATTGGACCGGCCTATAACCGGACCGGTGTTAGGCGTCTAGGGCAAAGTTTGCTTTCTTAAAGTTTGCTTGCTTTTATGTTCTTGACTTCTTAAAGTTTGTTTTTATCAATCTTCACCTTGAAAATATATGAGTTGATCCCTCAAATTCTTTTAACGTTTCATGATTTGATAATTTAGGCATATTCATATATCATTGATAATTTAGAGTTCTTTGAGAAATATATATTAAGTGTTCGATTTGAATCTTAGATGATGTGGTTAAGGATATACATGCACTTGGCTTGGCTTGCAGCGACGCGGTTGGCTGTAAACACCGATGCTGAGTGAAGAAGAGATTGCCGCAAAAAAAGCCATGGGAAAAATGAAAAAATAAAAACTTGATTGGCATAGCAAGCCAAGCCATGGCTTGGTGTCGAATGAAGCCCACCTTATAGTTTAAGAAATAGAAGGAGCACAAGGTGGTGCATAGGAGGAAGGCTCATTGGGAATAAACTATGATCTTGCACAAATCTTGGTTTGCATCGATTTTTTTCTTGAGAACTATCTATCACCCATTGAATGTTGATATTGTTTCATTTGATTCAATTGAATTAAATTGTTCAAAATCGGCTCAACCCAGTCAGATTTGAACCAAGCAGATATAATTGATATCTCTTAATTAATTAACAAGTTTTGCATTGAAATTGAGATCTCAAATTTTCAATCTACATTCATTCCACTGAACCGGTTCAATTGAAGATTAGGACTCTTCATTCAATCCTCATGTGTTAATGAACAACATCTTGCACCAAGTCAAATGTGCACTCTTTTTTTTTTTCTTTCAATTCTCTCTTTCATATAAATTACAAACAAGTAATTATCACCAACAAAATCAAAATAAACAAACTTGATGAACACGATCGTGAGCTACAAAAGACTTGTTGAAAACTAATTAATTGGATGACGAATTGACAATCAAGTAGGGTCCTCCTGTATTTACAGACCTACCTATCAAATCTCACCAGATAATAAGAATTAAAATAAAATAAAAATAAAAATATGTTAAAAAGAAATTATATATCTTAAGAAATAAAAATAGAAAAATGATTAAATTATTGTTTTTTTAAAATAAAAAAGTAAAAAAAAGGGCGAAAAATTCGTAGATTTAATAACATCGCCTCGTATGTTCGACTAAAAGTGGAGTGTGTAGTTGTCGTCGCGGAGGCAAAAAGTTTAAACATAATGGTAAAAAGAATTGAATTCCGCATGTCAAGTTTCGAAATATAAATATGTTAGAAGGGAGGGGTGGGTATATATATATACATTAGCTCTTTTTTTTATTTCATCGAGTAGGCGAACTCCGCTAGGGTTTTGCCGAGGTTCCTCTCCGTGGCGACGAGCAAGATCAAGACAGCGTAAACCTTCATGGAGAAGGCGTCGGCGCTGCTCTTCTCCGGCGTCCGCGTCGACCGAAAGCGGTTCTCCCGGGAGATTGCCCGATTCCAGGCGAGCATGACAACCGATTCCGTGCTGGTCTGTGACCCCAATTCTCTGTTTTGTATTGACTTTAATCCTTGAATCTTTGTTCTTTGCCGCAGCAGCCGAAGAAAGAACCGGATGATCTTGAGGACATAGCGCATGCAGCGCCGGAAGCCTTGCTGGAGGTGAAGGCGAACAAGAAGGAGAAGAAGCGGAAGCGCAAGGATAAGGACTCTTCTGGTTGCAACTCTGGCTTACCTACACGCACAGTAGAAGTTGTTCCTTTAGTGTGATGCGAGCTTTGTTCACATGCCATAATCTTGTTTGGGATTTGGTGTATCAGATGCCGTGGAGGGGTTCAGTGTGTTCAAGAGTTCCGAGTCTTTGTCCTCTATTCTAGAAAGAAATGCTTTGGAGGCTACTTCTGCTGAGAAGAAGAAGGAAGTGGAAAAGGAGACTGAGGTGGTTTTGGTCTACTTTTTGTTATTCTTTTGTTGAATGATTCTTTTTTGTTCCCATGCCTTCAATTTTTTGTTTCCTGCTTCAGAAAGCTTCTATTCTGCGTAGGAAGTATGGAATTCACATTTCAGGACACGGTGTTCCTCCCCCGCTTGAGAGTTTTGCAGAGCTAAGCTCAAGGTGAGATCCCATATATGGAGAATCCTTGTTTAGAGATCAACTTGCAGAACACTGTTGCTTGTCTTTTCACACAAATTTTTTGATGGTACATGCTGAACGTTCTCATGCTGGCCTGTGTAGTTACATCAGTGCATAGCATATTCTGTATGCACTCATACCCCTGAGCAGCCCAGCCAGTATGCACATGTTACTGGCTGAATTCAAACCCTTAGTTTATATTATCTCAATATCATAATACATGTACAGACCTTGAGCTGATCGCATGTGGCAAGCTCTATGGTGCCCTATATTTGTGCAGTGCAGGCAGCAGCTACATTTCCTGTTTATTCTTTGATTAAGGAGGTTCACCACCGTTATTTTTTTTGTCCTGCCTTTATTTAAGCTTTAGGATTAAAGACAATGATGAACATAGACTATCATGACCATCAGTTACTGCATAAAATATTTGCTGCCATTGAACCATTATGCTGAACAATGTCTTCAGATGTTTAGTCCTCACATCCTTACTGTAGAATTTTTATCTTATTAGGTTGTTGAAACAAAAGAAAGAGACATGATGGTTCTTAGTTTTATGTTTAATAGTTCTGTCAAAATGAGCAAAGAAAAGAGATAACATCATTTCAGCTGCTGCTAATCACTATTGCTAGTTGACGATAGATTGATTCTTCATTTAGGTAACCTCTAGAGTTGAGGCCGAATGACATTGTCATCGTGTTAGATGGTTTATCAAACAAAATCGATAATGTCTTTTCTTCTTTTTTTGCATCATCAATATTTAGACATTTTATTTACTTCCGGAGTTTGTTGCACAGGGTTCCACAGTTGATGTGTTTATCCAAGATGTTTCTTTACCTATATAAGTAATATTGTAAGGAATAATAACTAAGAACAATATAATATCTATAACAAGGACTTGCTATATCATACTGTCAGTTTTCATTGTTTTGGCGTTTATCTGGCCTCTTCTCTGTCTTTGGTATCTTGTGCTCATGTAAATTCTTTACATATGGGTACTTATAGTGCTGAAATGTACAACTTCATAGTACTAATTACGCGACTATATGTTGTCAAATAAAACAAATCACATTTCCAGCATTTTTCTTTTTTAGTTCATCCTTTTATACAGTTGCAGTTTTCTTGCCGAATTGCTAAGTTCTTGAATTTTTGATTTTGTGTGCAGGTATAACTCCAAATCATATATTTTGCGCAACTTATCTGAACTTGGTTTTTGTGAGCCTACACCTATTCAGAGGCAGGCTATTCCAGTACTCCTTTCTGTATGTCCTAAATTTTGTTTCTCTCTCTTTCCTTCCCCCAATCTTTCTCTCTGTCTATCTTATATTTAACTTTAGAAAATTTACTCTTTTACTGCTGAACTAATTTCTCTATGCTGTTACAAGATTATCGTTATCTGAATAGTTCAGGACTAACATTTCATGGTTTTACATATTTCAGAAGAGGGATTGCTTTGCATGTGCACCAACTGGTTCTGGCAAGACATTGGCTTTTTTGTGTCCAATGCTCATGAAGATTAAGGTATCGTTATTATACATGGACTACCATCTTGCAGTCTTTTACTTTGCATTAGTTTAACTGTTTAAGTTTTTTTTACTGTTATTAGCCAGGGTTAAAGAATGGTGTAAAAGCTGTTGTTCTCTGCCCTACTAGAGAATTAGCTGCTCAAACTGCTAGGGAGTGCAAGAAGCTGGCTAAGGGGAGGAAATTTTACATCAAGTTAATGACTAAGGAGCTCTCCAGATGTGGTGATTTTGAAAAAATGCCCTGTGATATAATCATATCCACTCCTCTCCGGTTGGACTTTGCTATTTGCAAAAGGAAGCTTGACTTGAGTCGGTATGAACTAAAAAAAACTTTGTATGTCCTGTTTGTAGTAAATTCATTCCACACTTTTTATGCTATGAACTAGCAAATATAAAAAATTGGAACATAAAAGATATGCATAGATCTCTTGGTTCGTTGTGTTTCGAATTACATAAATTCGAGTCTGCTCTTCTTCTGGGCCTATTAAAATTGATTATGAAGCTCGGATCAAAACCAGATTTTGATGGTGAGAAATATTAATGTAATTATATGTTTTTCGTCATCATTGCCAACATCCTCACCTCTTTGAACATGAGGATATTCTTATCTGTTGATTCTTAATGGCTTCTCATTTGTCTGTATATGTATTATCCTTTCTCTTTTTTATATGCTTACATGAGGTAGGTCCACTGCCATGCCAGTGACCTTTATGGTGTTGTGTTAGCATGCATCAACCATGCTCATGACACCATGTGGTAGCATGCACCAGTATATGTGCCATGGATGCACTTATATGCATGGGAAGCACAATTATGCTTCTCTGTTTCATGCTGGAATTGAGCTGATGTGATACAAAATTAGCTGGTACTCATAGCAAATAGTGTTGTACTTTATGCTTGGTTAAAAGAAAATGTATTGGGAGGTTAGAGTAATTGAATAGGACCATTGTGAGAATACAGTAGCATGTATAAATGCATTAAGATTTCTGTTGAATGTTGTTATGATCAGCCAACTCTGTTGTACTAGAAAACTTGGACGGGTGCAGGATGTTAGATTGTGGCATTGGAGCAGAAAATTGGTATTTTTTCAGAATAGCAATCACAACTGATTTATTATCTCTATACAAATTACAGGAGTTTAGACCATTTATTTTTTTAATCACAGTATGCAATTTCGCTTTTGTGAAGTCCTTATCTTATAGGGATTAGAAAAGGCACATGGAAGTATTATAGATATTACAAACACATAAATATGTTGTCATATTGAGTTTGTATCCATAGCATTCTGCATTTTTTTATGTAAGAAATGGTGTATAAAGTGCAAGAATTTTTATTAATGGTAATGCATATCTCATATAGTATTTGCTTTGTGCAGGGTGAAATATCTTGTCTTGGATGAAGCTGATAAGCTTTTTGAGCTAGGTTTTGTAGAACAAATTGATTCTGTGGTCAAAGCCTGTTCAAAAACTACTGTAGTACGTACACTGTTCAGTGCGACTTTGCCTGAAACTGTTGAAAAACTTGCAAGCACAGTTATGGTTGATGCAGTTCGAATCATCATTGGTAGAAAGTATGGCATGTAGAATAGTATTTACACTCTGAGCTTCCCAGTTTCTTGGTCAGATGATACATCTCTAACAGAACAACTTTTGACAGAAATTCTGCCTCCGAGATGATTAAGCAAAAGCTTGTTTTTGCTGGTAGCGAAAGAGGGAAATTGCTTGCTATTCGTCAAAGCTTTGCAGAGGTACAACTGATACCTTTATATTTCTAGCACATTAAATCCACATGATTAATCAAATATGCCTGTCTGTCAAGCAGAACAGGCATGATATCTTATTCCTTTTTAATGACAGATATCCTTTCTATATTATGAATATAAATATGTCAGTGTAACGCATTAATACAATTGAAATGGTTTAAACAGTAGTTCGAGGCTCCCTAATAATATTGTTATTAGTAGCAATTTAGATTTATTTAACAATTGTTAAAACATTGAGCACTCTCTTTTTCTCAAACAGTAATTCATTTAAACTTTGATTCACTGAACTTCACTGAGGTTACTCAAAAATAGTATATGATGCGCTTGTGCTTCTTTGCTTGATTCAGAGTTCTTTTTTTTCTTGCTGGATTACTATCTAAGGTTTGACTAACATCTCTGTAATTTTTACCAATAGAGTCTGAATCCTCCAGTACTAGTGTTTGTTCAAAGCAAAGATAGAGCGAAGGAACTTTACAAGGAATTAGCATTTGATGACATAAAAGTTGATGTTATTCATGCAGACCTTTCCCAGCAGCAGGTTAGCATTTGTACAGTTGATTTGCTAAAAAGAAAACTGGCTAATTGACTTGTGCAGATTTTTTCTTCAGAACATTAGAAAAATTGCTTAGTGCAACGCCCAGTTTTTGGTTGAACAGTCATCGTACTTTTAATCTAAAATTTACAATTGTCCTTCATACACATCATTTCCCTGATCATAATTTTTGTTCTATTGTTATAGCGAGAAGATGCAGTTGATAACTTCAGATCAGGCAAGACATGGGTTCTGATAGCAACTGATGTTGTTTCTCGGGGTATGGATTTTAAAGGGATCAACTGTGTGATCAACTTTGATTTTCCTGAATCAGCTGCAGCATATATTCATAGAATTGGTATGCAACTAAACTTTTTCCTTGCTGGTTGTAGCATAACCTTTTTGTAATCAGCAAATTGTTTTGGCTTCATGCTTGAAGATTTATCTGGCTTCTCTAAATGGACCTACACGGTTCCTATCCATGACAGCATACTGACACATGGTATGCCGCAGTATATTGTGGTACTAATGTTCTGGGTTAGGGAGGACTAGGTTGATGCTCACACCAGTAAATACTGGCCGGTATGGACCGGCCTTGGCGAATTGAGTTCTATAATATGAAGAGTAATATTTTCGATTGATGCTAATAGTCAACCATCATGTAGAAAGAGGGAGGGTCAAAGATAGAGGTAAGGTTTGGAACTAGCATACCAGGTCATGTAAACTCAGATTGGGAATGTATCCTAATACAAAAGACATTGCAGATTCAGAACTTTGGATAAGGATTGGATGTTACCTAGATGTGAATAAACAGATGAATAGTTCAGTCTTACCAATAAGCAATTATTAATTCATGATCAGATGAGAAGTTTATGAACCTTAAAAAGATGGTACCATGCCCAAAATCCAATGACTTTCCATCTTCTACCTAGTTTCTACTGTTAATGATCAGGCTTCATGCCTTATGATTGTCTTATCCAGATTCTAAAGCTTTTCTTTTCCCAATCTCATGCATTTCTAAAATTTGTCTAACCAGATTCTAAAGCTCTTCTTTTCCCAACCTTATGCCTTGTGATCTTCTACCTAGTTTCTCCTATTGTTCTAAGTTTATAGTATTTCTTCTTTCTCAACCTTCAGGTCGATCTGGACGAGCTGGAAGACCTGGACAAGCTGTAACATTCTTCACCGAAGAGGATAAGCCTTTTTTGAGGAACATAGCCAATGTAATGGCAGCATCTGGTTGTGAGGTTCCTTCCTGGATTCTAGCTTTGCCCAAGCTCAGAAAAAGAAAGCACCGACCACAGAGAGACTCTATATCAACCATTCCCGATGACAGTGCCTAGTAAAAGAAATGCTGCAGCATGTTCTAAAGCATCAGGTTCGTTACTTCCATCCATCCCGACGAATATATTCACACGTGGATAGCAGTTCGTCTTCTGTTTGTAAAATCTGATAACACTGTGTTGTTTATCACAGAGATCTGCTGTTGTAGTTTTCATCAGCTTTCTAGGCCTCGATTGCCATCACTGAGTTGACGTAGATTGCGATTCTTAGAAACAGGCTTCATATCTTGGAAATATAGACACCGTCTTGAGGTTTACTTTTGCCAAAGAATTTGCTCGTTCGAAAATGTAGACGATGGTGATATTTGTGTAGGCTACATCAACCAATTGATAACAGCACTGATAAAAATGTTTATATGTACTTCATAACATGATAGCTTTTTAATCCACAGAATGAAGTAATGTTCAAATTAGGCCTTTTGTTGTTATAGCATCTTCATTTAAACTCCACAACCTTCCCTGCTTTTTTTTTTGTGTGTGGTAAAATCGTGTAGCTTCCAGATAAGAAGGAAGTTGTCACTTCTGTGATCATTGTTTTTTATATTAAACTCACTCTTTTATCTCCTGCTGGTTTCTTAATTGCAGCTGTCCGTGAGGAATTGCTTTATCAGGGGATCGGGGGTGCGGTATGTCCCAACTCCCGCCTGATGGTGTCGACATCGACATTCTTCATGATGCTACCGGACGAGAGGCTCGTGCGCCTTGATTTCTTCTTCGGCGGTATGTGATTCTCTCTAAATGGTAAATGATTAAAGTCCCCCAAGCACTATGCCTTTCCTTTTTGATTCACGTCAATGATCTCGTTACTCTGTTGTTTATTGTTGGATGATTTAGTCAAGTAATTAGTCGTGAAACTGTGGACACATGCAACTCCAAAGTGAACACAGCTTTCTCTTTTTCTTTCTTTTTTTATTTTTTTTCTGAGCAAGGGCAAGTGAAAAGTTAATACAGGATCGAACTGCCTATAGGTAGTATTATCACAGTAGACATGGTTGCCTATAGAGATAAATGAGATGTTTAACATATAGGCATCTGGACAGTTAGTTATCTGTCATTGGACGAGTGGGTTGGGTTGTGATGATCGATGGTTCAGATAAGAGTTCTAATGCTCGAGGATCTTTACCAAACAGGGTCTTATGATGTAACTCTCCCCACTTAGTACTGAGGAGCCCTTTGACAAAAAAATCTTTAGGTTTCACATTTAAAACTTTTTTTAACCTGTCAAATCCTTAAATTATCCTTGGGACAAAAAAATCTCAAGGTTTTTCAAGCATGACCCTAATTTTTACTTTTGCGAAATCATCTCGGTCAAAATCAGACCCAAACTCTCAGCAATATCCTCAAGACTATCATGTGGTATAACATATATTCTGTGATGTTGACTCGAAAAATTCAACGTCTGCCGTTCGATCACTTGATGCTCGAGACCATTCGGTGTCGAGATGCTAATGTCAGTGATGGACTCTTCCTGGCTTAGCACTACTTCAAACGGTGGCGAGAGTGGTACGGACTCCCATCTTTGCTACCTCCCTCCTTTCGGTTGGCTGCAACATAGCAAGGCAGTGCTCCTTTTGTACCTCCTCCTACACCTCTCCCAAAGTTAATGAGAATCGTGGTGACAGATTGCACTACGGAGACCCAATCGATTGGCATAATTTTATCACTTCCCAAAGTCCATAAGAATCATGGTGATGGATTTCACGACGGAGTCCCAATCGATTGGGACAATCTCATCACTTCCCAAAGTCCATGAGAATCGTGGTGACAGATTTCACGACGGAGTCCCAATCGATTGGGACAATCTCATCACTTCCCAAAGTCCATGAGAATCGTGGTGATAGATTTCACGACGGAGTCCCAATCGATTGGGACAATCTCATCACTTCCCAAAGTCCATGAGAATCGTGGTGACAGATTCCACGACGGAGTCCCAATCGATTGGGACAATCTCATCACTTCCCAAAGTCCATGAGAATCGTTGTGACAGATTCCACGACGGAGTCCCAATCGATTGGGACAATCTCATCACTTCCCAAAGTCCATAAGAATCGTGGTGACAGATTTCACAACGGAGTCCCAATCGATTGGGACAATTTCATCACTTCCCAAAGTCCATGAGAATCGTGGTGACAGATTCCACGACGGAGTCCCAATCGATTGGGACAATCTCATCACTTCCCAGAGTCCATGAGAATCGTGGTGACAGATTCCACGACGGAGTCCCAATCGATTGGGACAATCTCATCACTTCCCAAAGTCCATGAGAATCGTGGTGACAGATTTCACGACGGAGTCCCAATCGATTGGGACAATCTCATCACTTCCCAAAGTCCATGAGAATCGTGGTGACAGATTCCATGACGGAGTCCCAATCGATTGGGACAATCTCATCACTTCCCAAAGTCCATGAGAATCGTGGTGACAGATTTCACGACGGAGTCCCAATCGATTGGGACAATCTCATCACTTCCCAAAGTCCATGAGAATCGTGGTGACAGATTCCATGACAGAGTCCCAATCGATTGGGACAATCTCATCACTTCCCAAAGTCCATGAGAATCGTTGTGACAGGTTCCACGACGGAGTCCCAATCGATTAGGACAATCTCATCACTTCCCAAAGTCCATGAGAATCGTGATGAGATTCCACGACGGAGTCCCAATCGATTGGGACAATCTCATCACTTCCTAAAAGGGGATGTCAGGTTGTTTCCATACGATTAATTCCAAAGGCATAATCATAAATTACCAATCTCATGTACTTTTCGATATCTCGATTAAAATATTTATATTAAATTTTTTATAATTATAAAAATAAAATATTTAATCTGATTTATTCTAACATCAGCGGTTTTACTAACGGAAGAAGCATCACGTGTAGGAATGAAACGAAAATGATAAACAAACAAATAATAATTTTAATATCTCCATTATGTTTTTTATGCCCTAATTAAAATTTATTAATCAACTATTATAATAGTGGTGAACGACGATACCATCGATGAGTACATGTGGTTGTGATCGGTGATAACAACACGATGGTCGACTTTATCGATGTTGATCCAAACATCAGTAATCGAGGTGGGGGCGACGATCATGATAATGTTTTGATAATGGTGGTGGTGAATCTCAGGGATGTCCTTGGAGATGAGTGAAGTGGAGTATTAGAGGTGAAGCTTGAGGGACTTTTACAGCTTTTTACAAGGGGAGGAGGAAGAGGAGGGAGAGTGATGATGGGAGATGAGGCAAAAGGATGATAGTCGCTTTGCATCATCCTACATCTACATCATCACCGTTTTGCAATTATGTCGACAAGAGGTGAGATAAAGGGGGATGAGAAAGAGGACGATAACCACTTTGCATCATCTTGCAACTGCATTGGCGTCGCTCTGCATCTACTTTGACGGGAGGTGAGGCAAAGGCCTTCGTGTCTTACCGACCTAGATGCAGAGTAGTGCGACATCAATGCCTCACCTCCCAACAATACAAATGTAGAGCGGCCACAACACAAATGTAGAGCGACCATCGTCCTTGTCCTCTTCCTCGTCTCCTTTTATCTTACCTCTCACTAACGCAGATGCAAAACGATGTTGACACGGATATAGGACGATGCAAAGCAACCATTGTCCTCGTCCTCTTCCTCCTTCCCATGCAAGAAGCCATAGAGGTCCCTTAAGCTCTACCTCCAAGACTCCACTCCACCTATCTCCAAAGATATTCTCGAGATCCACCACCACCATCTTATAACTATTACCGTAATCATTATCGCACCTCAATCACTGATGTTCGGATTGACATATGGTTCTTGTTGACCACCATCACAACAACCACTTGTGACCCACAGTAACATCACAATCTGCCACCACCGTAATAGCCAACTTAAAAATTTTAATTAGGGTATAACAAAAAAAACATAATTAAAATATTAAAATTACTTTTTTATCCATAAATTTCATATCATTTTTACACATGTTACATCTATTGTCGCTAAAACTAACAACTATAGAATAAATTAAATTAAATATTTCAATTCTATAAGTATAGAGATCTCAATATACATTTTATAAATCTAGGAATTAAGATAGCAAAGAGATCTAACTGCATAAGATAATTTATAATTATTCTCAATTCCAAAGTACAACCTAGAACTGACTTGCACCCAACTATTCAATAACTCAAAGCAATGGATCAATGCTTTTTTGAAGGTACGAGGGGGAAAAACGAGAAAATGAAGCCAAGATAGTCAACCCCTAAGTAGGATCTCCTTTCAGTGAACAAATCAAGGATGAAGCTCACACCTTAAAAGTTTCCCCCTTCCCAACCTGAAAACCTTTGGTCATATAAATGATATGACAAATTTTTGGGGAAACAAAGAGAATAATGAAGTGACAAGATGATCGAACTATGATGCCTAGTTTTCAAGAGGTAACAACTCAATCGCTTGAAAAACCTATGCTATAAGACACAAAGTCAAATAGAAATCCGAAGATCACATTCAAAGAATAAAAAAAAAAATTCTAAGCATTTCAACCCGATAACAATGACACCCTAGTCGTCTTAGGTGCGGATTTTTTAATGCATTATCGATATCTTCTATTGCGACGCAATCTAAAAGATTGGTCTGAGCTGTATAAATCCTTTACCAATATCCTTCACTGATTCTATCAGAGCTGTATAAATCATTGCTTCAATCAGAGCCCCCCCCTGCCCAGGAATTCCCTGCCCAGGAATTGAGCCTGGTTAAGTCCCAAGTGTGTCAGAATAGTAGGAGGTAATTTTTCTTTCTTCTTTTCTTCCTTCTCGAGGGATACTTGACCTAAATGGATGTAACTGCTGCTCAATTTAAATGTAAGTAGAGAATATACATGTACATGCACAGTAGTCGATCTACAAATGAGTGTAAACGACTGCTGTAGACAGAGCTGGTCTTGGCAGCAAGGACCCAAGCATCAAATGGAGAATAGCAGTTAGAGGGTACTGCTGAGTCAACTATAATATTTGGAAGTCAGAAAGAAGCAGATAATGCAGGTGTAATTTATTAGTGTGTATGCATACCGAGTCTTATCTGGATGAAGAATTTCCCAGGCCAAATGCATCACCTGCCCAAGCTTTCTTGAGTTTTCAACATGATTGTTTCGTAAAATACACAAGTTTGTGGGTCTTTGAGTAGTAATCACCGGTCTCCTCCCTCCATTGCCAAGCTTCCCAGACTCCTACCACAACCATGATGACCAATTCAGTGCATCAAAATAGAAATAGTGGTGTTTTGAAGAAGCCCAAGGCAAACGAGTCATTTCTTGTCAAAAAAAAGCAGAAGCACAAGGAACAGTTGCGCACAAAAGGGAAAAAGAAGGCAGCAACGGAAAAGACAAAAACATCATAAAATGCAGATGTCTGCCAATTCCTACTCATAAAAACATTGTGATGAAAATAATAATAATAATAATAATGTATTCACCGATTACCTCACATTATTACATAGTCAAAATAGCTTCTTACCTCTTATCTTGCACCACAGGTGGAGTTATGCACCAATTTTCTCCCTACTAGTGTCGACTAATCTAGCTGATAAAGATCTATAGCAATAGCAAGTTCTTGTGATCCAATATCATCTTTATTGCATATCTTTGCAAAATAAAAAAATTCCACTCCTAACTCTAGCGTTGCCTATGTCAAAAATCCCATGAAATTAAAGCATGCAAATAAAGATGGGAATCCTTGCTTGCTTCAGCTGCATATTCACATACAACTTGGAAAAACAACTTGGTCAAATCTTCTTGGCCTATAGTAGGTTTTCAGTGTTAGCCCTACTACAAATCACTGGCAAAAGCCTGAAGTTTTTGAATGCATCTTGGCTTTCCAAAATTTCACCAGACGAAAAATGGGGTTGTGTTAGAATTACAAACAAGAAAAGATCCTCCAAAATGATACAAAAACATGCTATATCCAGCATTTCGAATTGGTCCATCCAACCCCCAAGGTGATGCAAAAAAGAATCAAGGACAATAAACATAAGATCTGTCACTGTGCTCTCATTTATCTTGATGAGAAAAATGGAAATTCCAAGAAACACAACCAATTTTAAGATACGTAATATATAAAATGTGCATTATTAGAGGCATGATTGAGGTTAAGAAAAGCACGACGGTTACTGGTGTTACCTCCACAAGTTCCTACCAAAAAAAGGAAAATATAATAACCCATCCTAGGAAATGAATGTCAACTTCTCATGCATCTTTCTAGCATGACCCTATAAGAAATAACATCTTTCTTTGTCAATAAGCTCAAGTTTGGTATGCTCGATATTAAGTTGTTAGCAATCATAGTTTTCTGCAACAATTTATTCTATATCCCACTTTATAACACTTAACATTGCAAATATTTAGGCTGCCTTTGAACTTCAAAATGCATTCATGAATACCTTAGACCATCAACCATTGCGAAACTAACACTGGAACTGAAAGGATATAACATGGACAGATATAACATCCACCATTCAACTCAAACTTATGATGCACAAAGCTCAAATATAGACATAACATGGATGGAGCTAAATGGCAAAAGATCCATCTCAATACCATGAACTGGGACATAGAAGGTTTATTCCTGTTGTATTGTATGAATAACATGCAAGGTAAGAACTAAAAACTATGTAGTAATTCCTAAAAAGAAGAGAACAAAAGAATAAGAACATGACTTATATGCTAAATTACACAGCATTTGGTTGTTCTGTTTATATATCACTTCATAATATTGTCAAAATTAAGATAACAGAAGTTAACACTTTTTAAGTATTTTTACTCGTAACGCAGTAGCTGTAGATAAACTAAGAAAACTTCATTCCTATTTCCAACAATTTTGCTATGAGAATGCTGTTGCTTGGCATTGTATACACACTTAGAGAAACTTAAGTATCTAAACTGAAATATATTGCACATGTGGAGTTCAACTTCTGATATCACTAAGAGAAGAATGAATGAATAGTTAAATGGTTGACAAAACTTCAAGAAGTGAAAAAAAACTTCCCTATATTGGACTGATCATGCAGCAAGATGGGGCATATTAAAGAAGATAGTTGCACATAATAAAAGAACACACTCTTGATTTGCAGTAGTTAGGAAGCTGCGTTTATTAAAAACCAAGTGCTAGTTCACATGATAAAAGGAAATGGCTTATGCTTGATGATTTAAAATGTGTGTAGTGGTTAGAAAGCAATGATTATTAAAAGTCAGTGCAGGTAAGATGAAGAAAATAATGGTAAGTGGTTGGTTTACAATAAAAGAAGACCATTCCAAATTCATGGGTAACACCAATTTAAATAAAGTGATCAATGAATTATTTAAGGTAACTTTTGTTCAAACATGAGACATGTCAAGAGATGGTCATTCAATACTATACAGTATACACCAATAACAGAACCAGCCAATTCAATCAACATGACATGAGAAAGACAAAAGATCAAAGAAGACTCCAGGAGGAAATAAGAGAAAATGAACAAATGGACCCCCATCTGTGCATATGGAGGAATATGGCAGCTTTTGGATTTCATCCTTGATAGGATAAGATGGCTGAAGAGATCCATGTAACCAATCCCAAAAAGTAAAAAATGTAAGTTTGCTACTCTTCTTTTTTGCATTTCTTGATTTATATCACAGATTCTAAATTAACTTCATATGCCATTCAAGAAAGCATGAAGTAAAAAAGTTATTTTGCTGAATGGAGCTAGGATTGAAGCCTCTGTCCTATCATCTCTAAGTTCATAATGGAAACCCCTAATCAAAGATGAGTTCCACCGAGCATTATGTATGAAGTTAATAATTTAAAAAATCAAAACATATGTAATCTAGATATTGTCTCATCAAGCTGACACAAAATGAACAGTGTGAAAGTGATAATCAGTGATGTTACAATAAAATGTTTGACTTCAATCTATATATTATTCAATGAAAATATACAAATATTCCACTTGCTTTGGTAATTATATACCATTGATCAAATAAAAATATATCCTATGTTGTGAAAACATTTTATTGTTCCTCCATTTAGTATGTATTTTTAGAACAATTCAAATTTTTTTATTTACCATTTGTGGGCTTTCGAAAATCATAGATCATGCACCAGTTCAATGCCGCAGACCTTTAATCTAGGGCCTCCATGATTGATTTTGGTATGACAGGATTAACAACTCAATCCTCCGGATAGGACTCCCGCTCAACAATTGCTATGTTGACCAACAGTTTGGAGAAATAGTAGGCAAGGCCCTAAATTGGGACAGACTTATTCGGACCCCTCAAAACTTTATAAAGGAGTTCTTAAGCAAGATTCCACTTTGGTTCCACTTTTGTCAGTAGCAGATACTAATTTTATTTGAACTTGTTCACATATAGAAGAACCATTGATAGGCATCATATGTACAAATGAACTCTTTACAGGCTTCAACTGATTAGTGTTAGACTAGAAGTTTCTATCTTAGACATCTAAACTCTATCGAACACACTGACACTAGCAGTCCATCTTGGACTGCCTTAAAGTTTTGAAATAACTACTTATGAGTTGTAAGTGAGATACGAAATATAATAAACAAGTTTTAATAATGGCAGTGAACCATGGAA
This sequence comes from Ensete glaucum, assembly GCA_021527575.1. Lineage (NCBI taxonomy): Eukaryota > Viridiplantae > Streptophyta > Magnoliopsida > Zingiberales > Musaceae > Ensete > Ensete glaucum. The sequence goes on from CM038559.1 coordinate 7,057,419, forward strand.
TTGGGTTGAGGATTGACCCAAAATTAGCAAAGATTAGTGAAACCTATTTGTCATATTACGGAATTGGGCAAAATCAATCCAAGCTTAGGGAGATCAGCTTGGAAACAATCAAACTAGCGGAGATTAGACTAAGTTCAAAATGTTCAGAATTCAGATAAACCTTGGATTGATCAAGATCTTTATTTTTTGTGGGCAAAATATGAATAGTCACATTCTTTGCCTCCATTGATATGAACCAACAAGTTGATCACAATTCTACCAAAGACCCTTTAATTATTCATGGAGGACCAATGACAAAAGCTAAAGCTAAAAGGATGAGAGAAACCGTAACTTATTTATTGGAAGACATTTGGAATAAACAAGCTAGTCAAGACTCAGTCAAGAATCTATGGATGTAAGAAGAGCCTAGAATGGTCAACATGATTCAAATAAGTCCAAATCATATAATGACAAATTTTAGCTCGTTTTGAAGAATAATGTTCATTCAACCATGTTGGACCATATTGAGAATTATTGACTTATTTTATTTTGAATTTTATTTTGTTAAAATAAAAGGTTATGAATCTTTTGATTAGTCATAGAAAGTTTCAAGGCACATTCATGAATGGTCTACATTCATGAATTGAGAATATGAATATCATTTAATACATTTAATAAGTTCATTCCCTTTGTACTTGGCTTGTGTTCTATATAAACAAGTCTGATTCCCTTTGTTAAAGAATAATTTCAAAAATATAATCATCTTTCAACACCGGTAAGTGTTTTGTTTTTAAATTCTTGCATGAACTTTTGAAACTTATCAAGCTTTTCTGCTTGTGGCATTCAAAATCCAAAAATTTTTACTTTCTTTTCAACTTATAAAGCTTTTTAGTTTGTGACATTTTAAGGGAATCAAAATGTTGTTCTTTTTCATCATTTTTTTCACTGATAAAGTGATTAGAATAGTTTTTCTTACTTCAATCTTGAACGATCCATCTTATTTTAATTTGTTGGAGGGTGTCAATTGCATTCTATATGTATCATAGCTTTTTAGCTATTAGGATGTATAGTTGCTAAGTTGATGATTTTCATCATATGATACATATGGTACATTTGAGGAAGGAGAGATTTCCTAGCCAAAGGAAGCCTAAACTAATATAAAGTGTAGATGGTTCATTTCGAGTCCTTCAAAGAATCAATGATAATGCATACAAGCTGGAACTACCATGTGACTATGGCAATATTAGTGCAATCTTAAATGTGATTTATCTTCGTTTGATGTAGGTGATGAAGGTCGATGACGAATCTTTTCAAGGAAAGAAATGATATGAATCAACAAGTTGATCACAATTCTGCTAAAGACCCTTTAACTATTCATGGAAGACCAATGACAGGAGCTAAAGCTAAAAGGATGAAAGAAGTCTTAACTTGTTTATTGGAAGATATTTGAAAAAAGCAAGCTGGTCAAGACTCAATCAATGTTCTATAGATGCAAGAAGAGCCTAAAATAATTACCATAATTTAAATAAGTCCAAATCATGAAAAGAAAATCCATATGTATAAAGTGCGAAAAAAAATGAAGAACAGTAATAACACAAGAAGTACAACAATAAAGATGAAGGGCTATCATATGATGAAAATCAACAACTTAGCAACCATACACCTAAAGAGTTATGATGCATCTAGAATATAATTAACACCCTACAACAAATTGAAATTAGACAGATCGTTCAAGATTGAAGTAAGAGAAACTATTATAATCACTTTATCAATGAAAAAATTGATGAAAATGATTAGAATAGCACTTTGATTCCCTTAAAACACCATAAACTAAGAAGTTTGATAAGTTAAAAAGAAAACGAAGATTTTTGGGTTTTGAATGCCATAAGTAGAAAAGTTTGATAAGTTCCAAGAGTTTATGCAAAAAGAACTTAAAAACAAAACAATCACTAGTGTTGGAAGATGATTATATTCCTGAAATTATTATCTTACAAAGGGAATCAACCTTGTTTATATAGAACAAAAGCCAAGTACAAAGAGAATGAACCCATTAAATACATTAACTAATATTCATATTCTCAATTCATGAATGTAAACCATCCATGAAACTACCTTGAAACTTCCTATGGCTAATTAAAAGATACATGACCTTTCATTTTAACAAGATAAAACCCAAAATAAAATAAATCCATAATTTTCAATATGGCCCAACATAGTTGAATAGTCTTTATTCTTCAAAATGAGCTAAAATTTATCATTTTGTCAAGGCTAGACTTTTTCTTCATGATTTAAACTTATTTGAAACATGTTGACCATTTTAGACTCTTCTTGCATCCATAGAACCTTGACCGAGTCTTGACCAACTTGTTCCTTCCAAATGTCTTCTAATAAACAAGCTAAGGCTGGCTTCACCCTTTTAGTTTTAGCTCTTGTCATTGATTCTCCATGAATAGTTAAAGGGCATTTGGCAGAATTATGTTCAACTTGTTGGTTCATATCATCATAGCTCTTTATACTAGCATCTGATTGCCTGGATAGCTAGCATCTTCAATTTGTTGAATGCTAGCTTATAAAACTTTTTCTTCTTCTTCCGATTTCACTCGATTTGAAGAGCACACCTGTGTATCAGTGGAATGATTTGACATTTTACTTGATCACCTTCACCATATAGTTTCATCCCTCCATTATATAAAAGATTGGACATCAGCAATCAATATGAGCAATTCACCTCACCTCAAACCTCTTTTTGAGTTAGCAAGAAATATTGGTATTCTATGAACGACGTGAACTGAGCCAACTAGATCTGAAAACCGTATCCCAAGGATCAGCAAATCATAACAGAGGTACCACAAGAAACGGGGTAAGGAGAGATCACCTCTTGTGGCGGCGGCCCCGCTTGGGCCCCCAGGCCTCGAGCTTCGCCAAAGGGCATCCGCATCGGGCGCGGAAGAGCAACACGGCGCGACCGTTGGGCGGCGCCATCCTCCTGAGCTCAACCCGGAGGCACTCATAATCAGGATTATTCCCCTGCTGCCCGCCCTTCCAGGGGAGATCGTCGATCTCCTTCCAGGCGGCGGATTGCGAATGGTCAGGCGATCGGATACACTCCTCGGTCTGGAGCTGGACGTCGAATTCGAGGGCCTTCTTGAGGCCGCGGCAGCGAGGGTTGCCACAGCGGCGGCGGCGGGACCCCGGGAGGAGGGAGGGGAGGCGGCAGGAAAGCTGGGCAGCGGCGAGGGAGGCGGCGAGGAAGAAGAGGAGAAGGCCGGCGAGGTAGGGGTAGGGGGCGTCGCGGAAGGGAGCGGGGACGGGGGAGACAGGGAGGAGGAGAGCGACGGCGCGGGCGAGGTGAGCGAGGGAGGAGGCGATAAGAAAGGCGCAGGAGCAGAGGACGAGGACGAGGATGACGAGGTCAACGGTGGCGGCGGAGGGGGAGTTTTTGCAGGAGGGGCAGATGGTGATGCTCGGGACGAGGTTGTTATGGCCGCCGCCGTGGTTAGATGCCGGGGAGGGGCGCCTGGTAGGCCTGGAGGAGGGCGACGGCCAGGAAGGGGAGGGCATGGCGGTGAGCGAGGCGGAGGAGCGGCGAAGCCTTGTGTGTGTTTGAGACCGCCTCTTTTATTCTTGATCGCTTAACGTGCCCTCTTCCTGGTTTGCACTACCGCTACTTTTTATCTTTTGTCCCCTATATATATATATATATATATATATATATATATTCTTATATGATCTACGTGATTTCATGGGATATATTATTAAATTTAGATTATTTGATATGTGATATGGATTAAGATCCAACCCGGATCTAATTCTCGAGATTGTCACAAATTAAGGATGTCAAGAAGATGAATTCATTAAGAATTTAACCTACATTATAAGTTAATAATAAGGAGGTTTAGAGGATTTAAGAATTTTTTTATTACATCGGATGATGCATCAAGGGAACATTTTATAATACATTAGGATGATCATTGAATCAAAGAGGGGATTATATTCTTGAAAGATTATGTGAGATATACGATCATTATTAAGTTGATAAGTTATGGGTTGAGTTATTAGTTTTGAGGAATCGTTTGTGTTGACATCGGAGGCTATGGGTTATCTTTTTGACTGAATTGATCACTCGATCGATCGACATTGAATCATCGTTAGTTATTATGTGAATTGAGTTGTTCTTCTTTATATGCCAAAAGTTTATTGATAAGATAAACATGATGTATTATCGATTTTTTTATATTATCATTTAGTTTTAGTAATAAAGAGATAGGATCGAAAGCCAAGTGAGAAAAAAAAAAAAAGAGGACTTTCAATTTTTATTTCAGTTGTGTATTTACCTAAAATATAATTGTTATTATATTAATTTAACTTAAAATATACTTGCGATTGAGATACATAGTGATAATGGGATTGGTGGGAATGTATAAAATTTGCAATCCTAATTCTAAGGTTAGTAAATTGTTTTTATCCTTTGGATTCTTATTTAATTTGCACTTTGTATAATGGTTTTCTTTGATTGAGTTCTGATGCATTATAATTTTTATATCAGCATTAACACCCCCATTCACTAGGGATGAGATATGATCTATTTGATGTATGACCAATAATTTTATGAGTTGGAACAATCGATTTGATATGCTTTAAGCCCAACTTAAACATTTGTATGAAAATAATTCCTTATCACTATGTATGATGTTGCCATAGCTAGTGATAAAAAAAATAGTTAAACATGTTATCATTGATAAGAGTGTAGTAAGAAGATTAAGATGGATTGTGATTAATGAGAAATGGACTTTGTCATTTAAGAGAGCTAGTTCTCTTAAGGGAGAACCTTAAGAGAAGATACTTATGTTTTGACTTATGTGATGATGACTTATGATTGTTATTTAACTTATTTTATATGTATCTATGTTTTTAATTTATATTCTTGTGTTTAACTATAACTTGGTTGACAATACCATAGAATCTTAATACTTAGAAATGAATATGCTATATCTCAACATAGAGTTTATGTTCGATAAATGTTAGGCTTAGATATTGTTTATTGTTGCATCTTGAGCTTGAAAATGATCGAACCTTGATATTGACAATATTAATAAAAAATTAATATTAAATTTTTATTTATTTGATTTTAATAGTATATATTTTTAAAAGAATATATTCTCTTTTCTTAAACAATCGGGAGTGTTGTTAAAACCTCTTTAATAATTAGTTATTATTATAAAAAAATTAAGAAATTATTGAATATTAGATTTTGATAATAAAAATTAATGAATTGAAAAGTGATTCATGTATTATTGAGATGAGTGATGAAAAATATTCAAACTATCATAAGATCCAACGTTAAGTTATAGAATCAATCAATATAGGCATTTGAGAAATTAATGTTTAGCAAAATGATTGGACAACATATCAAAAATTAAATATCATATTGGATGATATAATAATATATTAAAAGATTTGTGATAGAAGTTTTGATAATATTTTATAAGAGTGATTATTAGGCTAGATTAGAGTCCACTTGTGATTTCTTGCGATTATCAATAGTGTTAAATTTGAGATAAATTTAGACTCTTATTAGGGCCAAACACTTGGTATTGTATTTCCTTAGTGTCATAGACTTAGTTAGTTTTATCTAAGATGTGTTATACCTTTATATTTTTATCCTCAAAGGGTTAGTCTTTTTGAAACATCTTATAGTTAATTAAGGACCTATAAAAGAGAAGATGCGTGAGAGAAAATATTTAACTTATGAACCCACAAGAAGATGTTCCAATAAACACTTGATAGGTGATATAAATTATGAATATAGGCTTTCAAGCTCTAAAACAATGGGTCCAAAATAGTTTGTCATAGCCAAAAGTCCTCGTAAGTATTCACATGATATTATTACGAAATAAAACAATGAACCAGCCCCAAACAATGTCCCAAAGGCCCATCCAACCATATGTCACCTATGTTGCTCTAAGATACTATATTGGTTGATATTTCATGCTATTCTGACGAGGTAAAAAACCCTTAAAATAGCTACTTGGATTATCTATTTTTAGGTTCTTTTAACTCTGCACAATAACAATATACAACCTATATTTACAAGACTAAGATAGCCACAAACCAACCAAAATGTGACTAGCAAGTCTACTACAAGTATTTTATATATTATGAAAAGTTTGAACAAAGACAAAATACATAAACATACACACTATATGTATATATTTATCTAACACATTCTCACCCACTTATTCCTTTGTTGTTATCGTCGAAGCTTTTATGGATATTATATCTCTTTACTTTTGTTGAATCTTCAATCTTCTACTCTAGTTACAATGCACCTCTGGGCTCCCAACTGCTCTATGTCACTATTGTGAAGTAGTTGAATCTTGATCCGTCATGCTACTTCAACTCATCAATAAGACTCTGGTATGGGATCAATTGAGTTATGCTAATCTTTTCTGATTCTTGAAACTCCCTTAAATGGAAAAAAAAATCTTCTTTATTATGTGCTAGTCTATTAAATATCTCACACCGCTTAACTTGGGTGGATACCTATTAGAGCTTTAATAAGTATTATCTCATTAATTTTTAAGTTTTTGACATCTTTCCTTTTGTAAAATTTGTCCATCGATTCCTCTTTTATTTAATTGTTACCTCTAAGTAGATTTATATTACTTTTACTATCAATTAACATTCTATTAAAAATAAAATAGATAATTTATTCTTAGTATAATCGATCACCATTGGTAAGAATTTAATAATTATTATTTTCTATTAAGTCTCTTGAAAGTATTTTTAAATGTGTAAAGCTCTTTTTTTTTTATTAATAAAAGAACTATGTTGAGAAGGGAAAGGTTATTTACCTTTGCTCTCATCATTGATAGTTATACTTTATGCCTTATGCTAGTTACTAGCCTTTATATGCTCTTTGTCTACACTTCTAAAGTACTAGAAGTATTTGCACTCCTTGCATTGAGGTAGCTACTACAATTGCCTCATAACTATCAAACTTTTGGAATGCAAGATAAACATTAAAAGTGCATAATTTTATCTCAATTTGGAGTAATTCTCTAATAGTTTAAATCACATTTTAGATTGTATTATCTTTTTCATTATTTTTATTGCTTACTCCTTTTAATATAAAAGTTATGCATCGACTCGAACTCTATCGTTTTTAACTAATTTGATGAGAAGTCCTTTGACACTAGTCTTATGAAGTTTCCTGATATCTACCTTTCAACCTTATCTTATTACTTGGAGTTTACCTCTATATTCTCCACCTCCTCGATCTCCTTCCATGATCATTTTCTCTCCTTCTATGAGAGCAAGATTCGATGATTCCATGAAAGTTTCATCTCTGTAATACCATGGTATTATTATGCCCATGACCCTACTATCCATCATCTCGTATCTACATTCCTTTCTTCGCGATTAATAAATCTGTCTCTATGACACTGTAGTACTCCTTCGAGTGCACCACCATCCTAACTTATGCTTTGTTTTGGATAGCTAAGTCTCTTTAGACTTATCATCTTTTACTCGCTCATTTTGACCACTTGTTTTAATACCTTTGTGTTCTTCAAGTAGTTCAACTCTTTAGTTTCTCTGATCATACCTCTATATGATCAGGTCCTACTTTGAGACTTATTAGTACTTGCACTCAGAATCTTCCTCGATGATACACAACCCTTATATGTTGATGATTATGATTTTAATCTAATATAAAATATGTTATACACATAGAAAACTTGTCTCTACATTACCATGACATTAACTACTTATATCCATAATCTCTCTTGTTATCATTATGTTACTCATTGAAATAGAACTTTAAGTAGCTCACGATCATACCTCTATATAATCAAGTCTCTCACGTGACTTCTCCCGTATATGCTGCATTGTCTCGAATTATTCCACTATGATACATTATACCATATCATCTATTAGTGACATCTTTATTGTATTATGATTTTTGTGAGATGAACTCATATTATGATCTCTCCATGTATGACTTTTGCTGACATATTATAGGACCTCTGTCATCTCCAATTTTATTTGCTCATTTAATAATCAATATTTATTTATATGCTCTTGAGTCACTCGTAAATGGTAATATTATAATGTATCATCTTAGTGAATTACGGAGAATGATAACATTGTATTTGAAGAATTTGTTTACATGTTTTACAATCTGCAATTAGGAATGCGAAAATTATATCTCAAGACTTCGTCCTTGATCATAGGCTCTCCTTATCGTAGACCACCAACGAGGAAGTAGATGGTGACTCATGAGGTTCAAGGAGATAAGGGGAAGATAAGAGCGATGATAAATTTAATGATAATAAGAGTAAACTGATCTTTTTTATATGAAAACAAATGCTTTGAGAATTTTTGAAAGTTCAATTCCTCTAACAAAATTTATAATAGAAGTTCTTCGTAAGAATATATATATATATATATATATATATATATATATATATATATATATATATATCGTGTTATAATATATAATATCGACAAACCCTAGTTGCTCGGTTCCCCTTCGAATTAAGTTCGACTTTGTCGCCGAGCAAGGAATGAATGGGGCTCTTCACTATGGTGCGACAGCGTAGCCTCCGTAGATCCTCCCTTCTTCTCTCTTCCTCTTCGTGGAATTCTGCTGATCCTGTTCTCTTTGATGTTCATGGCAGGGTATCGATCTCGTTGCCGGCGGCCGGAGCAAGAAGGCCAGCCGCACCGCCCCCAAATCCGATGATGTCCACTTCAATCTACTCGTGGAGCTCAGCCTGGCTTGTTGTGATTAGTTTGGCGATTTGAGCTTGATCCCTTTCTTCTTGTGCTTCTTTTGATCAACTCTACAGGTTTCTGGTGCGGAGGACCGGGAACAAGTTCAACACAGTGGTCCTGAAGCGGTTGTTCATGAGCAAAATCAACCGGCCGCCCATCTCCCTCAAGAGGCTTATCATTTTCTTGCAAGGAAAGGTTCGATCTTTTTCCTTCGTTCTTATTCTTTGCCAAGTATTCTTCATATCTTTCTATGCTCGAGCTGCATTAATGTTCCAGTTGGAATTAGCACGACAAGATAGCCGTTATTGTTGGGACTGTGACGGATGATGAGAGAGTGTACGATGTGCCGGCATTGAAGGTCAGTGCTTTGAAGTTCACGGAGACGGTTAGGGCAAGGATCCTGAAGTCTGGAGGGGAGTGCTTGACCTTCCATCAGTTCTCCCTCCGAGCTCCTCTTGGGCAGAACACGGTATTGGTTACCTCTTATTTCTTAGTTCGATCAGTATGGAAATGATACCATAGAGTGTTAGTATTGTCTTCTTTATTTATTTTGTTCATTCTTTGTTTTCTGTTTGAGTGATCGCTATAATTAGCAGACATGATTTCTTGAACCCTAGTGAATTGCCATGACTGGAGTGTGTTTCAAATCTGCATCTACCAGTGTTTCCAAAGTTGTGAACATCGACCGTTTGTTAGTGAATTATGGAGAATGATATAATTATTGTATCTCAAGAATTTACTTACATGTCTTATAGTTTGCAACTAGGAATGCTAAAATGCAATGTTTGACTTATCGATCTGTACCGGTGTACCGATATATTATCGGTACTGGCTGGTATCAGATAATACACACAGTATGTACCGCCTGGTATATTAAAATATAATACAATATTTTTATAATATAATATTAATATATTAAATATGTTAAAAAAAGGAAAAGAAAAGGGGCAATGTCGCTGAGGTGACTCGGTGACGTCGCCTTGATCTTTCTCCCCGCGTGGGGAGAAGTTCTGTCTCCTCGCGCTGGAGAAAAAGTGGGCGAGGTCGCTCGCCCAATGACAAGGCGACCTGCTGGCGAGGACGGCTACGGTGCGCGAGCAAGGATGGCGCTAGGTTTTCTTCTTCTCCTCTTCTTTTTTCTTTTTTTCCTCTTCTTCTTCTTCTTTCCTTTTCCTCCGTCAATCAACCTGATTTCTTCCTCAATCGACCGCCAACGGCCAAAATCGATCGCCGACGGTCGATTTCTCCCTCAATCGGCCGCTGATGGCCGAAATCGATCGCTGACGGTTGATTTTTTGGTAGGTCGAAATTGCAAACCTTGCTAAAATGTATAGATGAACTTCTGATTTAGGACTTGAATTTTCTGGATACTGCTTTCTTGTTGCAATTTCTTGATCTTTAGCAGTAGAAGTTGTTGTGAGTTCATTCAAAACTCAAAATTACTCGACCACTGTTGCTCAAGGTTTATAAAAATGGAAATGGCCCTTTGTTGGTACGGTTGAAATTTTCTGATGTCACTATCACTGGTCCTGGCTACTCCATGTTGGGTTTCAGTCTATTTGAACCTAATCACATTGAATACTGCCCAAAGTATGGTTATTTGTTTGAATAATGAGGTGGCTTCGGTATTGGATCAAGGTTGTTCCTGTTTGACGTTTCTGCAAACCGTGCCATAGAGTCTTCGATCCATTTAGACTGTTTTCATCAGTCAACATGTAAATAGAGCTTTTTCTAGTGCATATCCCAAAATTTATTACTCTTTACCAAAATTCCCAAATATTTGGTAGGTGTAATAAAGTTCAATTTTGCTTTTGCACTGTTGCTAGGGTAAATTGATATTTTCTTTTGGATTCGATCTTTAGTCTTGTTTTCGTTCCCAATGATGCCTATGTTGACCATGCTAATCCTGAAATGCTTTGATGATGATTTGTTGTACGTTATGAGGGAACACTTTCCTCTTTTTTCTTCATTTGTGTGTGTCAGGAACTGCAACATTGTAGGTTCTTTTTTTTGGGGTTTTGTGGTATATTAAATTATTCTACTGTTACTTATCTTTGGTTGCGATGGAAGCTGGGAGGTGTTGACGTGTAACATCCTGCTTGTTCTTGTTTGAGTCAGTTCAATATGCTTTTGGTCTGAGATAGTGTGTGTTCATGTTTTGATTGCGCTTGCAATGATGATATTGTGTTTAATTCCAGCTCATTATGAGATCTTCCAATTTTTTGGAACATCAGAGAACAGACACCATAACAATATCTGAGCAATGTACACCATATCTGTATTAATCCAAGCTTCTCCTTTTTATTTGAAGAATCTTATATTCATGGAGTAATGACTCTTCTTTTGTTTATGGTGATGTCATGTAATTCTTGAGAGTATAATCTTCTTTGTTTTTGGAAAACTAGTGTTTGTGATTAGTATCTTGATGCTTTTTGATCTAAATGACTTTACTTTGGTGAATTACTTTTTGATGTATGCTTGCTGCAATATATCCCTGGAATTCAACCAGTCAACCAAATTAGCGTTGGTGTCCTTATTCTTATGTGTTGTGACTTGTTGCAGACATCATTAGAAAATTCCTCATCCATGTGATTACTTCTATGATGGGATTGAGTTTTTATGTTTGATAAAGCATTTGAAAATAAGGATCAGGATGACTGACCTCATTGAAAATATATTCTTTATGTTTAGTTCTTCCAAGGGATTGAAATTATATTCGGGGGAGTAAATCCTATTAAATATTGAGGTATGTTTTTGTGCATACTGTGACTAATAAAACATCTATAGTGTAGCGCATGTTGTTGGAGAATGCAATTACAACATAGAAACTTCTCTTTGTATTGGATTTTCTGCCAATAAGAGGAGCTTTTTCTAGTGCATTTTCCAAAATTTATTCTTCTTACCAAAATTGTGAACTGAGTTCATTTGATACATTGTGGTTGGTGAGATTTTGATGTTTTCTATGTTTTGATATTAAACATGTGGTAGGTGTCATATGGTTTAATTTTGCTTTTGCACTGTTGTTAAAGAAAACTCATTTTTTTTCTTTTGGATTTGATTTTTAGTGTTGTTTTGGTTCCCGATGATGCCTATGTTGTACCATGCTAATGCTGAAATACTTTGATGATGATTTGTTAAAATTTATGAGAGACCCCTTTTTTCTTAATGGTGAAAAAATTGATGGCGGAAAAATTCTATGTAATCGATCTCAAATAGTTGAAACTCACGGTCTTATTGTAGTTATTGTTGTTATTATTTTTTGTGTGGCAGGAACTGAAACAACACAGGTGTTTTTTTTTTGGGGGGGATTCATGAGATGGGTACATGTAACAATCTGGTGATTCTTGTTTTAGTCAGTTCAACATGCTCTTGATATCAAACTGTGTATTTATGTTTTCATTGCCCTTGCAGTGATGATATTGTTTATAATCCCAGCTCATTATGAGATGTTCCATTTTCTGGAACATCAGAAAAAATACATAACTACAAATATATGAGCTATATAAGGTGACTTACACTATATTCTACACCTAAAAATTCATACTGACTTACATTACTCTAATAATGAATATTCTGTTAAGCTTTCTCTTCTGTTTATGGCAATTCCTGGGTGGACAATTTTCTTTGTTTCTGGAAACACTAGCTTTTGTGATTAGTATTTTGGATGTAACTGCTTTGGTGTCTTTTTCTCGCAATAAAGTCCTAGCATTCAACCAACCAAAATAGACTAAGGTGTGTTCTTATTCTTACCCTTTTGTGGGCCAGTGCAGTCATAATAAATAAGGTAATCACTCATCCAAGTGGTTAATTCCGAAGTGACCTGCATCTTATTATTGGTCTATGCTTTGTTTTATTAAAACTTAGCTAGCAACACTTGAGTGAGTGTTGATTTTATGTTATCTTTTCACTATTCCCAACAACCAAATAATTTGCATGATACAACTTCCGGCTTTATATCCAAAAACTACTTTTATTTTTTGAATTAGCATTTGAAACTTAAGATCAATGTGGCTGACTTTTACATGGTTGAGACCTGATTGCTAAGGGTGTTCAAATAGGTTCGAATCAAACCAAATCGAAGAAAATGGTTTGGTTCATTTAAAGTAAGGTACTCCGAACCGTAACCATTTCGGACCTACCTAATCAAACCAGTTCAAAACCACTTAATCCACTTTGGTTAATCAATTTTCAATTTTAAGTAATTATATATATATATATATATATATATTTCAAATGAACTAATTCAGGTCGGTGAACCAATTGTAATTAAACCAAACTGGAATTTTGATCCAATTAGACTTATATTCTGAAAAAAAGTATATCACAAATATCATTTTGTATATTCTAAACAATTGAACCTATGCACAAGTGGCTTTTTATTTATTTATATTGAAAGATGCCTTAGAGGAATAATGACTTCACATGTGGTCCTTTTTTTCTTAATGAGAAGGATACACATTGATGCATACAAATCAACAAAGGAATCATGCAAATAAACAAAGGGATTGTTGACCAAGGTTTTCCTTACCGAGCGGTAAGGCCCGTACCGCCCGGTACATATCGGTCCGACAGTTGACCGGTACGTGGACCGGTCGTTACCGGGCGATACTGTTAAATCGACCACCGGCGGTCGATTGAAGGAGAAATCGACCGTTGGCGGCCGATTGAGGAAGAAAAAGGGAAGAGGAAGAAGAAAGAAGAAGAAAGAAGAAGAAAGCAGAAGAGGAAAAGTACCTGGCGTGCCCTCGCCCGGAGACTTTTCTCCTAGCAGGAGACGGAACATCTCCGCGAGAGATCGACGTCGCCTTTATTTATTTTTTTAATATGTTTAATATTTCTTTAATATTATATTATATAATTATATTATACAAATATTATAAAAATATTTAATATATTGGGCGGTATGCACTGTGCATATCGACCGGTACGTAAAACCTTGTTGTTAACGAAGAAGGATGATAAAAATATAGGGCTCATATCGGAGACAAGAGAGCAAGGTCAAAAGGGGGATGAGGAGGAAGAGCTGCAGAGTCAAAGGAAGGGCGGTGAACTCACCGAGTTTGGGAAGAGATTTTAGTAGTGTTTTTGGGGCTTTTGGGTTGAGTTAGTATTTTTTAAATTAAAATCGGTTTGGTCTGAACCAGTTAACCGAATTGAAGAAAAGTACCCTTCCAAATTGAAATCATTTATAGCATTCAAAATTGAATTATTAATGAACTGATTCGATTTCGATTTGGTTTTTCGATTCAAGCATTCAACTTTTTCTTTCCAAGGGATTGAAACTAAAATTAAGGGAGTAGATTTTTTTTATATTGAGGTAGGATATTGTGCTTACTGTGACTGGTAGAACATCTGCAGTGCAATGCATTTTGATGGACAATGCAATTGCATCATAGAAACTAGTCTGGTGCTACAGAATGATGCATTTCCTTTGAACTCTTCTGCATTGCTATGGACTTCAGGGGCTTGATACTGTGCCATGGATTCACTCAGGATTGGTCTATATAGCTTCTTAACATTTGAGCATTGTGAAGGAGCAATTTTAAGTAAAAAGACTCTCAGTAGTGGCTTGAAAAATATGTCGGATGGTCTTACTCAGGATTGGTTTATATAGGTTGTCAAGATTTGAGCATTGTGTATGAGCATTTTAAGTGAAAAGACTGTCAGTAGTGGCTTTAAATTCTTCTCAGATCGAGCATATTCTGTCTGCAGGTTCTCGAGAGGCCCAAAGAATGCCCGGGAAGCTATTAAACACTTTGGTAAAGCTCCTGGTGTGCCGCACAGCCATACAAACCCTTACGCCTGCTCCAAGGTGCGGCAGTTTGAGAGGGCCGGAGGAAGAAGAAACGGCAGGGGGTTCAGGGTCCGAGTCAGTGAATCTGTTCTTGAGCAATACTTTTCTGTTGTGTGTTGTAGAATTTGGGGATGCTGCTTCTGAGGATCTCAATGTCACGAGGATTTCTTACTTTGCTTGGGTTCCCATCTGAATCATTGACATTCAAGTCCTTAATATTAAGGTGCATGTTTTCTTGGCACCTGTGGAGGTGAGTTGCTGTGCTTTCAGTTCTTTCCATATGTAGCAGACTCGAGGGTGTTGCATGTCAGAAATAGAGAAATCCAAAATGTCTCTCAAACACAACTGCAGATGAGTTTTCTTTTATTAGATGGCAGAATTCATATCTAACCTATATATATCTTTTGGTAATCTGCAAGTGAGTGAATCATCTTCAAGTTTATTTACAGGTGCCATGTTTTAAAGAGTGGGGAGGATAACACATTCACCTGCTTACATCTTTCGGCATGTATGATGAGGAAGCAGCTCCTTCAGCCTGAGATCTTTGCAATATTGAATGCATGGGAGAAGAGAATATTAAAGAACCAGCAAAGTGGTGTGATCTGAGAGAGTCATAGAGAATAAAGAAAGATGGGTATCAATTAAGAACCATAAAAAATAAAAAAAAATGTTTCCTCAACATAATCCAACCAAGGCAGCAGCAACACCCAATCATTCATATCGATGAAGATTCCTTATTCTTAATCATCATCTTCTTTGGAGCTCAAGAATCAATGCCTTGATACCCAACCCAACCCAACCCAACCAGACGAAGAAGAGGCTATCTGTATGATTGATTCTCCAAGAAAGAAATAAAATGGAGTGATTCGCTTAGCCGCCTTCGTTCCACCGTCTCTCCTGACCTAACCTCACTGTTCCACCACCGCCCGGCCGACTCCCGAAGCATTCCAGTCAAAACACCTCCTCTTTGTCTTCATCGATGGAGGATACAGAGAAGACAACAAGAGATAACAGATGGGGCGGAGTAGAATTCCAAGAACTCATCAACGCAATTGAATACGAGTGCACCAAAAAGGCCTTTCAACGGCTTCCCTCTCTCATTGCCACCCTCGTCCTCTCACCAAACATCACAGCTCACCCCTCCCACGGTCTCTGTCGCCACCACGCTGCCGTGGACCCAACCGGCATCCCCAAGTCACCGTCTCCCTCATCAGCCCGAGAAGAGAGGAGAGAGGAGAGAGGAGAGAAGAGAGAGTGTGTGTGTGTGAGTGCGTACAATGTTTAGTGATAACAGATGTTTATGTCAAAAAGTGATCGAGCAACGCCAGGCAAAAGGGCATGATTGAAGGTGTAAAAGGGGCCCACCTCTTCCCTGGCAACCCACATGCGACACGCAGTCCCATGCGCCCACTCTACCCCACCCCTCTGTTTCACCCCACGTCTACAGCCGCAGCCATTTCCTCTCACATCACATCCCCCTCCCCTCCCTCTCCCAAACATCTGCATGAAACCAAGCCCTGATTCACCAAGCTGGTGTCCACATTGCTCTGTCCACCACTCTCTCTCTCTCTCTTTCTCTCTCTCTCTCTGACACACAGATATGCATACAATCACATATCCACACCTCATGTTTGTACTCTCTCTCTCTCTCTCTCTCTCTCTCTTTGACACACAGATATGCATACAATCACATATCCACACCTCATGTTTGTACCTGCTACAAATCCTCAGTACCTTAAAGACGAGCAACCGTGATCGAGATGAAAGCAACATTTTTATCAGGAGCTGCACTGCGGTAAAAAAAAATTTAGTTTGGCATGGGGAGAGGAGAAGAAGAGAGGAGAGGAAAGGAAAGGATTGTGGCTGAAAACACATCAGGTTTTCTCAGGGCAAACAGTCAGTTGACATGCACAGTCTTCTTTCCTATTATATGTGAGCTTAATGCCATTTCCTTGTGTATACATACATATCTATCCTTTCACTGCTATTCGAGAACATGAGCCACACCGACATGTTATATTATAAATTTGGCATCAACAAGAGAGGAAAGAATCTGAATGAGAAATAAATTAGGTTTTTTTTTTATATATAAAGACAGCAGTAGTCGTTCACCTGTATTGGATTTCCTGTTGTGTTTTTGTTGGCAACATGTTAACTGAAGGTCTTCTACTGCGTTGCTGCTGTAAAATTCTTCTCTCTCTCTCTCTCTCTCTCTGGCAATGGTATTTAAGAGCATGAGGCACTGAAATGCTATTATTAGTTGGCATGGAGAGGAGGACCCCTTTGGCTTCCTTATTTTTCTTGCTTCCATATGCTTAAGACTAGATTGCCCAGCCAAAAGGGACTCTTCCATGTCTCCACCCACTGTCTCCTATTGGCTGTCCTTTCTCCTGTCTACATCACCACAAGCTATTCCTAATGGTGTCAGAATCTGAGTCTCAAGTCTTTGGTCAATCTACAATTGGATTTCCTGCTATTTTCCTCATCATTTCTATTTTTCTTTTATTATAAATGGACAGCTTCCTGGCTTTTGTGCTCCTCCTCCTCTCCCTGCGCTTGCTCCTATTGCTCTCTCACATCAGTGATCCTACTTCTTCTTCTTCTTCAACCCTCTGCTGTTGGAACAGGTTGATTCGGGCCTTCTGTTGGCCCTTTGTCTCAAGGGGGGGGATTCATGAAGAGGCTAGTAAGTATGTTCTTTTCCTTGCCTTTTCTCATTGTTCTCTAAGATAAAATGATTCATTTTTCTTGGCGATCAGCTCTCCACTGTGTTGGGTTGATGTCATATTGGTAGCTTTGTGATTTATCTCCCTGTTTTTGTTCGAGTTGTAATGTTCATCCGTCTGTCGCCATGCCAATTTCTAGCATTTCTACCATGAGTTTCTCTATTGAAGTTGCTATGCGAACTGTGATTCTAATAAGCTTAACCGATGGCACTAGTTTTGCAATCAGTCCCTGCTTTGTTTGAAATGGCCCATTTGGATCACAAATGTTTTGAGGTCTTCTGCAGCAAATATTGCATCGATCTCCTCTTTCATTCTTCTGAGAGCTTCGACTCCTTTTGCATCCTTCTCTGTTTCTTTGATTGGTGATGGAAAGAGACCGGCACAATGGCTTGCCCTTTTTGTTATGAATCATGACCACCATCCATTCTTGCTGGTCTTTACATTGATGTCGAATTGCTGCCAATTCCAGAAAGCACACATGCTATCTCAGGCGTTGACCATTGTGCACTTGTTGCTGCTTGTCTTCCAGAGGCAATTGTGATCCTTATTTTAGCTGTCGCGGATGCCATTGAAGTCAGTGGAAGCAGTGATGGCTACTGCAACTACAACCACATCTCGACGCCAAGGCCACACAGTGTGACCATCACGGAGTTTGGAGCGGTCGGAGATGGAGTTACTCTGAACACAGTGGCCTTTCAGAATGCAGTGTTCTATTTGAGGTCATTTGCCGACAAAGGAGGTGCTCAGCTCTATGTGCCTCAGGGGAGATGGCTCACTGGAAGCTTCAATCTCACTAGTCATCTCACACTCTTCCTGGAGACAGATGCCATTATAATCGGCAGTCAGGTCTGAATTATAATGGATAGACATCAGCTTATTCTGTCTGCTATTTCTTCTTAATTCTAGCCAAATTTAGCTATAATAAGTATTCTGATTCTACCAAATAAATGTTCTCTAAATATTTTAGGCAATTATGGCACACTACCATAGTTGAAGTAAATGATGAGGCATCTTCACTGCCAGATCTGAACTCCATATAGTGGAATTGGACTTGCTTGGATTGATTGGTACTGCTGCCTTAATCTTCAGATTGATATGATGTATATATTTCTCTTGGGCCTCCCTGCTTGTGGATGGAAATTTGGTATCAGTTACCAAGTTACCGGAGCATAATCAACTCTTCATGATTTCGTTTTGGCTTTAATTCACTTGAATCATTTGTATTTCTAATATAAATAGTTTATATTCTGGAATTAGGGAAATATGATCAAAATGCTGTCTTCTATGCCCTGGAGATATCGATGTGCTGTAATTAAGATACACGAGTTTGAGAAACAAGATGTTAGAGGGATTTGATGTCACAACCTTTATATCCACAGACTAGATTTCTAGAAATGATCACTAAATCTTTTTCTTTTTCGCCTTCAGGATTCATCGCAATGGCCTATCGTCGAGTCTTTACCCTCTTATGGTCAAGGATTAGATCTACCCGGTGCAAGGCATCGCAGCTTGATAAATGGATATAACTTGACTGATGTAGTGATAACAGGCATGGCTTCTTTGATGTGTCACACATAAACATTTCATGTTTATGGTTGCTAGTCCTATTTCTGAGTGTAAAATGCTTGATTTAATCTTCCCGACAGGTGATAATGGCACTATCGATGGACAAGGTCTTGTTTGGTGGGAGTGGTTTTACTCGCATTCTCTGAACTATAGCCGTCCTCATCTTCTCGAACTAGTGAATTCTAATGATATCGTCGTTTCAAATTTGACTTTCTTGAATTCCCCTGCCTGGAGCATTCATCCTGTCTACTGCAGGTATATTATGAATCCTGTTTCCTTGGTTTATTCAAGCAAAGTTAGGGGCTTGTTTTTGTTCTTTGGGAATTGGAATTGGAATTGGAATTTTTCTTACAAAAGAGTCATGTTTACGTGATGCAGAAATGTAGAGATTCAGAACATAACAATTCATGCTTCATCCGATTCTCCATATACAAATGGCATAGTACCAGGTAATCATGCAAGTACCTATTATTATTATCAGCTTTGTTTCTTATGTTTTCTTAGTCCTCTCTGTGAATGTTATGTGTTAACAAATCTTAGCTAAATTAATTGTCAAACCCATTTTTCCTCTATCGGAAAACAATTCCAATTTAATGTTTAACCTTGTAAATTAGTTTATTATGTGTATTCAAAAGAGTAAATTTGATGCTGTACTACATGGTTTGGATTGATCGTAGTTGATCCTCATTTCCTTGATATAAATTCCTAAATGATCCCCAGTCTCATTCGCAAGAACTCCTGAAAGAGACAAAACCCAAAACTTTTCTTAGCATCATTGAGAAAAAGGTTTTCATATAAATTGTTCACAAAATTTCACTCAGCCAAAAATGATCACAAGTACATTGTTAAATCATCGATGAGAGACCAATCTTCCTGTTCTGAATATTTAAGCCTATTTAGCTGATGGAGTAGCAGACTAATCTTTAGCAATCCTATTTGTGCTCTTCAGATTCTTGCTCCAATTTATGCATTGAAGACTGCAGCATTGATGTTGGACACGATGCGATTGCCCTTAAAAGTGGTTGGGACAACTATGGCATCTCTTATGGCACACCTTCGACATATATCCATATCAGCAAAGTCCATCTGCAGACACCTCTCGGTTCTGCTCTTGCTTTTGGCAGTGAGATGTCAGGTGGAATCTCATTCATATACGTCGAGCATCTCCATATAGACAATTCGTTAACCGGCATAAATTTCAAGACCACAAGAGGGCGAGGTGGCTTCATCGAAGACATAGTTGTATCGAATGTCGAGATGGAGAATGTACGTGAGGCATTTCGGTTCACTGGTCACTGTGGTGGTCATCCAAATGATGAGTATGATCCAGATGCTCTCCCGAAGATTAAGCAGGTCACACTCAAGAACATTGTTGGAACCAACATATCCACCGCCGGATTCTTCTCAGGAATCGAAAATGATCCCTTCACTGCTATCTGTCTTTCAAATATCGCACTGTCCGTTACATCAGATCCTTCTAATTCTTGGTCATGTTCTAATGTCTCTGGATATTCTGAATCAGTCTTCCCTGATCCATGCTCTGATCTCAACTCGAATTCTTCGTTCTCTTGCTTCTCCCTCGACTTCACTGCTGCCGCAGTAGCCTGATAAACACTTCCTTCCTGTGATTATGTTCATTTCAGCCTATATGTACAATTGAGAGGCTTGAGCTGATTCTTTCCAATAAATCCCAACAAGAGCTTTTTCTTCTACCATTTGATACTGCTTCTTCCTTCATCAACCTCATCAGCTGTCTTGGTCTGAAACGAAAAGAAGGTTGGCATCAGAGATGGCAATGTGCATTCCTGTACAGCTCTACATTTGTTCATTCAATCTGTAAGAAAAGTTTTTGGTAGTGGTTGGAATCCAGAATCCAGAGGTTTGCTTCATACCATTGCATTTGCTGCTACTCTTCTAGATAAATGATTTTATATTGTTTAGAGTATTCTCCTATCATATATGAATCAATACAAGAGGTGGTTGGTATACTTGATGTGTAAAATGGCACACACATGCCACTTAAATGCCTGCCACTGTTTCCTGAGTTGTGCTTTCATGCTTGTGTTGTCAATGTCTTGCCCTGCCATGAGCTCATCTTAGGTTGGCTGTTGTGCAAGTTTCCAGTATCCACAGTTTTGATTGGCAAATTGATGGACCAGCAACCCTTGATTGACACATTAGCTACTTCTACCTCTTTGACAGGTTGTGCTACCATCATCTTGTTGATGATGAAGTTGAACTGGTATGAGTTAATTACAAACACAAGCTTCCAAATGATGTGGCATATCATGGAAGACAAGGCAGAAGGTTCACTTAGCTAAAGAACAATATGAATTATTGGATGGGTGGTGATAGCCTATGATTCATTTTTGGCTTGGAAAGAGTAACTCCTTAGAGAAGCCTTTGTGAAACACCTCTCATTGACAATATGGACATCTTTGTCTCAAATCTCATTATCAATAACATCACCTGATCAATTTTTCAGCTCTCATCCTTCTAACTCAATTTTCTCAAGTGAGGTAAACTTCAATGACCAGAGAATACTTCTGTGAGTGTCCTAACTGTGGTGTATGATTAAATCGTCTTGTTGATCAGAACAGTTCTCACACAAAGGAACATCCGAGATTATTTTGCATGACTGACTAGTCTATTCCGAGATTATTTCTCAAGAAAAACCACAATCAACTTTTCATGTCGAAATAGCATGCTAAGCTCGAAAAGATCAGAACAAAGGTAAACATCAAAACTCTGATCATGGTGTGAACTAGGATTTCACCTCCTTTAAGATGGATTGATCCAGTCCTGGTCATAAGCAAAAACTTGACATGGTCAAGTTGGCTCACATCAGCACCTTTTACAAAGTCAATAATCTCCTTTACGGTTTATCGGTACACAAGAGGTTTAGAGAATGATCAATAATTACAGAGAAAAAAAGAAAAGAAAAGGTAAAAAGAAACAAGAGGAGAAACCGAAACCTCATGACCTACAAAAGACCTAAACACAGTTGAATGGCAGCACAGTTGAGCACCATCAGCAGAGTATTATCTAAAACATTCTCCTGTTACAGGAATACACTACTATCACACCGGTACTCTGTGGCTCCATTTTGTATCGCCAGTTGCTTAGTTATTGTTCGAAGCAATGGATTAAGTTGGTATTTTTTACTGAAGACTCCTGCCATCTGCCAGCTCTTTTCTCTGCGATTGCTGCAAAATTATAGGTTCAGTGGAAACAAGAGTTATATTAATAGGCAAAGCATAAGCAATGGCAAGCAGAAATCATCGATCAGGCAAAACATGAAACTGATATCTACAAGGCTTTCTCATTACATTGCTATCCCAGGCATTTTCTGTGCATGAGGGCTTTATGAGATTTGAGATTCTTATTCTGAGAAAGACATCAGAAAGGGTAACAGAGGATTTACCCTCGGGTTGGCTGCGATCCTGACATCTAAGATCAAGCCATTTGAAGCTTTGAGATTGTTAACAAAATACCAGATACAATATTGCATGAATTGGGATAATCCCATCAATTCAAGCTGCAAAATTACCAGTTACAATATGGAATATAACAAGAAGAAAAATGAAGGTTACTAGATAAGTTGGTTTACTAATTCAAAACTTCAAAAAATGTACACTGGAAGGAGATTGTGGAAAATATAAGAGGGGGAAAGCGTCGAGCAGCAGAATGAAAAATCACAACACATTTAAAGATATAAATTAGGAGCAGAGATCACTCCTAGTCCAATCTAACTTCAACTCAAGGAAAAGAACAAATAGGCATCATGTGTCTCCCTTTCATTCTTGGAGTGCTAAGCATATCCCCATATACACTTTTGGTATCATGAAATATCTAAATCTTAATTGAAAATGTCTTGTGTCCTAAAATGTGTCCTGACCCAGGAACCAACACTTACAGTGGGGGATGCAGGGAACACCTGTTATGCTGGGGTGCATGGCAAACCATACAACCGCTGGTGAGTGTAGATAGATCATGGATGGGGCAAAACCTTCGAGCATGACCATGCAATCTCCTAAATTTTGTGGTTGCCAAAGTTTGTGGTTGCACTTTCAATCAACCAATTATGGAACAGAATAAAAGAAAATGTGATTCAAAATCTTACTGAGGTGTATGACTGCTCGTCATATATTGCAACACCACGTCCCAGATGTGGAAGCCCAATTGTGAAAGCTAGCATCGAAGTGATCCACTTGGTAATCTATAGTACTTTCCTGCAAGCTTTTTTCTGCCTCAGGATTGAATGTTCTTTCACATAGCAAATTCTGACTGTGAGAGTTGTAGGGATACTGTCCTCCCAGTTGTTGCCTCAAACATGTATTCTGACTATATTCATGCAAGCACTCTTGCATTTGCTCATTGGCCCCTGTCTGTTCACCTGTGCTGAAGTATGCCTGATAATTTTGAAGAGATGTGCCCATGGAGCATCCAATGTCTCTAGAAAATAAGACATATATAAATAGCAAAGATAGCACAAAACTACAAATGACTGTATCCTAGAAATAGCAACAGCTACTTAATAAATGAAGAATGATAGGAAGAAGACTATGATTGGACAAATAAGAATGACACAGATAGCAAATAACTAAAGACTACCTGTATATTAAAAATAACAAAAGCTATTTAGTAAATGAAGAATGATAGGTTGCAGTATATGATTGGGCAAACAAGAAACAGCACAGATAAGACAAAATTATGACTGTATTTGAAAAATAGCAATAGCTACTTACTAAATGAAGAATAGATAGGAAGCAATTATATTGTCATCTCACCTCCAAGGTAGCAGATTAGCATATTGTGGAAGCATCAATTGCTGATCATCATTGCTATGAAGCCATGAAACAGGTGAGGCTCCTCGCTCACAGCCTAATCCTGTGGATAGATGGATGTCATTCTGAAACTACAAAAGTGACAGAACTATATCAGCTTAGTTCATGTGTCATTGCCCTTCCATAGAGCAACAAACACTTGAAAGGGAGGCCATGACTAAAAAGACATTTTACCTGGCCACTGTAATCTACAGAAATAAGTTGATTTCCAATGTTCTCCTGTCAAGACAAATAAAACAAAGAATTTTCAAAAGTAAAACTTTTATAAAACATGAAAGTAAGAGTGAATATTGTATGATCCATGTCCATGTTGTTCCTTACAAGGAAAGTCATAAGGCAATGGCTTTGTGCATGAACATAATGGCATATCACTAAAAAAATGGGGTGACTAGTTTCCAGACTGAGCTTGCAAGTTGTTGAGCCAGTGGAAGAGTACATGGGTCATGGACTCCCCTTTGAGCCTATATTATGGGTTGACACTAGCAAGACTAAGGTTATCATATGAACTTTGAGAATGGACATTGCATTGAGCTAAGCCTAAATTGGAGCTTGTTATAAGGATGCTTGTTGTGGTGGACATTATTGGTACTAGTGGAGGAGATTGTGGCACTCCGATATATAATGGTGTTTGATGAGAAAGTTGGAAATTTAAAGGTCAGACATCATGATGCCTAAGCTAATGTATAAGCCCAATGAGGATGTCAAAGATTTAAGATTTGACAAGAAGGGATTGTTAATACTCATTCTACATCAGAAGAATAAAAAGACGATAGACTTGTAGTGTGGATTTAGTTACCTATTATTTAGTCATTTTAAACATTTGGTTCACATGTTAAAGCTCATCCTTGCATGCTGTCGGTGAAGGCTCTCTGAGTCACACAACATTTAATCAATTTTGTGATAATTTGCTCATCCTTGCATGTCGTTGGCTAGAAGCTGTTTGAGTAACATAATACTTGATCAATTTTGTAATAGTTTATGTACCAAACCTATGAGATATATGCTGCCATATTTCTGAACTTCCATATAACGTCTAAATACCTTAAATTTTTAGAGGATGACAACATACTGAATAGAGTTGTGAAACATTGTATTTTGTCTTAAAACAACTTCAATTCCCATAAACTTCACATGATCAGTTTAAATAGAGAAGGTATACAAATGAACCATTAGCAAAGTTATTGAACAAGTACCTCTGATTCAGTTTGATGGGGAATGTAAAATAATAATTGGCAATTTTACCTTTCTGTCTGGTTTTAGTTTGCAGTTTAGAAGAACTGCCCAAGCTAACAAACAAAATTTTGATAAATTGTATAGTTAGATATAAAAGATGACTTAAATTGCTTTCTCAGAAACTTAATACTCATTCACTGATAGAGAGAAAGTAGTCAGAATGGCAAATCTTAACATGCCAAGAACTTTATGAACTGTCATTTGATGGTGTTATCATTGCCATATGATATGAATTATCAATTGCTATTCAAAATTCATAGGACTAAAAGTGACCAAGCTAAACCCCCAAAGACCCCAAAGAAGGAATTCTCTGCAATTGTTAACTTCAGGTCAACATGATTATGGTATGCATACAACATTAAGGATATACTTAAAAGTCTCTCTAATTCATTGGCAATATCCATATACATTAAAAGAAAACTATTTGTACAAAAACAACAGAAGCTTCAGTAAAATGGTCCACTTATGATCATAAAATCAGAACCCCAAAATGTTTTACCTTATGCACTTGAATTCGGCCGAGAGATTCCTTAAGAGATTGTTCCATTGTGGTAATATGGTCTATGTTATCAATCTTGTCTGGGTCAGCCCAATTGCTGGAGGAAAAGTAAAAAAACAAATGTTCAATACAGAGCTGGAATAACTAGTATTTTCATTCAACCTAAAAATTGTTTTCCAGCAGCATTTATGGTTGAACTAGGAATGATTAAAAGGACTCAAATGTGCATCAACTTCAATATAGCAAACACAATTGGAGACTAAGTTTGCAGACATGTAAAACTGTTGATTAGTACCTATGAAAAATGCCATTTCAATCATTCATATGAAAAAACAAATGTCCTATCAGAAAAAAGGACCTGCAGAAATGCAGAAGACTGTCATGTAGTAGCTGTTTCTAAGTTCATTGTATTCTTGGTGAAGAAGCTGCTATAACATTGATCTTAATGAAATTGTTCGATCGTATATCATGAAGAAAGAAATTGTTTGATCTTAAAATCTTCTCTCCCTTTACAACTTAAGGACTGGAGCAATGATAGAATACAGTTATACTCCTGCTTCTACCTATGATTCATTTTCTAATACCCAACTTCTAATCTCACCTTTGGCTTTGAATTCTTCTTGGATACAACAGAAAACTCTTAATTCCAGCCATTTGTGGTTAGCTAATGGAATCACTAAGCTTTGTTAGGGAAAAGTTACATGCATGAGAAGCACAGATATATCTATGGGTGAGTCTATATGTGGTTATATAAATTTCTTTCTCTCTGAAGGTGAGACCAAAACTACTGTTTCTGCCTTACAAGGATAACATAAAATCTAACCGACTATAATCTTTATTACTGAGTACTCTCAAACTAACTATCTTTCAGTGGGTGTTATCTTGGAAACTTCCATTATATGCACTGAATTGGCTTTCTATATTTAAGGAAAAGGCCATAGCAAACAACTTTCAGTTTCTTGACCTATATTGTTTGTTCTAAATGACAAATTCACATCTTCAGAAATTATTCCTCTTATAGTTTTATGATTCCTTGGAAGTTGAGGTATCCTGCTACAGCACTTTATATGACTTGCCAAACTTAAGTAGCTACAGGTCACCACTATGAAATCACAGTATTTCATATTAAAAAAAAAAAAGAAAACTAAAGCATAGCACCTTAGTCTTTTTTGTACATCTAATAGTTGAGAATGCAATGATGACCAGTGACTAGTTATCTCCTGCACACAGGGTTTTAATTAGTAATGGGAATTTCAAATCGTTCAAGAATTATATTTACTGAAAATGATGATGTGGTAGGAAACGTCAAATGATAAATACCTCAACTGTTTGGGTGCTGCAAGAAAAAACAAAAGAGCATAAGAAATTTGTAACATTTTTGTGACATATGCCAAGTATATAAAAACTATCAGTACCTGGAACCAAGAAATTCTTGGATATCAACATTGTGGTCCAACTTCTTGAATGTTTTCTTCAGAGCCTAGAAAAAAAGGGGATGTAAGTTTTGCAAAGTATGTGATAATGATCCTCGGATGCTTGAATTGAAGTTTCTGTAACAAAGATGGAATGATCATACTCAATATATTGATCACTGCAGAATGGTGAACAAACTTACTTCAAGACTCTCCAACTTTCTGTTAAAATTACAAAAATTTGAAAGGTGACATCAGAAACATATAATTCACAAAGAAACACATTTAAAGCCAATGAGAATTCCAGCATGCCTTTTCTCCCTTTCTTGTTGAGATACTTGAGCAAACCTTGCAACAACTTCCTCAGTATTCCTACTAGACAAAAAGAAGAATGCATTGGAGTAAAAGTGCATAAGAGATGGAGGGGAATTATGGGAGGACACCTTTACTATTCACCAAAAAATCACCCTCATATAATAGAAGATAGTGCTTCCACATCTATTTCCATCTTGTAACTATTACACGTCCTCTCCCTGAACTAATCAATTAATATACATGGTCATGCTTAAGAAGACTTCTAGCGGACATTGCCAGTCAAGCTGATCTCATTCCATTGCCTATGAACGACTATTTACAGAATTAAACAACAAATATAAGGGCGGCTCAATGCACATAGCTCCTGCCAAATACAAGATCTGGAAAGGGTCAACGCATGCAACGTTACTCCCAAACTTTACGTACCTAGCAACCTTACCATGACCCTGAGGTTTAACCTCAACTAAAAACAAACATAACCCACTCAAATGCATCATCACACTAAGAAACATTCAGCAGCAATCAGGCAAAAAAGAAAGAACATGTTTCTCAAATCTGATAGAGCAAAGAGCTCTGCCAAATTATTGAAACAACTGCATGGCCATGGAAAGATGACCAAGTGGTAATAGTAGCTAGTACCTGCGGTCTCCCACGCATATGGTAGGCAACCCATTAGGCGCGAACATGAGAAGGACGAGGTCGATATCGCACAAAATAGATAGCTCCTTCGCCTTCTTCGTCACCCCCGTTTTCCTCTTCGAATAGGTGACCTGCCGGCTGTTGCTATTATCCAATCTCTTTATCTTCAGTTTCACTCTCCCCATCGAAACCCTTATAAGCTTCCCGCCTTCCGTCTCCTGTATGTGCTCGTACGAAGCGTCGACCTCTGGTCCAATCTGCTTTCCGCGGTCCTCAAATGTACGACCTTTGGCTCCAAACTCAACCAAGCGGAGGCGGCGCCGGGGCTGCAGACAGAGATCACAACAAGAGAACAACCGGATTCAAAATCAAAATCTTGAAGGCGATTCAGGCGACCAGCAGCGAGTCGCAGGGCAACGATTCGACGAGTTCACGTCCCTTACCCCTCCCAACAAGCCATCTTTGCGCCTATTATAATATTCAGCTCATCGAATGCCAATCCAGTGGAAGCGAGGGAGCGGAAAGGCAGGGAACAACGCGATCTGGAGACGAAAGAGCACCAGGGAAGAGTCCGCCCAACCAATGCGGCGTCCCTAAGAAATCTCTGAGGTCCGGCACCGCACCGAATTGGACCGACGGTCTCGATCCCTCATATGGCCGGGTCTTTTGTCCAATTCTTATTAGACTGGCACTTGCCTCTCGATAACAGTAAAAAAAAAAAAATTGATATATTTGCGTGTTTCATTGCTCAAATGACTTTTTCATTTAAATGATAAAGAAAAGATTGAATTATCTAATTAAATATATGTCACATATATCTTCAAATATATTATTATGGTTAAACAATGTGATTAACAAGTTAATTATAAATTATCTTTTTGTAATTAATTATTTTTATTATTTTGACCTTTATATTTTTAAAAGTTATATTAGGATGTTTACACTTACAAAAATAAAATATTAAAATATCTATATATAATTTAAAAGATAATTTAACAAAATTAAAAATTAAAACAGAGAAGTTCTTAAGATATAAAAACTAGAAAAGATGTTATGAGTTTTGCAAGTAAAAAAATTAAGATAGTTAATTATGAAGAATAATATATAATTAGCCTGTGTATAACTGTCAATTCAAATTAAAATCTTAATAAGTAGAGCATATAATATATACATAAGAGACATATTCGTTATTCTTAAAACGAAAAGGTCATCATCACACCGCCTGTGACAGCTAAATAAATTTAAGTATCTTAGATGAGTGATTAGACGAACAAGTTATTAATGAATGAATTATCATATTACATCGTGTTATTATGTATTTATGAAATATTTTAGTCAGTATTTAATTATTTTTGAAATTCTAGATGATGATGTAGAAGCTTAAAAAATAAGAAAAATAAAAAATATATTATATTTTTGAAGGAGAATTAATATATATATATATATATATTACGCACACGGAACGACAGGTCGGGGACGTCGTGCATGCGAAAACCAGGATCTGAGGGAGAAAAATGAAAAAGGCTTGTTTCTTGCTCGTCCTTTAGCTTGTTTCTTGAATCAAGGATACAGAGACACATATCGGTGGTACTGGTAGAGCTGGATGGATGGATAGATGAAGTGAATTGACATAAGCGACAGATTGTTTCATCAGATTATTAAATTATCCTTGAAAAACTTGCCTTATTATTCATAATGAATAAACCTTGTATCTTGAGTGATTGTCCGAATGTTACCTTAATTTCGATTGTTCAGAGAATAGGCATCAGAAAGCTGTGCATACTTACTTTGTTGCAACGAGCGTGTGTTGGGGGGGGGGGGGGGGGCACAACAACATTATGCTTGCAATCTATCTTCTTGGCAATGTAGCATCTAAACTATAGGCCCAAAATGTAGAGTGCCTTAAGCTAGAACAGAGTCGGTCACTTCCAGATCTCATATAGAATAGAAGCTTAAGCTGGTTCGATACATGAAACACTAGTTAGCTACGTCTATGTGAGTGGAACATTAGTTCCAAAACAAGAGACCGATCCAAGTATAAATTGCTCATGAGAAACTGTAATAAATAGATCAAGTTGTAGCAACAAAAAAAGAAGAATCACATGAGGCAACTATAGCTCAAAGGGGATGTTGTAATCCTGTCTTTTGTCTGTAGTATGCGAAACGAATGGAAAACATTTAAGGATGGCCATGCACTGCATCCCCACCAAAAATCCAAAATCAACTGACAGTTTGAGCCACATCAAAATAGGGTGTCCTACTTTATGTACTGCGAAAGCCATCGGAAGCCATCACCGTAACCCATCTTGCGCACGATGCTGCACATGAAGACCTCAAGGGGGCGGGCATTGGGATCGGTAATTTTAACCTTGCCCTTCCCGGTTATGAAGTGGTGCAGGCCTAGGTGGAAGCACAACTCCTCCTCGGATGCCGCATGTGGGATGTCGATCTTGTTCCCCAAGACGAGGAACGGGACATTTGCCAAGGCAATGTCACTTAGGAGACCATCCAGTTCCCTTTTCGACTCTGCAAACCTCTCCCTATCCCATGCGTCCACCAGATATACCACTGCGTCAACCTATTTAGAAAAGCACATTTGTTGTACATACAGATAGGCAAAAAAAATGACTTGAGTATCAGATCAACAACAGATTGTTTCACGAACAACAGAATTAAGTCACGAACAAATCAGCTAGAGATGGTGGCTTTCAAGTTTAATGAACCATCAAGGTTCCATCGGATCTGCCATTTGAGCATATCTGCAACATAGCATCCGGCACACAAATTTGATTGATCCCAGTGTATTATGAAACTGATACAGAGTTGCACGGAAACAAACCAGCATGATACACAGTTTGCCTAATTCTTAAGATCTAATTTGCTTAAATAGATTAGAAAAATGAAGGAAAAGAGAAGAAAATGTCACAAGAACTAAAGATTACAAACTTACCTGGATAACAAATCCAGAGTGGCTGGCTCAGGCACAACATTTGATGAACGTAGAGCATATTTATGGATGACCTAAGGGAGATATGGTTATATGACAGAAAGCAAAGGATTTTTTTTTTTTTTTGGTTTCCCATGGAGCAAGAGCAAGATGAGTTTTCATTGTTAAATTTTGTCAGTACAAATTAAATGGCATTCATAACAATATGAATACTTTAATTTTCACCAAATGTTTTGGCATCCCCTGTCTTCCCCTTGGTCAGAACATAGGCTGGTGTCGTCAATTCAGAGTGTTATGGTTACAAATGTGAATGCCTTGATGGTGACATGTACAGGATGCTACCTGGGCAGCCATTTTGTAAAAGGTTCACATCCACCATTACTCCTAGCTTACCAAGGTTGTAGTCAGGTGTGCTGGTCCATGTGCCCTCGTGCGTGAATTCACATCTGGACATTACTATGGTCACATCTACACATTAATGTGGTGACCAGTTTCGAAATCTCTCATCCTACATTCTTACCACTAGGACAGGCAGCATCTCTATATAGTATGCAGAGAACCGAATCAAATAGCAACTTGTTCACATCTTATATCAATGCACTATTGATCAGATCAAAAGATCAATTGGTTGGATTGCATGTTTAATGAAGAAATATTTTTAAAATATTTAATATCTTAAGTATATATATATATATAGTATTTAAAAATAATTTTTAAAAAAATTAAAAACATCAAAATTAATAAAAAAATAAAACAATCTTAAACATGATTGAACCCAAAGCTTGGTCATATAGAACATAGAATGAGATAAAAAGAACAATATCAACCTACACTGTAAACACAAATATTTATACTGATTAAATGACATGATTATTTTCAAAAGGTAAAACATTAGTCTCATTCAAAATAAATTGTTCAACATCATAAAAAAAATTAGTTTATCAAACATATTAGCATGATTCAAATGTTGGATACATATATATTTCTTATAAATCAAAATGGTTATTTTTAGTCATCAAAATACCACTCGATGGTTCTACTCAAGTTCATTCCATCTCATATCATACAATGAGGTACTATAAGAAGGAATATCAGCAAAGAAGTGATAGTAAAGGCGAAAGTGACCATGGAAAAAGGAGCAGAGTGAAGAAAACCTTGTTGAAAAGAAAGAAGTGATCGATGTTAAAGGAGTTTTTTGAAGAAAATAAATAAATAAAAAATAATAAAGAATATACAAAACAAAGAGAAAGGGTGTGGAGAGAAAGACTGGTAGTAGGCGGAGGGTGAGTAGTTGAAGGAAAAGAACTACAAATAGCACTTTCATTCTCCTCTTAATCTTAATTTAAAAAAAAAATAAATTATAGTAAAGATCTATGTGGAGGACATTTAGGTAACCTTAGCCATATTACAAGAGTGTTTCGATGTTATGTGACTCAATCGGTTCATTCAAGCTAGTCAAAAAAATTGATCGCATCGGTTGATTTAATTTTTTCTTTCACAAAACTAATCGAGTAAATGGATTTGATACATATGATTCGGTTCGATTTTGATAATCGTGTTGGATATTTTAAGCCTATATTATATAGCAACCCTATCTTCACTAAGGAAAAGCATAGCTATAAGCCGATATAAGTGTCATCCCCTCTGTATACTCTGTTGCTCTTCATGATTGATGTACTAACTTAGATCCCCAGAAAAAAGAGCCACACAGGAACCTAACACCCCGTGATAACCTTTAGTGCAAGAATGATATGTTCGTTAACATTTGGGTCGGTGACATGATGTCCATTAGAACATCTAGAAAATAGAACATACTCCATCTATCACAAAATCACTCACGAAGCTCCATCCTATAAATGATATTTTCATGAGCAACAGCAGTTGTGCTTTTAAAACAAGAGATAATGGAATTCAAATAAAGAGAGCTAGGAGGCACAACAGAATTGTACCTACTTAAACTACCAAAACAACAGAGAAGCAAGAAGGAACAAGCATAATTTTTAGGGATTTCTCAATTCAAAACCACAAGAACTATAGAAATGAGATCAGGAAGAAGATATACCAGTGCAACACAAGAATAAGTGAGCAAGAAAAAGAACCGTATCCATGTAAGAAGAAGAAGAAAAACCAGATAACGTGCTTCAAACACACATATGAAGAGACCTAAAACAACTGAAACAAGAATTAGATGCCTTACCAGGCAAGACAAAAAGGATCGTAGAAAGATGACGCACCTGAGCGTAGTAATCCTTCCACACGCGCCGTGCGATCTGATGACCTCCCAGATCAAACGCCTTGAACTTGATCTTCCCGATGCTCAGCTCCTCCGATGTCGGGTACTGCGTTGGCTGGTGCTGAACAAGTCGCTGCATTCGATCAAACAAATCCAATCAAAATGCCCTTCGATCAAAAGAAATCAACAAAACTGAACAGATGGAGAAGGATCCGACCTCGTCCTTGAGCATATGAAGCAGCGTGGTCTTCCCGGCATTATCGAGCCCTAGGAACAGGATCTTCGCCTCCTTCTGCCACAGACCAAGTGAGGCGAGGACTTCGTAAAACCAGTCAAACAGAAACATCGCGGGCGGGCGGGCGGGCCGGCGACCAGATCTATCGAATCTCCCCGCGATCTCTCCGGGAACCCTGCCGAGAAGATGGGATCTGGAGATCGGAATGGTTTCCGATCCGTTGTCACCGATCTGATCGCCGAAAGGTGGGGCGGGGAGCGGGGGTAAGGGGGCGGGAGGCTAAGCGGACGTTCTCTTACAAGGTAATTAAATAGTAGAGCTATAGCGGCAGTTTCGAAGTTGGCGAGTTGGATGCGGGTTACCGGATCTTCGCGTCAAAGGATCCATTGATTCCTTTGCCACCGCTTATTTTGCCGGAGATGAAATAAATAAAAATAAATAAAAGAATTATTAATCACTGCTACCGACAAGAATCTGTCCAAGTATTTGAGATCATCTTTTATCGCTTTTAATACATAACAATATCCTTAATCAAATTAAGAATAATTATTTTTTCTTCAATTTTGTTACATCTTCCTCTATTTCTTTTTCGCATCATTGATATTATGTTTTATTCCTAAATATCATTTTGCATATTCATATCATATCAAACGATTCCACCTTGTCTAAACTATGAAAAAAAATATTAGTTATTATTTAGATAAATATGTTACACTATCATATATGTAACTTATATTTGCTTCCGATAAAATACAAATGAATGCATGACACTGAATTCTTTTGATGTGGTGCCTATAAGTTTTAGAGTTATTTAAGTATTAAACGCAATTCATACATGAAACGATACTACTGGTCT
Organism: Ensete glaucum; assembly: GCA_021527575.1. Classification (NCBI taxonomy): domain Eukaryota; kingdom Viridiplantae; phylum Streptophyta; class Magnoliopsida; order Zingiberales; family Musaceae; genus Ensete; species Ensete glaucum. The sequence goes on from CM038559.1 coordinate 7,091,478, forward strand.
TAACTCAAAGTAATAAATATTTGTTTTTAGTTATATTATTCATCAAATCTATAATATTATTTAATTTGTTTATTTAAAAATGAAATGACAATTTGATGTATATATCAGAATTCACCGATTCTCAATTTATGTTGGCATCATGTTATCATAGAAAACTAATGAGGTTAATCTTGGTACAACTCCCTTAGAGCCATAGATCTCTCTTTTTTTAGCTAGGAATTAATGCAATAAATTTTTCACCTTGAATGGCAGATATTCTATAAAACTTGCTAGTCTAAGGGTGATGTGTGAATGACACAGTTGGCCTTAGCTCAAAGTAAGTTACCTTATTCATCAAATTTATATTAATATTTTATTTAATTTATTTATTTTAAAAAATAAAATGATAACTTTGTATATATATACTAGAATTCATTAATACTCATTTTATGTTAGCATCATGTTACCATAGAAAAATAATGAGGTTAGTTTTGATACAACTCCCTTAGAGCTAGAGATTTGTGAACTCCTTTATTTTCTTTTTTTAGTTGGGATTTAATACAGCAAATATTTAATCTTGATATTCTACTTTATTCGAATGATTGATATTTTAAATATCTCGCTAGCCCAAAGGGTGATGCATAAATGATACTATTGGCCTTAGCTCAAAGTAATAAAATTTTATTTTTAGTTATATTATTCATCAAATCTACAATATTATTTAATTTATTTATTTAAAAAATAAAATAATAATATCATGTATATATCAGAATTCACCTATACTCATTTTATGTTGGCATCATATTACCATAGAAAAATAATGAGATTAGTTCCGGTACAACTCACTTAGAGCCAGAGATTAATGATCTCGTTTCTTCTCTGTTTTTGTTAAGATTTAATGCAACAAATCATTCACCTTAATATTCTATTTGATTCGAATAGCAAATATTCTAAAGATCTTGCTAGTCTAAGGATGATGTGTAAATGACACTACTGGCCTTATCTCAAAATAATATATCCTTCTTTTTAGTTACCTTGTTCATCAAATTGATAATATTGTTTAATTTATTTGTTTTAAAAAGAAAAGAAATGATAATTTTGTGTATATATTAGAATTCACCAATATTCATTTTATGTTGGCATCATATTATCATAGAAAAATAATGGGGATCTTTCTGGTACAACTCCCTTAGAGCCAGAGATCTGTGATCTAATTTGTTCTCTCTTTTTTTAGCTAGGATTTAATGCAGCAAATATTTCACCTTGACATTCTATTTTATCCGAATGATATATATTCTAAATCTCTTACTAGTCTAAGGGTGATATCTAAATGACAATAATAGCCTTAACTCAAAGTAATAAATCTTTATTTTTAGTTGTATTATTCATCAAATCTATAATATTGTTTAATTTATTTATTTTTAAAAATAAAATAATAATTTCATGTATATATCAGAATTCACCTATTCTCATTTTATGTTGGCATCATGTTATCATAGAAAAATAATGAGGTTAGTCCTGGTACAACTCTCTTAGAGTCATAGATTTGCATTTCATCTGTTTTATACAGTAAATCTTTCACCTTGACATTCTAATTCATTCAAATGATAGATATTCTAAAGATCTTGCCAGGCTAAGGGTGATGTATAAATGTATGATACAACTTGAGCCAAGTAGAGAAGGCTTTAAAAATCCCAAATGTAGGTTAGTCATCCGACACTAGGAGGGGGAACAAACGGGTTCCATGTGCTGCAGGAAAATTAGAATTCAGCGTCTCAGGTTCACTAAGAGTCCAACCTTATGGGAATCGGCCATCCTATACTACACATTTTAGAAATCTTAACATAAGACAAGCATTTGGAGAGGTAGTATTAGGCGGTGTTGCTATCAAACTCTGGGATTGCATGGTCATAATGGATTCAGACAAATTTAGGACGATAAGCAAGCATTCCAACAGAAAAAAAACAAAGTGAGAAAGAGAGAGAGATTAAGAGCACCTGGGCAGAAGACATGACTATGTTTGGGTTTCCTGCGAGCAGTGCACGCCGTTGCAATTCAAACCTACAATTGAAAACATCTCCAGCTTGATATGGTACTTGAAACCACGAAAGAAACTAACAAAACAGAAAAAGGGTGACATGACAAGAATAAAAGATGTCGTTAATCCATTTTAATACCATTGCATCAGGAAGATGAACTAAGTGCATCTAAAAGTTCAGGTTATGCAACAATGCTCTCTGCTCAAGTTGTTCTCTCCATGAAATGAAATGGTTCTCAAGGTGACTACAATTTTGAATACTACTCAATTAACTCGTATGTGAAATTCATAGAAAACTCTCTTGATTCCCTCTAGAGCTCATCCTGAAACCATCGAGAGAATAGAACAAGTTGCAGGGATAGAACAATATAGATGCAACCATGATTGGCATTCGAGCAAAAATGCAGTGAATTCGAATTCACGTTATTGCGAAAAAAATATCGGATGGCAACTTGAATAGCTGATGTAATCTAAATATACCAATATGATATGTTCATTTGAGTAAGCGTAGGTAGTTAGGAAAAGATTATGCATGTACAAATAAGTTAATAAAAGACTGACATTTATGCCTTGAGTTACATGCCCCCCATTTCAGGAAAAAATTATAGTAGTACAAGTTTGATCTGGAACGTAATTTTGAAGCTCTTTTGTGAGTCACTGAACAGCATAATGCAAAGTTATTCAGTAGCTCCATTATGCGAATAAGAGTAAATAAAATGAGCCACATGGCATCTCTCTATTACAAATATTTAAGAGCTACAACCATTGGTATGCGGCATTCTACTCAACCCTTCAACCAAAAAGAAAAAAAGATAAATGCTAATGAAGTTGGGTTAAGACTTAAGACTACCTCTGGTTTCTTGTCCTCAGGGTCAGGGATATACTCCTTGTCATCCCAATCTTCTGGCTGTCGCATAGACCAATGAGATCAGACAACTAATTATGTGTGAAACTATGCACTCCTAAATAGTCTATGATGAACCACATGAAGACAACAGTGACCTTTTTGGCATTGGGATCCTTGATATGTTTGGGAGGAAGAATATCCCAGTCACTATATCGTTTGCTTCTCCACCAAATTTCTTCTGATCAATTTCACCACTAAGCAGCTTAATATAGCCACGTCCGCTGTCAAGTTTTTGTTCATGTTTGACTGAGAATTGCAAAACTAATGTCTAGTCCTTGTTGCTAAATACTGGAAACTCTGCCGAAATGGCATAGAATATGTAGTCTTCAGTAGTTTAAATTCCTGCAGCCAAAGAATCACTGGCATCTTATAGCAACAGATGCTTACAGGTTTTCTGTGGAATTATACACTACAAAGCTCGGTACAGTAATTCTGCAGCAAGGATCATACAATGAGCTTTAGTAACTGTAGATGGATACCTTTAACTTACAGGATCATCGGTCGATTTACCAGATGTGTGGTTCCAGTCTCCAGCCATGATCTCATCCTTCTTCCAGTCAGATATGACCCACAGATTCTCCCATCCCTCTTCATTTTGCAACAAAAAATTACAGAATTAAGCTAATCATGCGGATATAGGGAAGTGTATGTAAGTAATGTTTAGCAGGAGACAATTTAATCTCAATACTTGACAGTTCATTCTATACATGATTGTTGCATAACCATATTTTTATACACACAAAAAAAGCTCCATTATTCTAAATCCCTAATCCCAAAAACAGATTGTAAGAATATAATATAGCTTCACCGGATTGAAAATATCTCTTTGCAACATCTGCATCACAATTTAAACTAACCACTAGTTAATCAAGGATACATCCAATAGGCATTAGAAGCAAAATCCACAAACAAACAAATGATCCACTCTCAAGCGACTCGCAGTTATTCAGCATCGAACGTCCAATTCTTTCTGACACCACAATCTAGCAGGTCACAACACATGGCAAAGATCTAAGGCGATCACACCTTTTGGTGAATTTGGTCAGAACACTCTAAACTAGCCGCCACCATGATCACCTTCACGCAATGCTCATGAGCAGACAATAAGCACTAACAGAAACATCTAAAATCCTATCCTTCATAAAACCCTAGTAGAGACCACCAACGAACAAGAAGAAGAACCGTCGGTATACCGAAATGTAGGTTAACCGAAAGATCAGCAATTTTCCTGCCGCGCGTGCAAAATTCAAAAGCGTCAACTGCAAAGGAACTGGAATCATCTATTTTCTCGATTCCATCAACACCCAACACATATCGGGTTCATCTAATAACGCATATATCGATCAATCAAAGATAAAACCAAATGTTAATCTAATTAATCAGCGCCCCTGTACGACGCCTACGATTCAAATAGCACATGGCATCATCGTCCGCAGATCGAAGTCAATACACATCGAAAACAGAGAGATCGTATCAACGAAAGCAGAAATACTACCGGTAGATCGAAATGCGAGTCGATATCGAGCGCAGAAGCACAGAGCAGACCACAGATCTCCAGTGCAACGATGGAGAGAGCATACCTCTGAATAGCTCTTCGAAGCCGACCGAGACGACGGCAACTGCTATCGCAAGGACCGCGGCGAGAGGAGGCTTCATCCGGGTCGTCAATCCGAGCTCTCTCTCTCTCTCGCCCCTGTGGAAGTTCGCCACTTGAAAGAAAACACCAGGCCGGTCGGTAACTAACAGTAAAATTACCTTACCGCCCGTCCGATGAGTTGATGTCGCACCAATGGAGTGTCGCCACGCATCCAAATCGTCATGTGGTGGAGAAAACGTGGGAACATAATAAACCAAACATGTGATCATATTTACTTCATTGCCAGAAATATTCCTTCCCGGCGGGCAGTATGAGAAACAAACTTGAAATTTAAGGTAACGAAGAGGGGCAATTGGGGTATAAAAGATTATAGTTAGGATATCATATGGATTATTTTAAACCAAATGAGTTGTTGGGATTTGATTGGTTCAAATCGACGGATGCTTAGGATAGCATCCGGTACGCTGGCCTCTTCCTCTCCCAACATAGCGTTGGAACTCCCTCTTCCTCCTCTCCTCCCTCGTCTGGTTCTCTGCAGTCATCGTGGACGCAGGATCAGGTCTTTCCTTCCCTTACAGGTACTTCGCTTCCCTCGATTGCTTGGAACAAAGCAAGCAAGTAACAGTTTGTGATGAAGAGGACAACATGATGGAAAAGACTGGGATATGACGATGAGAAGCATTTTGCCTGCTGCATGGCCTTCATGAAATGCAGTAGAACATGGAAATGATACATGCGATGTATCAACAGCACATCCAGTGTTGCAAAATTATATGTTTAGAATTAGCAACATAATAGAAAAAAGGAAGCTTTCATGCTGGTTTTGAAGCGCTTCATGATTCAAACCCCACGCGATTATGGATTCATATTGCAATTAACCAAACAAATATGGGATTCAAACATGTGGCAAAATTGAGTTGCCACGATTAACACACGAGAATTTGACAATTCCAGACCTAGATCATCATGTGTGGAAAGATGCAAATATGCTCCGAGTTTACAGAATCCAACATCATGAAACCTCAGATGATTATTTCGGAAAAACTGGACTGCAGACTTGTCACAGTATCCGGTCAACAGAAAAGTAATACACACTGTAAGTTGCAAGTTCATGCTCATCAGACACCATTTTTATTAGAGGATGGTGATCGCAAGTTCTATAAGCACGACAACACAGCAGGGCGTGGCATGGCACGGGTCCTCGTGGAAGAAGAAGCAGATGAACTAGTTTTCATGATCAGCACTCTTGACAACTGTGACTGGGCAGGTACCATTGTTCACCACATGGTTGCTCACACTACCCAACAGCAGCCTACAGAAGAAAAATCAGCGCATCACTAATCATTCATAAATGACACGGTAAAAAGGGTACTTGCCGTAAGCACTATCTTGCGACAATTAAGTCTCAACATAAAAAAAGGTTCGCCTTTGGACAAAAGACCAGTAGCAAAAGGAGAACTTGTCAACCTCTTAATCCCCCCATGCCCTCTGTTCCCGATGATCAAACAGCTCAGAGGAATGCTATCAATTGCTTCACATATCTTTTCGCGTGCATCTCCCCAGTAGATCTTCATCAGAACAACAACCTGGAATATTGTTAGCACAATAACAAGTCCCTCAAAATTAGAAAACTGGCATCTGTTCACTGTTAGGCTCGAAAAAAATTGACAAATAAAGACTACCTCCTTTTGCCTGGCTATAGTGTTGAGAATGTCCAGTGTTTCAGCATCAGGCTTCACCCCGTATTTCTTTGCAATACCAGGGTCAGAAAATTCCGTCAGTGGGATAAACGCTGCAATACATTGGACAAACCAAAAACATTACTGCAAGAAGCTAAACACAATATTTAAGACTGATAAACAACAGAAATATCAGAACAGAAAAGGAGATAGAGGCTAGCAAATGGCAATGTGTTTAGAATGTCATACTGACATGAATCACAGATTAAATTATATAAATACAAGCAGAATAGGCAGGATTATAAGTTTGACATATCACATCCTGCAATCATGAACTTGACTGAGTTGATAGAGACAGAGAAGCTGTATTTTCTTAGGGAACTTCTTCTTATCCACAAGTAGCTTCAAATTTTAAATAATAAAAAATAGTAAATTGGAAAGTGAGAGCTGTTAGCTCAAGAGAATCACATTTGTTATATGATTAATATTGGTATTGACAACCTTAATGACCATATACATGACCGAGGAAGTAAATGACAAGGTGAGCCAAGGAAGGAATTTTAAAAGATGAACTAAGCTTTAAAACCCTGTGGGAAAGTGCATTTGCATGCAGGGCAAGTAAGATCTGATGTGAATTTATTTTCTCATCTAGAAATCAGCAAACTGACACTGAGGAGTGTTTCAAAATTAAACTTGGCTTGCTTGGATTTTGTTTATCCAAGAGGATTGCTTACTCCCAAAAAAAACATTTTAAGATGATATTAATCACGTTGAATTTTAACCTAACAAAGAGAGTGAATTCAACGTTTAGAGTTTTGTCGCATTAACAAATTACTATTCAGATTTAGTAACTCTCAGTCAACTACCCACTAAATGTTCAGATATAGATATATGTTAAAACTACAAAAGATGTATTGCTTACACTAATATGTTTTTCTTGTCACAAGGAGAAGAAAAGGTTGAAGGCTATGATTGGTACCACAGAAGGAGAGCCTCGAACAATTTACCATAATTAAACTGTGTAGAAGGAAACACCAAGAGACAGAAACTAGAAAGGGCTATATTATCATGTCATATTGCATGTATACTTATACAAATGTGTTTACATGCTTACACAGCACTCTAGTGTCTTCTGTTCTGTATCAGTAAGGCTGGCTATAGGCTAATTCTACATAACAACGCATGGATTTCCAATTCAACCACTGTTTTCTAATGAATCCAATCCAACACATTTTTACCATTCTGGCCCAACCAAGTCCATTCATAATTTTAAAAACAGGGACTTATAAGCCAGTAATACTGAGAAAACAATTAAAAGAATGAGCAGAATCACATTTTCTCAGCGTTTTTTTAGCACGCTAAGTTTAAAGTTTAAATGTTATGCCCATATGAAAAAAACTATTGTTTTCTTTACCATCAATTCTCTCGCCAACTGCTTGTCCATCCACTGCATAATAATAATGTGGAATCATGCAAAGTTCTTCTAGCATCATTTACGTTTCAATTTTTGAGATTACCTAGTGGATATGCCAACTCTTAACGGAACACATAAAACATAATGCAAAAGAGAGACATAAGTGGACGTTGTTCTAAAGTATTCCGTATGCTGTAGAATTTATAAATACAAATCTACTGCCATATTATCACGTTTATACTTGCAGTAAAGCCACAAAATTTGGAGGACTTTCTATGATTTCTTACTGCAGAGATATCCCACATGAACTAGAAATAATAAATTTACTAGACGAAAGTCATGAAATTTGAAAGCAACAGAAAAATAGAATTCCAAAACTAGCAAATAAAGCTTCCATAAAGAAATGCAAAAGAAATGGCAAGCGTATAACATTGGGTGAATGCCGTCAGTACTTAATTGGACACAAATCACAAACCTAGACGAGTAGCAATTCATCATATAGCGGGATCATAGCTTGTCCACTCCTAAATAATACTTGTCACCAGCTTTACCTTGACTTCAACAATAATCAAGTCCTAGAGTCTCATTTAATGAACACCCACCGGATATGTTGCAATTATTGCAACCCTGACTTGTCACTCCACCATCTACTTCTACGTGCAGGAAAGCCTAAAAAATTCGATCTTTTTCAACAAAAGGACGATCGTAACATCAAAAGTCTTTTTGGGGTCGACATCAACTACAGGGGTTAACAAAGAGAGAAAAGTTCAAAGTTCCCTTTGAACGAAATGAAAGGAACCAGAGGAATCAAAGGGAAAGGGGCACAGTGCGAAGGGGATCGGAGGAGAGAGAACGAGGGAGCAGACGATCCATACGAGATCCGGTGGTCTCCCAGAGCTGCATCTCGCCCTCTTCGTAGCAGCCCTCCTTCTGGACGTTGACCACGATGACGTGGTCGCCGTCCCTCACCACGTTCTCCGCCGCCCACCGGAGAGCCGCCTTGCAGCACGGCGAGAAGTCCATCGCCACCCCGATCCTCCGATCCGGCGCCATCGACTGCTCCCTGCGCCTTCCTCTCCGCTCCGCAAGCGATCCAAGAGAGCCGAGGAAGAATGATGGAGGCGGTTGACGAACGGCACAAATATAGAGACCACTCTTCGGAGTAGTCTGATAAGAATACCACCCTTTTCTCACAATACGGGTGACATGGACGAGTGGTGTTTCCACCAACTCGTGCAAATAATAAAACAAGGGGTGTGCTTATCGAAATAACTCGATCAGGACGCCAAAGATTCCCCTGCGTTAGCAGTCGGCTTGCAGCATTCATCACTGACAACCATGTAATATTTATGGGTGTTTCAGTAAACTTAATGCAGTAAGAAATGGAGGAGTTATCACAGGAAGATCCATACAACAGTGCAACGGCAGAAGAGTTATCGTCGAAGAATTTTCTGGTTTCTCATTCTATGATATTATTTACCAACATCTTTTTATAATTCATTTATCTAACCATTATTATTATTATTATTATCATTTCATTATTTATATATATATATATATATATATGATATATGATAGGATAAATAATAGGTCTATCCAGCAATCTCAGACACATCAGTCATTCCCAAACATCTCAGCACCATCAGGTCATGTCGACATCTGGCACAACGTGGTCGACCTGACCGACACAGTTTTCATCGATCGAGGCCCTCGAAATCGTGCAAAGTCATGCGCCAACTCAATAAATGACACCGACAGTATTAAGGATTCTCGTACGATTGTTTCCAAGCCCATAGGTATAAAAACCACCTTTGAGAATAGCTATGGGGGCTCGTTCTCTCGTAAAAATTTTCTCTATATTCTAAACACTCAGACCATCTCGATCAGGATATTGACTTGATTGTCGGAGGGGCCATATCGAGCACCCCACCTCCACTAAGCCTTCGTACAGGACCTCACGGGAACATCCGAGCAACAACAACTCGAGATGCATATCCGAACAGAAGCATCATAAGACGCACATTTGAACAGGAACATCCCGAGATGTACCTCCGAGACTCAAATGAATCTCTCTCAAGCTTTCTCATCTCTTCTCGACCGACGGTCGCGGACTAGCTTACACACGGGTGAAACCAAATCGTGCTGACTCTTCAATAATAATGTAAAACTTTATAATAATATACAACAATAAATGAAATTAATTATTTGTTCTCATAATATAGCTGATTCTTTAGATCTTGTAGACGGTCATGTTTAGTGCATGCATCACACAAGCATATTATAAGTGGGAGGTTGACAAAACAAGAAGTTAGCAAGGTTAGTACCTTGTTGCTTTTAAGCTATTAATTCGTCATCTATCTTTAAACCTTACCTTGAGAATGATGGAAGATAAGGTTTTGTTGCTTCAATCATTCATTTAAATATGAAAGAGTTGCCAACCAATCCCTCACAAGCCACTATGTGGTCAGAAATCAACAATGGAGTATGAACAATTCAATCGAATTTATTCTGATAAAAAAATTTAAATCACCACTAATCCATTTTTTTCAGTATTAAGTTTTTTATTATTATATGATAAATTTTTAATTTTAACAATTCATTATTTATCCTCTGAAAGAAAGATATACTTTCTATATAAAAAATTTTAAAAAATGACATTTATTTATTTTATTTTATTTATTTTAATAATTTGTATATGAGATTGGCTCGATAGGACAATGGGATGATCAAAATTAATTTCTTAATTAATCAAACACATTCCTCATCTGTTCATATTTTCCTTTCTTAAATTAACAAGAATTTATGTGTGCTCTACTCATGTGCAATAAATCCCTATACGGTTGTAAATTCGAATATTTCAGGGGCTAATATGCAAAAAGGCTCTCAAAAATAGCAATAACTGCCTGTGGGAAAAATTAAAAGGAATCCCGATCCCTGTTCACACTTGGCTCGTTTCTCCCCCCTCAAACTTCGGAGGAGGAGAGAAACAGCGAAGGCCAGAAGGAGACGAAGAAGAGAGGAAAGGATCGATCTCTATCTTTCCATTCACGGCATCTGTTCCCGGTTATTGTTGTTGTCCGATCGCTGGCTTGATTTGTGCTCGGCGAGGAATTCAGCTTCAATCAATCATTTCTTTTTACCATGTTCTACAAATCTTTTTGGGCTAAGCTGGCTTTGATCTTCCGGTGGTCGTTGATCTCATTTAGCCGTTCTCTTGGTGATGCTTTCTGTCGTTCCTTGAGTCGAGATCTGGAAGTACCTCGCCTCGTAGCGCGAGATGAAAGGGGATCTTTTTAGGGTTTTCCGCTTTGCATTTTTTCGTGCTTCCTCATCCGCCAAAAATTCACGGCTTAAGCCTCGTAATATTGCTTTTAGTTCGGGTCTGGGGTTTGCAAAGAATGGACTTTGAGCTTCTTCTTACTTTAGATGAGAATGCCGGTTTCGTAATTTTCTAGTTCCTTTTCCGGGACACAGAAATGAAGGTCCTTTGTGCTATTTTTCGTGTTTTGACTTGAATCATTCGTTATTGTTTCGGATCTTGTAGCTTCAAGAACGCGATACATTCTCCTATGATCATTCACTTATTAGTTTCCGTTTTAAGGACTCTGCATTTACAAATTAGGTAGGCTTGAGCTTCCCAAGCGCTGACGGAGCTCCTTCTTATCTTGGATGCCATAGCTTTGACCCATGTAGTTAGTGGAGACTGACATATATTTTTAAGACTCGAAGCAAGAATTATGGATACTTGTTATGGAAATCTGCAATCAATTAAGTTGTTTTGAAAATTTTGCATCAAAATTCCAAACATTAATCTGCGGGATTTGAAACAAGCTTTAGCTCCTGAAGTACTAATCATGCACGGACAGTATGATTTTCTCTTTGCACTGGAAACACAGTTCATTTTCATTTTAGATGTGCATGGAAGCTGATTGATTGTGTGCTTTGTTGCACAAGCTTTTATTCAGCAAACACACATTTAGATGCTACATATTTGCACACTTCTGAACATTGCGTTAGGTTTCCTAATATTAAAAAAAAGTCCTCTGTGCCCATCTTGTTGATATGCATTTTCTTTTTCTAACAGGTATTTGCTTTAGGATCTGTTACTTATATGAGGTACTGATACAGATATTAGTAAAGTACCTTGCACAGCTGATGGCTTCGGTGAGCATGCCACCCTCGTCAGGGTTTAAAAATAATGATGGTACTAGTATTTGTGTGGATAGTTTGCCAGATGAATTGAATGATATGAAAATAAGAGATGATAAGGTAAGTGGATACACCGAATGATGCATAAGATTAATGGTACTTCTTTATTTCCCATTTCTTCAAGTGAAAAAAAAATGTAATTATTTCAAAGTCAAAGTTATGTATTAGTCTTCATTAAATGCTATTTGTAGGAAGTGGAAGCTACTGTAATTGATGGTAACGGGACAGAGACAGGCCATATAATTGTGACAACTATAGGTGGCAGAAATGGCCAACCCAAACAGGTAAACTGGCTAGTTTGCCAAGTAAATGTTTCTTGGTTTATTCATCATCATTGTTATCCAGATGTAGGTTTCTGGCCCTTTTGGTAGTTACTTATGCTGGATGTCTGGCAGACTATTAGTTACATGGCTGAACGTGTTGTTGGGCATGGATCATTTGGAGTTGTATTCCAGGTGAGTTTAACATTTCACTTGGCCACTAGAATAGCAACTTGTCTTGTTGTCATTGACATGAGTGGATTATACTTGTGTATTATCTTTTTTTTATGCATTTATATAGAGGGTTTTACAGGACTACATGTAGCTCTGCGCTATATGTATATCTACTATTGTTCTAGCTATCTTTTCCTAATAATTTTTGTTATCTTTAGGCAAAGTGTCTTGAGACGGGTGAGACAGTGGCTATAAAAAAAGTTCTTCAAGACAAGAGATATAAGAACCGAGAGTTGCAAACCATGCGTATTCTTGATCATCCAAATGTTGTTTGTTTGAAGCACTGCTTCTTTTCAACAACTGAAAAGGAAGAGCTTTATCTTAATTTAGTGCTAGAGTATGTGCCTGAGACTGTTCATCGAGTAATCAAGCACTATAACAAGATGAATCAGCGTATGCCATTGCTATATGTGAAGCTTTACATGTATCAGGTAAGTCCAAATTTCTTATCAATCTTCATTTGGCGATTTTGTGTTTGGGGAAGTTCTATCTGAAACAAAGTTTTCTGATTTTACTTTATAATGCTTTCCACATTGACCTTGTGTTTATTAGGTTCATGAATATGTTGTATGCTTGGATAATTTCCCCAGGCATCTAGTTTTTATCGGGTCATGTTTATAGTTCTCCTCTGCTTTTTTTAAATGATGCCATGATTTTATCATATCATCCAGTCCATTAGTTGAATGAACGATTTCTTGAAACTTCAAAAGGTACATATCCTGATATTTCTTTTATATTGACAGATTTGTAGAGCATTGGCTTATATTCATGGTAGCATTGGGGTGTGCCACAGGGACATAAAACCACAAAATCTTTTGGTATGTTATTTCCCTATATTCATGGAAAAATGTTCTCTTTTTTTATGGAATACCCAGCTTTATACAGATACGAGGACAAAATATATAGAGGTCTTATCCCCTTTTTCAAGGATAAAATTTTGTTCAGAGAAGAGAAGATGCATGTGACTGTAAACTGATGTTTACATTGCCATTTAAGTAACATGGGGTTACTCTGAAGTGTTTATTAATGTGTGTTTAAAGTTTAAACATACATGCAAATTTTGTTTAACATGTTTATGCATACATCCATATGTATTTGCTTTATTTATTGAAAAAAATGAAAATATAGGTGCGTGCATTACAATTGCATTCATCCACACATGCCTATTGGTTTGAAATGCGTAAGTAGTCAGACATATGTATTCTTTTTATTTGTTAAAAAGCCACATGTATTGTACATGGTATACTTGTATGTGATTTTACCACATTACTGGTCCGTATTGATGTATCGGCCAGCCGTCGGTACAGTACATCCACACATGCAAAATCAACTAGTTGGCGATTTGCATGCATCCGCACATGCCTTATCAGTTTATACCGGTATACCGACTAGTTGTCGGTATGGTATGTACCGAGTCGTATCGAGCCATATCGAGTGTACTAACACATAGTATAGTGGGGTGTATCAATGTATCGCCCATACTGGTCCCCTACCGGACCGATACGGGCTGATCGTGCCAAGCGGTATGCCTTGGTACGACGAACCATGGTTTATATAGTGGTGCACATAGCTAGACAGTTGTGGAGGCACATATGCATTGGCTAATGTACATTTAGTGTTATTTGTTGGGAGAAGGTGGTACATCTTTTATTATGCCCCTCCTCAAGCCTCTACCTATACCTCTTGTGGTAAATAGATCTAATAATAATTTGGTGGAATTGTTTATTTGTCGAATTCAACTTTAATGACCTCTTAAATATTTGTCCTTACGTGATGGAGACGGAAATTATAGAGCACGCTATTCTTTATTTATTTTTTTTATTTTTGGGTTTTTGAGTTTTGTTGGTGGGGGTGGGGCGGCGCTGTTTATAATAGAGAATGGTTTCGATCACATCATTATTCAGGGCAGTATAATAATAGCAAATCATTCAAGTAAGCATTTCAGGAGACTGATGATATGCTGCATTATGAAAGTTGGTTTCATGCCTAGCTTTCAAGAGAACAGATCTCATGGAACATTCTATTTAACATATAAACAGGGTAGGATATTGCAAGTATGCATACAACTTTTTTAGATATATACATATATATTGATGTTACCCCTGATGATGATGTCCACCCCTCTAGTTATATATGTGGATGGTCATGGATATATAATGCGTTACCTGTGTTTGCTTATGTTAGATCTTTTTACTTCCAACAATAGAAATACCAACCAGACTTTCTGTAACAGGTCAACCCACATACACACCAGCTGAAACTCTGTGACTTTGGGAGTGCCAAAGTTTTGGTACATCTTTGATCCTTTCTGTTGTGCTATGAATAGGTTCCTCGAGTGGCTTTCACTGAATTTAGACCACTTGTTGGTTTTAACAGGTGAAAGGGGAACCAAATATATCATACATTTGTTCAAGATATTACCGAGCACCTGAGCTTATATTTGGTGCCACCGAGTACACAACAGCAATTGACATATGGTCAGCTGGCTGTGTTCTTGCTGAACTCCTTCTTGGACAGGTATACTACTACTTACTACGTTAGAAGAATTTCAAGAGAATTATTTTTTTTCCTACAAATGATTGATTTGGTTTCATCGACAGCCTCTCTTTCCTGGTGAGAGCGGAGTTGATCAACTTGTAGAAATTATCAAGGTCCCCCCCTGCATTTTTCCTATTTCTATCTTATAGCTGTGTTCTTCATATCACAACTTTTGTTTCTATCTGTTCATTTGACATGGTGCAGATTTTGGGTACCCCAACAAGAGAAGAAATTAAATGCATGAACCCCAATTATACAGAGTTCAAGTTTCCACAGATCAAAGCTCACCCATGGCACAAGGTATATTCATATAACTTCTCATCATGCTATTCCTTTCCAAATTCCCAAGTTCCTATTTCCTTTGAGATGTCCCATTAGCAGTTATAACCAAATCTTAGAACGTTCTGTCAGGTTTTTCATAAAAGAATGCCACCTGAAGCAGTAGATCTCGTCTCTAGGCTTCTTCAGTATTCTCCGAACTTGAGGAGCACTGCTGTGAGTATACCAAGGGCATCCTTTTAAGCACTGTACCCGAGGGCATATCATATGTCCAGGTAAAAAATTGGGATGCCTAACAAGGTTGCAACATGTGCAGCTGGAGGCATTGATTCACCCATTTTTCGATGAACTTCGAGATCCAAATGCTCGTTTACCGAATGGTCGATATCTACCTCCTCTCTTTAACTTCAAGCCTCATGGTAAGTCTGGATTGGAATGACACTTGTGTATAACTGTGGATTACATTCTTCTGATGTTATGGAACTCAATCCTTTCTCCTTTTGAAAATAATGCATCTCTATTGGCTATGCATGATCGATAGAGTTGAAGGGAGTTTCGATGGAGATTGTGCTAAAGTTGATCCCGGAGCATGCAAGACAGCAATGTGCCTTCTTAGGACTATGATCATCTGTTTACTCATATCGCTAAGAAATAGTGCATGTGTACTTGCGAGGTATAAGAAATATACTTTCCTCTTAATTCTACGAGTGTTGTGCATGTACCTCTTGATTCCATATATCTTAATTATTGTTAGTCATTGTCACCATCCTGGTTCTTATTGTCGTCATCGGTTGACCTCTGTGCTAGCTAGCTATTTCTGGAACACTTTTACACTATTTTGGTCTGCAAAAAAATATAGGATGTTTTCATCCAGAAATTGATGTGGTGGATGTTTTGGAATGTTACTTTGAATTTGTTTTCGAGCAAAAGAAATTAAAGATAAAAAAAAAGAAAGCAACCAATAAATATAAGGTGACCAGAAATCCATCCTTGTTTCTTGATGACATCTTCATGAACTCAGCTTTTGCTCATCAAAGATCCAACTTGAAGGTTACTGATGTGATAAATTTGCACAGAAAAATTTAGATGGAACACTCATTATGGTTATTCACAATGTTGACTTGCATCATTCTTTCGGGGCCAATCAATCTTGACCCAATCCGTGCTGTTGCTCCACTTCGTATCGCACACATCTCTCAATAGTTTTGCTTTTGTTTTAACTCACAATATCGCAATTTATTATTGACTCGGATCGTCTGACATTATTATCAAATAATCAAGGAACAGTATGATATTATTTGTTTGATTCTTTATAATACCAATTGACGAGAAAAAGAAAAATGCAATTTTGGTGAAAAGAATCATTCTACACAAAACAATGCAATATGCAAATAGCCTTTTGATGCAACTTTTGATCCACCACGGCAACTTTTTGTGATGGGGACACAACTCCCCACCATTTCTCCACTTTACAGGAGCATAAAGTCGAAGCACACCTACTCAGCTATCGAAATAGAAGAAAAGTTAAACCTGCTCATGAACTATTTGAATTCTGTGGAATTACAATGAGAAACCAGTTAGGGTTGTGCAGCTCTCCCTCCTATTGCTTCAGTTCATCCCACATGAACAGTTCCATTGGTTTTTTACTCCACAAGATTCACAAACTCATGACTCTTTTTTATTGCAAAGAGAATACAGAAAGTGCAAACTCAAAGCCTCATTTTAAGAGGAAGAAAAAAAAAAAGAAATATACACACCATTAACTATCACACTAAAGATGGCAAAAAGGAGAGAGAAAAAGCAAGGACTACACCCAGTGGAAAAAAAAAAAACACTGTCGCATCAACTATCCTATGTGCAGGTAATTATCAAAATTTGGGTTAACATGGATTACGAGACCCTCCTCTCACTTCGTCTTCTTCTTCTTCTTCTTCTTCTTCTTCTTCTTCTTGAGTTAGTCGGAGATGCCTGAGTCTTTGTCGTGATCATCAGGATCGGCGAGGAAGAGGTCGAGGCGATTGTGGCCGAGCCTGAGGGAGTACATGGCCTTCTTGTACTCGGCCCAGGTAAAGGACTTGTAGCGCCGGGGTGCTTGCGGCTTGATCATCTGAGGGAGCGGCGTGATGCGCGTGCCCGGCGACGGCGCGCCGAAGAAGACCGTCGACGTTCTCGGCCTGCAGGAGTTCGCCATGGCTCTGTGCCTCACGCTCACCAGCCTTCCGTTCGTCATCGCCTTCGTCAACACACACGCAAATTAAACCAAGGTCAGTCACTTCTGCGACATCTCTCTTCTTGCTCTTTCCTCCATCCATCTCCAGAAACACACGGGCGCACAGAGAAAGAGAGAGAGAGAGAGAGTAGCGGGCTTCATGTGGGTCCCATTGTTGTTGGCACGGGGATACACCGAAGTCGTATCCGTGCCGCCTCACGTTTGACCCATCAAAAGCAGTTTCCTCCTCTCTGCCTTCTCCAAACGAAAGAAAAGAGAGGGGAAAGGATGCAGTGCCAATGGAGACAGGTTGACATACGAGCGTTCCTTTTGGTTCTACCACTCGTTTTCTTTCCGGACAAACAAAAAAAACCCTATAAATCTAGTTGTTTTATGATTTAAATAAACAAATCTGATATGATATATCAAAAGAAACGATCGATCCAACCAGAGAGATATAAATGATCATATTTAGGAAAGAGAGATAGACGATATAAAACATCTTATAATATGAGCAGATCAGTGAATCTTATCCGAATCGACTAGATATCATGTAGTTGGGTTTGAATCTTGTCATATTACATGAACTGCCAAAGATTAATCACCTGACTCATAAGATATTTTGACTAGTTTATATGTAAGACTGAATTATTACTCGTATAAATGAAGGGGAAAAAAAAGAGAGAGGAAAGGATCGATTTTACAGGATGAGGGGATGCTGTGGGAATCGACGTGGAAACGGTGGATATGAGTTAGATGTATGAAAGGACGCGTAGATACGCCCCGAATCTTGACGTGGTGGAAGGCGACAGCAAAAACGATGAATGCGCACGGCACACAGGCGCCGTATACTAACCTGGAGCGCGTCGCCGACGATGACATAAAACGCCGCCGGGTCAGCGGGCACCGGGATCCACACGCCGGCGTCCGCCGCCTGCGCCGAGAGTATCTGCAGGCCGTCGACGTCGTTGGAGCGGAGGATGCTAAGGATCTGCGGGTCGGAGTGTTCCCCGAACCCGATCCTGCCGCCGCTCCTCTTGTCCCTGGACTTGCCGCCGGCGGGCTCGCGGTCGGCATCACCCCCCGCCCTGTCGCTGCCGGGCCAAGGGGGGTAATGATTCAGCCTGACCAAGGAGTCATTCTCGCTGTCCTGCAGCAGCCTGCTGAGGACTCGGGTGTCCTGCAGCCCCAGCCCTTCTCCCACCATGTCCAGTAGCTGACATGCCAGCTGCCTCACTTGCTTCACATACTCATTCACCACCCCACTGTAAAGGAACAACCAAAAAGAAAGAAAGTGAGAGAGAGAGAGAGAGGGAGTGATGAAAACAGCTGAAGCAGATGGATGAAGGAAGCTGCTGCACCATGGCAACATGCAGGCACAAGCAAAAGGTGAGAGGACAGGACACAAATTTTTTACAAGTCATCTCCCTCCCAAACTGCTGCTGCTGCTGCTGTTGTTGCTCCCTTTTGTATCCCCCCTTCTGGTGTCACTAACCCCTCTTTTTTTACCATAAAAGGAGGGGGGGGGGCCAGGGTATGTGCATCTATAGTTTGTTTGGCTTGTAATGGATAGCATGGCTGGAAGCAAGCATCTTTCATTCAGGTGTGATGTACTTCTTGTGGGACCTGAGTGTTCTTTTCCCCTCCCTCTGCATAGTTTTTTTTTTTGGGTGCTGTGCCTGTTCCCAACCCATGATCCCTTGTGCTACTCTGCTGTGCATTCCCGAGTTTTGATTCTCGTTTCAGTGACTCTTGTACAATATAGCTTCTTCAATCGACCAGAATGCTGGGGGAGAGAGAGTTCATGGGGTAAGCTGGGGGAGAGAGAGAGAGAGAGAGAGAATGGGGTGCACACAAGAACACATACTCCTCCACAGCCCGGACACATGAACTCCACCGCTGGAACCTGATAATTCCTGCTTTTGAATCGACTCGAGCCCACCCCCATGCCCTTCTTTCCACCACTCGGGATCCACTTCTCCAAATTATTCATGACTGCTTTAGACTAACAGCTTCAGCTCAGCTTCTGCACAGTTAGCCGTAGGCATGTGCACTAAGAACTGAGCTGTGGATTTGAGTCTCTGAGCCCTTAGTTGTCTGTCCTGCCACTGACAGGAATTGACAAGTACGACCGGGAGTGCCTTTTCTCAGATGGGTACACCTCCATTATTCTAACCCTACTCTTTCTCTCTATCTCTCTCTCTCGTCGTTCCTCTTCATTATGTGCCTGCTCTAAGAAACCTCAGCAGCAGCAGCAGCAGCAGCATGGTCTTAGCTTGCAGGTCCGAATAATGCAGGACAACCCCTACTATCAGCCTTGACATTGGACCTTATCAAGCTTCTACAGGGCTCGACACTGTGACTTACCCAGCTATGGCACTGCGATTTCCTCAGGCCGGGGTAGGGTGGGGCGTTTCATTTGATTACCTTCTCAAGCCAAGGCATAGGCATGAGATGAAATGTCAAAGATGAAACAGTGGCGAGGAAGCATCGACGCAAGCAAGGTAGTGGTATCATTCGACCTAATTCCGTGATTGCTGAACCTTTTAAAACCTAGTCTGGCTACGAGGAGACGTGGGTTGATGCGATCATTACATACGATTACAGCCCCCAGCAATTCAAACTCTACGATACGACGGTAATAGGTTATGTGACTGCAAACTCCTGTGGAATTCTACAAGCAGGAAAGGATAGGACATGATCATCCTTCCTGTTGAAATGTCGGGTCCCTGTTGGTTTGATGAGACACCTTCTTGATCTCATCCACATGTCAATGTCATTACGCATTTAGATATGCTTGTCAATCCTTTTCCTCACTGAGAGTTCGGTGATTTCTTCTAGTAATTACCTAGTAGGGTTCAACTTCAACCAACCAATGATTGAAGGAGATACATCGGCCACCATTAGCAAATGCTTTTTCTAATATCACAATCATGGACTCTCTCTCTCTCTCTCTCTCTCTCGCCACTGCCATCCCCGTTGAGAAAGATGATTTCGATCGCCATTCTCAGCGATGATGAATCCATGGTGCATTCCGAGATTGGCAGCATGATATCATACAATGCCAAGCAGGAATCTTAAAGCACCAGAAACATAGTATTTAATAGCTTTGCATGCTTGCCTGCCGAGTTCTTCAACCATCTATTCTATGAATGCAAGAGAGAGAGAGAGAGAGAGAGAGAGAGAGAGGTTGGTGGTTTATTCCCAGCATACCTGAAATGTATTGGATCCTTTCTACATATCGTCTTTGCTTTCTGGGAGATGTAAGAAGGGTTGGAATGGAGGAGAAGGTACTCCAGCTCCCCCATGTCGCCGTTGAAGCCGATGGTCCGAATGCCGTAACCGAGCGGGGTGGGCGGTCCGGCCTTGTGCTTCTCGCAGGGAGGCAATGCGAAGAACCTCGCTTCCTCGGCCTCCATCTTGGCGATGACGCTCCTGGGCACGCCATGGTTGACCACCTTGACGAAGCCGAACTCCTCGCAGGCCCGCACGAGCAGCTCCGCCGCCCGGCCTCTCTTCCACGAGAGGTCGACCACGGGGTACTCGAGGGTCCGGATCCTCTCGTTGCTCTCCGCCGTGACCGACGCAATCACCATGGCTGCTGCTGCTGCTCTGCGCCTGCAGCATCCACCATGCGAGCACGATCCGGAGGCGAGCGCTAAGGGACCAGGAAGAGAGGGGGATGGAAGCGAATGGGAGTCGGAGGAGGGAAGCGGGCTAAGCTTGACAAGGGTGCGAGAGGACATACACCACGGAAGGTTGTGTGGTGAGGTGGAGGCTATGCGGGCTTTATATCGTGCGCGGTGTGGTGCGAAGAGGAAGAGGAGGAGGAGGAGGAGGAGGAGGAGGAAGATTGAGGAGGAGGTGTATATGTGGATGCCAAAAGGTAGTACAACAACTGGGAGATTCCCAACCAGACGCTGACCTGGTGCAATCTTTTCTTCCTTTTTCTTTTTCTCTAAGTTTTGTGAAATGATAACCGATGGAGTACGATAAATTTCACTCTATCGATTTCCGAACCTAACAACAACTCATTCGACCATCCAACCCATCTCCACATCCGATTAGTTGATATCACAATCTGATTTGGACGGGTCACACAGATACAGCTGCTCCACAAAGCCTCTCTCTCTCTCTCTTCTCTCTTCTCTCTTCTCTCTTCTCTCTTCTCTCTCTCGCGAGCGCCCGCGACGGAGTACGACCATTGTTGGTGCAAGTGGGGATACATCTCTTTATCGGTGTAGTAGTATTATGCGCATCTGTGCGTGAGTCAAAAGCAGCTTCGAGTCTACTCGGAATTGTGGGTGCGACAACACCGCAGGGCGGTGGTGGTTGGCTGAGCCATGGGGCCCATCCGCCCCGACAGTTGGGTCAATGATGAGTTGCCAAGTCAGCCAAAGCTTCTGATTAACCCAAAGCCGAACCACCCGCTCGCCGAAACAAAGCATTCGGGTTTGTCCTTCCGAACCGCCCGCCCATTCCACCCCTACTTTTCATCCCATCGTCGGCGGTCCGATCTAAATAATAAACCCAAAAAAAAAAAAAGTTTGTTTTTGATGATAACATGAAAAGTCAAAGCTGGATGCACGCCTTAATGGTTTTATAATCATCCATCGATGATCCGATGTCTTGATTACTACATTAATCATGAAATGATATGGAGTGAGCATTTCAAATCATATTCCTTACTTTTCTTTTTTTTTTTTGCAGGTGGCGGAGTAGATCTACATACGCAAATATTGTAAACCTTGCTTGATATGGTTTAGAAAAGATTAGGTATCAAAGCAGGCCCATCCTTCATCATCCCTAAACGTAATGCATCCCAGTAAAATTCGGAGAAAAATAAGTCGATGGAATAAATTATGGTCCGGTCCTTAATGAGTTCTCACATGGATGAACAAATACCTCACGCTTTCCTTCTCCATGAGGCCGACAAGGAGCCAACTCAAGTAGATTAATCCATGAGTTCCTACAAGACGCTTTCGACATGGTTGCCGATCACCTTTGTATACGTATATATCTATATGTATACGATAGAATGAGTCAGAAAGAGACTAATGTCGCTCGGTTCGTGAATCTGATGCTTTTGTCACCCACGGAATCTACGTAAAGAAATATTATTCTTGTGCATTGAGGTCAAAATATTATTCTTCTTCGAGGCAAGTCATCTGCTTTAGTGATGATTGCTTGCTCATCATCACACAAAGGAAGGCAAAAAGCACTGTTTTGTTCGGCTTCTCTTCTTGCATTCGATGCACAGGATCGTGATCTTGGATTCTGTTGTTACTGAAATTTCTTGCAGTTAATGCTTATTAGTATCGCTATATTTTATTCTGATCCCTTCTCTTCTCGGTCTGCCTCTTCCTCTTTTTCACTCTTTTAGCTGAAACCTTTCCTGAGAAGGAGGAACCTTCCTGCTCTTTGCGAAGCACGGTCAAAGAAGGAAGCCATCGATTTCATCCACTAGTTTGGGACCATGCATGTAGGGACACATACTCTTCATGTTGCTGCTCATCAGCATCTCTTGTTCCTTTCCGTGTCTCCATCTACAGATTCTGATGAGGACGATGGAGCATCAACCCAAGGGCGACTCTTGTCACCTTCTGATGATTCTGTGAGCAGCCAGTCAAGCTTGGGAGCTCAGATTCAGGTCTAAACAATTCACGCAGCCAGCGATCAACCACTCCGTTGCGGACAACATCCATCGATCCGGCATATAGTTTTTGAGCCTTGCTGCCGAACAGTAGCATGTGAAAAGTCATGCACTTTGACAAGTCTTCAAGCTTCTTCCTCCTCCTCCTCCTCCTCCTCCTCTGAACAACCAATATCGTTGTTCTTTCTTGATGATTCTGAAACGTAGGAAGATGTTCCTCATGATGTATCATATGATAACCAAACCATGGACCACCTCGAGGGAAAAAGCACCGAAACCCATGATTCTTGCTGTTTTTGTGCTCGTCATTAGCGCCCTTAACCTAACTTTATGAGAAGCTACTTGTCATCGCATGCTTCCTCGTCGTCGTCATCGCCATTAAAGTAATGCTTCTGCTGTACTTGTCGATGCTCATGCATGCCGGGATTCCCTAACCCGACAACAGAAAGCAACAGCAGGAACAACAAACGAGAAGAAGCATGCACGGGAAATCGAGGCAATTGGAAGACGGGAGTTCTCTAGGACTGCATGACCACCTGATGGAGGGCGGAAACCAAGTTAGAGCAGCACGGATGTATGGTAGAGCTGATGAGTACTTTGTTCTGCTGACCGGTTTCATCATCTTTTGTGTCACACAAGTAATTGGATGAGCTGCTCTGATGAATCTAAATCTCCTCCGAGCAGGACAAAGAAGGCTCTCAAACTTATCCCTGTCACCCTAACGCATATTACGGTGCACAAATTTTGACTCCAACAGGACCAATGTACGCCGTATACTCCCATGCTTAAGTTGATTTCCATGACTCATAGTAAAGAAACATGCAAAAGGAGTTTTCTTTCGACTATTACCATTATATCTACCAGCAAAATGATGCTTTATTCGATGGCGAGGGGTCATAAATCTAATGGCCCAAAACAAAAGCCCACGGGATATATATATATATATATATATAAATAAAGAGAGAGAGAGTGAGAGAGAGAGAGAGAGAGAATGGAGTTACAATGATCATTATTATAAAATATATAAAAATTATTTGTTTTAAAAGCCTAAAAAATAAAATTGATCATTTATATCTTTGTAAATCAATTTTAATGTTTATTGAAAGTTTTTTTAAAAAAATAAAGATGAATTACACTATTTTTAATGGGATTATTTTTTTTAATAGGACTAAAAACAGTGTAACTTAGATCTCTAAAAAAGTATTTTATTTTCTTACAATTCATCAAAACTTATCTGATAATATTTTAGCTTTTATCTCAAAGTGATTGTAAATTCATCTTAAACTAGATAAATTTTGAAACCATGATATGATATCATGTTTTGACGGTTGAAGTAAATAAATAAATATCCATTTCAAAGGTTTAAAGCATAAAAATAGTCATTTAGATCTTTTAAATCATTTATAAAAGTCCTTAAAATTTTGAAAATTTTCAAAAAATTATGCGATGTGAATTACATGATTTTTGAATGATGTTACACTATTTTTTTTTAAAGACCCAAAAATAATGTAAACCTATTCAATAGGTCTCCAAAAGTTTTTATACTTACCCAAAACTTAAAAAAAAAACTTCTCTGACAATATTCAAGTTATCCTTGGCAAAAACATGACTATAAATCCACCGTAAATCTGATAAAATAGAAAAAAGGACATAATTTCAAGTCTTCAAATCATAGATAAATAAAATCCCTTTATGCCTTTGTAAGTCATCTCTAAAGTTTTTAAGAAATATAAAAATATTTAAAAAGATGGGATGTGAGTTATAATGTTTCTTAATAGGATTATACTATTTTTGAATATGACTCTAACAACAGTGTAACCCCATTCAGAAAAAGTGTACCTAATCTCTTGGGGAAATATATATATATATATATATATATATATATATATATATATATATATATATATATATATATATATATATATATATATATTCTCACAGCTTCATAAATCTTCTCTAAAATCATTCAAGTGGTTTTTGGACCAACAGGGTTATAAATCCACCTTAAATTGAGTAAGATAAAAAAAAAATTACATAGTTTGAAGCTTTTAGGGGCTGTAATAAATAAATAAAATATTAAATACTTAAAATAGAAAAAATCTTTTAACCTTTCTGGTTTCCTAAAAAAAATAAGATTTTTGGGAAAAGTGAGATGTGAATTACATTACTTTTGAATTGTACTCTTAACTCATGTCTCTAAAAAATTTTATTCCTTCAAAATTTCATCAAAACTTCTTTGATTATATTAAAGTAGCTTTTATTCCAAAGGTATTGTAACACCTTCAATCGGATACAATAAAAAAAAAACCGTTTTACTTTTTAAGAGTTGAAAAATAAAAAAAAACATATATGATGGTTTTAAAGTTAGAAATATGATCATTTAGGCCTTTGTAAGTCGTTTTTAAGGTTTTCAAAATTTTATTTTTTAAAGAAAATATGGGAAATGAGTTACACTATTTTAATGGGGTTATACTTTTCTTTAATAAGATTATAAGAACAATGTAACTCGGACCTCTAAAAAATTATTTGCTTCTTGAAATCTTCAAACCTTATGATAATACTCAAGTGGTTTTTGACCTAAAATGATTATAAATTCATCTTAAAAAATTGAAAAAAGGCACAAGATCAAGCTTTTAAGGGTTAATATGAATAAAACATATTTATTTTAAATGTTTTAAAACAGAATAATGGTCATCTAGGCCTTTCTAAATCATTTTCAAGGCATTTTAAAATTTTCAAAATTTTGGAAAATGTGATATACAAGTTGTATAATCCTTAAAGAAAACTGAAAAAACAATATAACCTCATTAGGAGGGGACAGTGTAGTCTCATTCATAAACAGTGTGACCAAGATCTCTGATTTTTTTTATTTTTTCAAAACTTTAGAAACCTTAATTAATGCTATTCAATTTGTTTTTGGCCCAAAGTTGTTATAAGTCCGCTTTAAATTAGAAAAAAAAATAAAAAGATATAATTCCAAACTTTTAAAGGTTGAAATAAGTAGAGATCTATTTTCAAAGTTTAAAAATATAAAAAATGATTATTTAGATCTTTCTAAGGATTTTTTAGATCTTTTTAGAATTTAAAAATGATTATTTAGATCATTTTAGAATTTAAGGAGTTTTAGGAAAATGGGATCTGGGTTACAGGTCCTACTAGTTTGAAATATGACCCTAAAATAGTATGATTTTATATAAAAACAGTTTATTCAAGTGGTATTTTCCCCAAATAAGGTAATTTTTTTAAAAAAAAGAGATCCAATTTTATGTTTTTAAGGGCTAAATAATTGTAAATTTTCAAAAAAGATAGATTGATTACTTGATATTTGTAGATTGAAATACGTGAAATCTATGGGTTGTTATATGTTTAAAATCTAGTTTAGATTATAATTCTGATCCTATGGTATTTGATATAACATGCCATTATTTCATAAGTTTTCATCTGAAATATTAATGAATTATGTTTGTTTAAATTCTTATGAATCTTATTAATCGTTTATATTTTCTGAATAAACCAGTCTTGTGTGCCTGGAATTTTACATATTTATTCTGATTTTTTAATTGAAATTTTAGTATATGTTCAAAGAAAAGAAGATTGATTTAGAAGTTGACCGGGTTCGGGTCTGACTTGGACCGGGCGCAGAGGGACTAGCCCATGCGGCCCAAGAATCAGTGTGGGTCAGCTCCGGTCCAACAGAGACCGGCTAGGGAGAGTGGCTCAGCTAAAGCCATGCGTCGTGCGGCTCGCCACTGGCTCAGGTTATTATGTTGATTAATTATTTATGAGTTTTATGAGTTTACCATAGCATTACACATAATATGGGGATGATAAATGTAACTAATACGAATGCGGATAAAATTGCGGACCTTATCGTGAGCAAGCAAGCTTAATATACCGGATATGAGGTTGCATGTTGATTTATATTCGCATTCTGAACGTCCAGCGACGACAAACAAGTAGCTGCGAAGACGTCGAATTGGAATAAGATTACAGTCTAAAGATTTTGATATAAGAGATGATGATGAAGGAACGAGAACAAGAGGTATGGGAATCCAATCCATCGTCTTTGTCACCTCCTTGAATCCTCTCGGCCAATTCCCCACGCTTTTATTTTATCATCCGGAAACAGGAATTGACGACGGTAGTCCCTCCGTCGATGACCAAGTTATGGCCACTGATGAACGCGGACTCCTCGGAGGCCAGGAAGAGCGCCGCTTCCGCCACATGGTGGGCCTTGAGCACCACGCCCTTGAGGTTGGCGGCGGCGCAGGAAGATTCCTCCACCTGCTCCGGGCTCCTGCCGTCATACCCACAGGCCAGCGGCGTCGCCACCCCGAAGGGCGAGATGCAGTTCACCCGGATCCCGTGCAGGCCCAGCTCCCCGGCGGCGGCGCTCACCAACCCCACCAGCGCGTGCTTCGAGGCGGTGTAGGCCACCGGGCCGAGCCCGCCCTGGCAGGCGGCGACGCTGCCGGTGCATATGATGGACCCGCGGGTGCCCTTGGCCACCATCGCCCGGGCCGCGTGCTTCACCGCCGCGGCTGCGCCGCGCAGGTTCACCGCCATGACGTGGTCCATCTCACCCAGGTCCACGTCCAGGACGGACGCCATCGGGCCGAGGACGCCGGCGTTGCTAAGCATCACGTCCAACCGGCCGTGGGTGCGCACCACGTAGTCCACCGTCGCCTCCACCTCCTCCTCCCTGGTCACGTCGCAGTGCCGGTAGCTGCATCGGCCGAGCCCGATGGAGGCGGCCACTCGAGTGCCCAGCTCATCTTGGATGTCCGCAACGACGACGGTGGCGCCGTTGGACGCGAAGAGCCTCGCGGCCGCCTCGCCGATGCCACTCGCGGCCCCGGTGATGATCGCCACCTTGCCCTCCAACCTAAGTCAACCACCCAAACCTATGAGTCCAACATGCAATCTGTACACCTCAAGAACATGCGATCAAGAAGCTCACCGTAGAGTAGACATTGGCTGAAGGAAGAAGACGGAAACCAAGACGTGGAGTAAGAACGTGAGCTCCGGCCTTCCTTTCTGCGGTGTAGATGTGGGGAACGGAGTTGAAGCAGATTGCACATGGCGTGTTCTGGGAGTGTCTTACAGATCCAAGGCAAAAATTGCGTGGACAAAT
This sequence comes from Ensete glaucum, assembly GCA_021527575.1. NCBI lineage: Eukaryota > Viridiplantae > Streptophyta > Magnoliopsida > Zingiberales > Musaceae > Ensete > Ensete glaucum. Next base: position 7,119,608 of record CM038559.1, read on the forward strand.
GTGATGTGAACTAATGAGGATATTTTGGTGTTTCTTTAAACAGTTTCACCATCTCAGTCAACTCTTCACTGATCTGAAGCTTAGAATTTTATTTATGACCCATATGCAGTATCACAACTGTTGGGAACATATATCATTAATTAAAACCATATCTTAGATGAGAAGAAAAGAAAAAAAATAGATCATAGTAAGTAGAAAATAAAAGAAATCCTGTCACATGCAGAGAAGAAAGATTCGATAATTGTATAATCAAATTCAAACATAATTTCTTTTTTTTTTTTTGGTATATTGAGACATCATGTTCTATAAAATCATCCTAATTGATTTTTAAGATTTCTTTCTTCTTCTTACTTTTTTATCCCCTAATTTTCTTTTTTGAAACTCATGAGATATCTTGTTTTTTTCATGGTATTTGATACTGTTATGATAGTTTAGAGTGAAACAATTTTTTTGATCTTTCTCAGAGTTTTTCATGTAAATCTTGTAGTCTTGTTATTATATATAATCTTATATCTGTATTGTGATTAACTTTTCTATATATTCAATATATTTTCCAACAAAAAATATATTGAAGTAGTTTTTATTATTGATAGGGCTGATAGTGGGCTAGCTCAGTCACCCCTCACGTGTTAAGTAGCACACCACATCTTCGGTCGACCTAACATAATAGCGATCAATCTATACCTGAGTTAAACGATGACGAGGGCAAGGTGCAGCACATGACATCATCTAAGCATCGTGAAGACCTTGGGACTCCACAAGATCATACGCTATCTCGACATTAAAGATCAAGGTAGATCAACTTTCGGCTGACAGGTATAAAAGTCACCCATAGACATATACCAAAGAGAGAAAAAAAAAAACCCATACTCTCTATATACAGTGTCTAGATTCCACCTCAGTCAAGTAATTTGATCGTCGAAGGGCTACATCGAGTCTCACCCCGACAAGAGCTTTGTGCATAATACTTCGACAGACCCCGAGAAGAAAGAGTTTGAGGCATGTTCCTGACCATACCCAACCGATCTTTCCTAAGACTTTTATCATTTTCTTGACCAATGAAGACAAACATGTGCACACAAGCAAAATCAAGCTATGCTAACTACTTGATCAGTAAGATCCCATAACAATTATATAAATATTTGAAGTGAATGTATAAAGTCAGTCATATTTTGCTTAATTGAAGATTTGAAATAAATAAAAATAATCATTATAAAGGCTTAAAAAAATATCATTTATACATTTGTCGGTCAATTCCAAGGTTTCTCAAATTTGTACCATTGTTTTGTCATAATTTATTTTTTTTAGTATTTATATATAATTCATGATCATATATATATATATATATGAATATTATTTTTTATTTTTTATTATTTGTTTTGGACAAGTTTAAGTCTCGGATCGGTCAAATTGGTTTAACTGAATGAATAAGTCCAATTGAATGAGTTGGTTAGATAAAATATATTGGTTCAATATAATGAATTTGAAAAGCGAGAGAGAGAGGAGAAAAAAAAAGAAGAAGTAGCAATTAAGGGTACATTACTCGTTTTTAAAATTATGAGTCAGAAAAAATACCTAAATATGGGCGCTTTATGAGAAAATATAAGAACATAAGACTTTTTAATATGGAATTTATCTAATATTGCAATATATTCTAAAAATATTTGGACCTAAATTTAATGACAAGATGGGAAAAAATAAAATTTTTCTGATGATTTATTTTGAAATACGCTTCATAAATTTTCGTCTAAAATCATTCAAATTCATATATTAATAATTTTATAATACCTCCAAATGAAGTTTCAATTAATATAAATTGATTTATAATTTTTTATTAGTTATAATGTTTTGATTAAGTAACAAAAATATCGTAAGCCTATAAAAAATATTATAATTGAGAATGTTTTTATATCACTTTATAGTAATAAAATAAATATTACATGAATTAAAAAATATAATCTTAAATTTAAGGAAACGTAAAAAAAATTAAGAACTTGTCATCTTTCATTTTGAATATATCAAAATATTCTTAATTTTCACCCAAAATTACATTACATAACAATTCACAAAATAATTTTTTTTGAAATGCTAATATAAATGTTTAAATTAATAATTAATATTGGTAAGAATTTAAGTTGAATTATAATATTTTTTATAGATTTACCGTGTTTCTAATTCTATTCGAGAAACATTATAATTAGTCTAATTGAATAAAAAATACTGTAACCCACCAAAACTAATAACATCGAACCGGTTTGAATAATTCGGTTTAATACAATTATAAGGATTCTCTGTAGGTAATTTGGAAATGAGGGGATCCGAAATAAATTTGAGACTTTTCTCAAAAATTGCCCTATATAACTTTGCCTTAAATTGCATATATGTGACCTCAAATTCTATCATCGGATGGTTCCTCGTTTCGGATTCATAAGCTTATGGATGCGGATATGAATCCCATGAATCGCATCCGAATCCGAACCATTAACGGATTCATAAGCTTATGGATGCTGATGGACTCGAAGCCGATCGACTCGATCATCTCAACGATCTCATCCGTCCGATGGCGGAGTGAGCCCCTCGGCGCCGTAGGCGGCGGTGTATATCAACGGAGTCGATCGAGGATTCCGACCGCTCGGTCGGGATCAGATCGGAGCGTGGGCCGGCGATTGCCGCTTGAATTGCTCCTCCGGCGACGATGGAGCAGTTGTCTCCTTGCTTCGAGTGCTTAGAGCGGCAGGTCCATTCTGATATCTCTACCGATCTCTTCTTCCGCCATGGGGTCTCCGACTCCGCACTCCCCTTTGGTTCTTCCGCCGTCCTTCAGGTCTGATTCCATCTTTCCCCTAAATCCGTTCTTCCGTTGGTTCTCGATTCTAACTAACTTAGTTTTAAGGGTAATAGCATGGGTTTGAGCTGGGGAAAAAGTATTGGTCGGGTATGAAATTCGAAGGAGAGTAGTTGAGTTGAATGAATTGATGATAGTAGTTCCCCATTGAAAGAATGATGAAGTCAACTTAACTAGCCATTACCACTATGTAGAACTGGCATCATCACGAGATGGTTGGGTCATTTGATTGTGGTTTGTCGGAGAGTAACATTGTCCTTGGCTATATCGAAACTAGGTTGGTACTTACTGGTTTCGACCAGTATTGTACATCATGTTTCCATGTTCATCAAATCAACAAGAGACATGTACGCCTTTATACCACACTTATGCCACTCGATATATGTTGCATGTTAATACATTTTGGAGGTGTGATCTAACGTTTCTTTGGCAATGTCCCTTTATCAATGAATGTTGCTCCATGTTGCAAGGCTTGTAAAATTCCCTGTCTTTTAAATTCTTTCCATGTCATTCAAAGTTCCCATGTCTAATGTAAATTGCACAGGTAGATCTTATGTTCCATGCAGAGACTCTTTTTACTAGAGCCTGTTTCACTGTTTGCCTGGCATGGCGTAACATCATGTCAACACAAGTGTGGTGGTGGGTAGGGAAATCAAAAAGGAAAAATAGCGGAGAGAGAGAAAGAAAGAGAAAGTTAGACAAGAAAGCAAGGGAAGGATTGATAGACAGATAAAGAGAAAGAAAGAGAAAATGAGACACTGGAAATTGTTGACTTGTCTCTGAGAAGCCTGATCTCCTTTGGCAAAATGTCGAGAAAAACAATCCCTTTTGTAAATTAAGGGCAATCCAGTGCATAAGGCTCCTGCCAATGCACCTTCCGGGGAGGATCAGGATACACAGCCTGATCCTTACAAGTGGTGAGGCTATTACCATGGATCGTTTCTGTAAATATCATCCTTAAAACTGTTGCTTGAAGAAAAGCTCCTGGATATGAATCCTACTCTTATATTATCTTTAGAGATTTCTTAGTCTACTATGGTTTCTAGAACAAGCACTGACTCTTACTTGGTGAAATGCTTTTCTTTGTTTGCAGGAGCTTTAAAACATAAATGTAAATCTACTGATCTTTTAAATTTTATATTTGCTAAATTTTCATTTGTTGTACATGCACTATTAGATTTGGATGGTTGAAGCTGGGTCAATAAATCTTGCACAGAGCCTACTTAACCTTTAGATGTCCTATGAGGCGTCAGCTATTCCATACTGATGGAAGAGGCTTGGAAGATCTTCTTCCCATCTACAACAGCAAAAGTTTTTTTTTTTTTTTTTCCAAAACAACTACATTATCATCACTAAGGTATTTGATCTGAGTAGAGTCTTAACAAAAAACCAAGGCATGAGATTCAATCTATTCAATCTGTTGCATGTTTCGTTGAAAATTACCTCGATAATGAATTGAAATTGTTGTTCGAGTAGTAACTTGTTTAATTTTGTACTATATATTTCAGTTTAGGGATTATACCATGGATAATTTAGTTAGCTTGATGTTTAGGACTCCAAACACTGATGATAGACTTAAGATACAATTTATCTCTTTATTCATTGAAGCCACTTTTTTGTCTTTTGGGCTATTAATTAAAAGAATAATTAATGCTGAGCTAGTTCTATATTTGAGTGGATTGCCCTATTTTTTGTAAAATTACATTCATAAAATCACCTTTTCAGTGCGGGACTTTTTTGAATCTGTCATGGGTGGTTTGGTACCACTTGACCAATCAGTTGGTTTTATGTCACTGCTTTTGCTGGTATATGATCCCTCTTCTTCTTACTGTAGGTCTACTTGACAGGGGAAGCAGACAATTTATTAAGGTAAAACGAAGTTTTAGAGTTTATTGTGCAAGTCAACATAATATGAAATGGTTTTTCTGAAGAAAAAAATTATCTGCCTGCTTTTTCATTAAACCTTACTTTAGCAAACTGTGATTGATGGAGCAAAATTGCAGTGAGGAGGTCTCTGTTCAACTTGTTCTGATGGGATTATTAAATGAAGAGATTAGGTCCTTGGGGCAGAATATGTAAGCCATCACATTATATTTCATATACTGAAAAGAGCTTGTATATATCCATTAACTCTTGACTTGAAGGGGTCCTTGCAGTTCTAGCAACTCTTCGGGATGTCTTGGGGATAGTGCATGTGGTAAAGATAAACAGTCTCCATCAGAGGAAGGTCAGTGCCAAAGAGATGTTGGCAATAATATTGGCAGAAATGACTTACAGTCTTCATAACAAGATGTCTCCTTACTTTCTTTTATCTGTGTTGGTGAAGGTCTGGCAGCTGCAGGTCATGAAAGTTCTCCTGTTAGCACTCAACAACAGCAATATCTTTTAAAGGTCATCGCTGCAATAACTCCAGATGCCTATGTTGGTAGAGCTTCTTATGCCACAATCAGAAGCCTCGGTTTAAAGTGTTTCTCAGGAGCACTTGGGAACAACTCCAGTTCATTAGTAAATTTTTTTAGAGAAGGAAGAACTACTGACTCTGATGTTGCAAACTTACTAAAGTTAGTTGCTTACCCTGCTTCTGCAAGCAATCTTATAGGTAGTATGAGACATCCTAATATTTTCCCCATTTTAGGTATTCTAGAAGCACCTGTATATTCATACTTATTGCATCCTAAAGCTCCATATAATCTGGAAAACATTTTGAAATATAGCCCCATGGTTTTGAAGTCTGATTGGCACATAAGATTTTTGACCTACCAGATTCTTTCTGCTTTAGCGTACATCCATGGGTTAGGATTTGCTCATGGCAACGTAAGCCCTTCGAGCATACATTTGAGTGAATCACTTTGGGCATGTCTGAACATTAGTGAGATGTCATGCTTGAAAGAAGCTTCTCATTCTGCTTCCAGAAAAGCATGTTGTTTCGTAGAGGAATGCCCTTGTCAAGAAATTTATGCTAACGTTGGATTGTCAACATCTATGAATTGGAGTACCAGTTTCAGGCGCTGGTGGGCAGGTGATCTGAGCAACTATGAGTACCTTCTTTTGTTAAACAAGCTAGCTGGTAGAAGGTGGGGTGACCACTCATTCCATATGGTAATGCCCTGGGTCATAGACTTCAGTCTGAAACCTGATGAAAATTCTGATGTTGGGTGGAGGGACCTTACAAAAAGCAAATGGCGGTTGGCCAAGGGTGATGAACAATTGGATTTCACATATTCTTCATCGGAAATTCCTCATCATGTTTCTGATGAATGCCTCTCTGAGCTAGCAGTCTGCAGTTATAAAGCAAGAAGGTTGCCTTTGTCAGTACTTCGGTCTGCTGTGAGATCTGTTTACGAGCCTAATGAGTATCCATCAAGCATGCAGAGACTTTACCAGTGGACTCCAGATGAGTGCATTCCTGAGTTCTATTGTGATCCTCGAATTTTTACATCTCTTCACTCTGAGATGAGTGACCTGGCATTGCCATCTTGGACAACATCTCCAGAGGAGTTTATTTCGATACATCGTGATGCATTAGAAAGCGATCGTGTATCACGACAAATTCATCATTGGATTGACATTACTTTTGGTTACAAACTATCAGGCGAAGCATCTGTTGAAGCCAAGAATGTGATGTTGCCTACTTCTAATCCATCAACACCAAAGTCGACGGGGCGCTTACAACTTTTTACTAAACCACACCCTATGCGGCGTGGTGTCACGCCACATTCTCAGTATCATGGCCTAAAAGAATCATGTTTCAGGTGTCAACTGCAACATGAAAGCAAAGAAATATCTAGCATCACTAATGGGTCCTCACATTTGGATCCCGAGGAACTTCTTTCAGGAACTAGGTATTTGGACAATCTAGAGACAGCTACTCTATTTTGTGAACGAACACGCTACCTTGATTCTGTTTATAATTACCAGGAGGAGTTTCTTGACTATACTTGCTCTTTAAGGTCTCAGCTAACTGATCTTTCTATCATAGGCACTCTAGAAAAAACTAACGATGCAACTTCAGTTCCATCGGATTTTGATTTGGGTTGCCTTCTAGAGTGCTTTGAGGCTGATGATAATCTCTCCATGGGCTTTCAAGAGTCCCTCAACTGGAAACAGAAGTCATCATATTTGGGGGTATGTTCTGATAATCATGCCAAGGACATATTCTCTTATGGTTGCATACTGGCTGAACTTTATTTGAAGAGACCACTTTTTGATACTGTCTCATTTGCTGCATACAAAGAAAGTGGTGTATTGCCAGCAGGAATTCAGGAACTGCCTCCTCATGTTGCACTTCTTGTTGAAGCATCTATCCACAGGGATTGGAGAAGGTATTTTTGATGCCATTCATAAGGATCCTGCCATGAAACACTGACTCTATATTATGTTTTTTCAAAGAACATGATACTTACATCTTTGTGCAAGAGATTTTTCCATGGGCATGTGATTGTACTTTTGGAAAAGCAGTGAAATTATTTAGTTTATGTGACGAGTTACATTAAAACATTATCTTTGTCTCAATGTTGCTCTATTTTGTCTTTATGGCTTTACTTTTTTATCCTGCTTTTGATCTTTAGTTATATGCATTTGGAGAATTTAATGCACATGCCTGAACCTTTTCTTTTTCATCAGGAGGCCATCAGCAAAATGCTTTCTCGAGTCACCATACTTTTCTCCATCAGTCAAGTCTGCATTCTTGTTTCTTGCACCACTTCAGCTTTTGGCTAACACTGGTTACTGCTTTCAGTATGCTGCTAAGCTTGCAAGTCGAGGAGCCCTCAAATCAATGGGGGCATCTGCTGCAGAAATGTGTGCCTCTTTCTGCTTACCCCTTATGACATCATCTCTTTCGGATATTGAAACTGAATCAGCTTTGTGTCTACTAAAAGAATTTATAAATTGCTTGAGTTCTGCTGTAATAAAAGCATTGATTTTGCCCATCATTCAGAAGATTTTACAGGCAGGTCACTACCAATGTGAATATTCTTTTTTTTTTTAGCTAATTGCATTACCTGCATGGAACATTATTCATAAAGACAAAATTGTTCTTGTCTAAACATTTGTATGGTCATTACAGGCATCACAATATTCTCATCTGAAGGTTTCACTCCTTCAGGACTCCTTTGTGAGGGTTCTATGGAAGCAATTGGGTAAACAAGCATATCTGGAGAAGATGCATTCTTTTGTTATTGCAAATTTAGTCAATCCACCTAATAAAGTAACTGCATGTGCTGCATCTGTGGCACTGATTGGTTCAAGCGATGAGCTTGGTTATCCTATCACAATTCATCAGGTCATTTTCTGCATGGATACACTATAAGTAGACATCCTGTGTGTAATAACAGACATTTAAATTACATTTAACTTATGCTTCATCTTCCAGACTGTCTTACCACTAATCCATTCCTTTGGAAAAGGACTCTGTTCTGATGGAATTGATGCTTTGGTTAGAATTGGTACTTCAGTTAATTGGGCTCTCCATTGTCTTCAATTCCATTTTCATTGATGATGAGTTGGACTTCTAATCTATCATGATCATTTGCCAGGTAGCCTTCTGGGAGAAGCTTTTATCAGTGGACAGCTCTTGCCTTTACTTAGAAATACTATTCTCTCATGTGTCAATGTTTCACAGATCAATAAGCCTGAACCCATGCGTAGCTGGAATGTGTTAACTCTGATTGATAGTTTTTCTACTTTAGATGGTCTCATTACGGTCATGCCAAAAGACGTCATTCTAAAAGAGCTGATTCAGGTCAGGTGGTTTTCATGATTTTATTTATTACTTGTTTTTATTTAACTTTGTCAAACCTATGAAAATTTGTTGATTGTATTAATTTGCAGGACAAAGTTTGCCTCCATGTTAGGGTTCTTATGCAGACTCAGTTGGATCTATCTGTGGTTCAGGTAGTTCTCTCTTCTGTTCTCTTTTTTCACTTTTGTGCAACTAAACTAATTTTTTGTCACCAGACGTGTTTTACTTTTACCACATACTAATTTATTGCTCAGTATATGGAATCAAGCATAAAGGCATATCTATATTATTTCTTACGATGCTATCTTATAATTGCTTGCCAGGTTGCTGCAGCCACACTAATTTCACTCTGTAAAAGGCTTGGGCCTGATTTCACCAGCTTATATGTATTGCCACAACTGAAAATTCTGTTTGATGAGCTGGCCTTTTCCCATTCAGCAACCCCCAGACCTGATGCATCTGGAAGGAATGTCAGGATCTCTAAGCAAAAAGTGGAAGAGGATATCCGGATTGAGAGTAGAATGGACCTTGTGTATGTTTAGTCATATTCTTTTCAACTTCTGCTGCAAGAAATTGCTATTTTCTTTTAGTTTCTAAGTATCTAATAACCTTGCCAATGTCCTGGTAATATCAGGTAGGTAAATTACACATGATTCTTTTGCAGTTTGCTGCTGTATCCTTTCTTGGCACTTTTATTGGCATAGAGAAGCTTTGTCAATGCTGTTCTACATGGTTTCTTTTGGAGTCTTTTTGTTTCTAAGTTCCCATAACCTTACCAATGTCCTGGTAATATCCTGGTAGGTGAATTATGTATGACTCTTTTGCAGTTTGCTGCTGTATCCTTTCTTGGCATCCCTTATTAGCATAGAGAAACTTCGTCAATGCTGTTCTACATGGTTTCTTCTGGAGCAAATTCTTCAAAGATACTACAACTGGAAGGTATCCCTTGAACTGCTGCAAGAACTCTTTATTTTGATGGAGACAAAGAACAGTGCTTCTATAATGTAGGGAAGCACAGGGGTCCTTTGCAGTTTGTAGTTCATATGTGAATAGGTGTCCTAATATTTCTTGTACTTTTCAGTGGGATATTGTGGGGGAAACTCATAGAAGTAGTGGTGAAAGTTTTAGTGCTCAAAGGCTTAGTATTGGCAGAATTTCTTCCTCAGTCTACAATCCAGCAAAATTACTGCTAAATGATGTTGGCTGGTCTGTACCACAATCTCAAGGAGCTAAAAGTGGCACAAGTCTGTTAAGTTCTAACAAAGATATGAATGAGTTTCCATATACTGAAAAGTTTAAGCACTCTGAGCAGCATTATGATACCGCAGATCTTAAGAATCATATGCCATGGTTTTGGTTCCCTAGTCCTGATGCTAGCTCAGATGCGCCTGATTTTCTTGGTCGCAGTGGAAGCTTGAAAGATGAACCACCTTGGAAGATCAAGGCATCAGTTCTTTACTCAGCCCGTGCACACCCTGGGGCAGTGAGATCAATAGCTGTTTGTCATGACGAATGTACATTTTATACTGGAGGTGTTGGTCCTGGATTCAAGGGTAGTGTTCAGAAGTGGGAATTAGCAAGAATGAATTGCATATCTGGATATTATGGCCATGATGAGGTTTGTTTCTGCCAAGGATTCTTTGTGATCCTGATATTTCAATATTTTGAAGCAACAACTTTTTTAAAAGTCTTTTAATTCTTTTGATTAATTATAGGTAATTCCTCTTAGTTACATCATAGGGATATCTTCTGTGTTTAAGATTTATGTGCAAGAAAAAAACTTCTTGTTCAGTTTTATGGATCAATGATTTTTTAGATACTTTTTTTAGATCCTCTGTACTCGGTGTTGCTGCTCATTAAATGATCTGAAATAGTTTTAATTTGTGATGAACTTTATAGGAAGTTGTTGGATATGCAGAAGCTGCTCATGACAAATTCTACAGTCTTTATCCCTTTCTTTTTCTTGAGAAGAGACAAGAAGCCTGTTGTTCTCATTGCATACAGAGTACAAGGATCGCAAGAGAAAAAGCAGGCTCCAGAGAAGAAGTAACAGAAAGAGACAGAATGATGAATATCAAGGAAGAAGCTACGGAAGAAGAATAGGTTCTAGGAAATAGAAATCATTTGAAGTCATGTAGTTGCCTCTGTCTGAATTAAGTTGTTGACTCCTTTGGAAAATTCTCTTGATTCTATCTTTCCATAGTTTCCAACATATGATGGCAAAAAACCATGCCGGCCAAACCTCCACTTCATTCATTTACTACTATATATATTCCAACTCTTTGCTTTTCTCATCCAGTCATCCATTCATACATTCCAAACTTTAGCAACAACTGTGGGCAACTCAGAAAAATTATTCTGAATTAGTAGCATAAGTACATATCAGAAGAATGTGATGTGTTTTTATAGTATGCCTGCAGAAGTTGCATGTCACAATCTATCCTCCGTTCCTTGATAACAAGGACTAGAACTGAATGGATTCGGTTTTTTTAATGCTAGTCATGTGAATAACCTGGCTTTATTTACAGTTAAATTTGTCTAGTTTGCTAATGATTTCTGCTTCCTATTGATTTCCATGCTACATAGATGCTCCTATGTACAACTTGGAGGATGATATTCTCATTATACTAAAGATTAGGGTGGTTTACTTGTTTTAATTTTTGTTGCTGATTACTGATCTGAGTTGCTGCATGAAAATCTGTAATCCTTGGCTTGGGCAATTCATTTCTCACATGGGACATCTTCTAGCAGTTTGCTCTGTGTTCTTGCTAACTCTCATCATTGTTTCCTTGATGATAAATGATGTTTGAAAACACTTATAAATTATTCCTATTGATCAATAGTTGATAGGTGCTGGTAAAATTTTTTGAATATCTTGGTATCCTTGTTAATATTTGTCTGACATGGTTTTGGACTATAGTCACTGTCCTATTGTTTTCTTGGCATGTGAATGGAACCGCATTTTCATGACAGTATACTTTTCTAAGTGATTTTTTCTGCTATGCTTTTCTAATTAAAGAGGCTTTATACCTTGTAGGTTGTAAATGCTGTATGTACATTGTCTGTAAGTGGAAGGATAGCTTCTTGTGATGGTACCATTCATGTATGGAATGGTGAGACTGGAAAATTAATATCAGCTTATGCCGAATCATCAATAAGCTTCCCGTTGCCAACTGCCAATAAGGTGGCAATAGAGCAAAGCAACATGCTTATACCCAATGAACTCACTGGTGGCATACTTTCTAATGCATTCAGTGGTAGTTTGTACACCTGCATGCATTACTTAGACTCCGAAAACAAACTTGTTGCTGGCATGGGAAACGGTTCAGTCAGGTAATCTAGATGCCATCTGCCATGTTTGAATGGTATAGTATTACATGAATCTAATTTCTCTTACTTTCTTAATTCTTTGAGGAGAGTCTTATGTCCATCTCTTTGTCTTTGGTTGATTTTAGTCGCACATTTTTTTCAGTTGGTTCAGAAAGAGTTGTGATGGGAACCAAATTAACTGTAAGAGGCTACTAGCTTACGACATATGGACTTGTTCTTATCTTATATAACTTAATATGAATGTTCAGACAAAAGTTAACGACTTTTAGATGCAGCCTTTTTTTATTAAGTAATGACTCAGACGGGATGCATTGCTTTTGTCTGTTTATTTTTGTTTATGGTAGCTCTCCAGAAATCTGAGGAAACTGAAAATTATGTTTCTTTGACTACCAATTTTCTTGTATTTTCTAATTGGAAGTAATGTATCTGAAGTTTTTACTTAAAATGCTTCTCTACTTCTTACATCCTCCTTCATTCCGAAGTATAAAATGACATTTAAATTTTGCTTTCTGATATTGGTTTAGTATGTACGAAATATTTGAATGTGGCAGTTTTAGCCTTAATTGTTTATTAAATGGGATAATGTATCACGGTGTGGCTTATATTGATATGAAGCAGTAGGACTGTTCCGTGCAGGTTTATTGATGTTTTGCAAGACCGCAAACTGCAATTATGGAAGACTGATGCTGCTGAATATTCTTTTTCATCTCTCGTGTCAGCCATTTGCTCTTGTGGTTCTGAAAACATTCAAGCAGATGGAGGCTCAAGTCTCCCCTCCTGGATTGCAACTGGGCTGAGTTCGGGTCATTGTAGGTTGCTTGATGTGAGGTGTGGCAACATAATTGCCCGTTGGAGGGCACATGATGGTTATATTACGAAGGTACTCTACATAAAATAGTTAAACCAGAGGTTTTTCATATTATATTTCTGATATTGATACCCTTGTATCTATTCAGTTGGCAATTTGGACTTAAAGAGATATTTTGTGTTTTGATATTCAGTTTCCTTGTATCTATTCAGTTGGCAATTTGGACTTAAAAGAGATATTTTGTTTTTTGATATTCAGTTGGCTGCACCAGAAGATTATCTGCTTGTATCCAGCTCATTTGACAGAAGTTTGCGGGTTTGGGACCTAAGAAGGTGCTAAATTTATGCTTTTGTTACTTTTTTTAGTCATGTAAGTAGTCTCCATGTTATATAATTAAAACTTACCTAAGAATTGGAGAAGTACACAGATGATAATAAAGATAAATCAAATTTCAAGTTTTTTTTCCTTAACAAAGATTCGCTTAATATATCGCATTTCCTGTGTACATTTTTTAGATGTTATTATAGATATAATCATTGTTCAGATGTTATATAATTGTGTTGTTTCATATTGAATCCAGCTTATTTTTTATAACACTATTTTTTTACATTCATTGAATGGTATATGAGATTAATCCACAATGTGGGTGCAACATTAGAAAACAACAAATGCATGATACTTGACTATCTTTCTTTTAAAAGATGTGCTAATCTTTCCTTGGGGAAATACTCCCAAACTTGATTCCTCATGAAGCACAAAGCCTATATGGTGTATGAATTACTCCTCCAAATTGAATTTAATTAATTTAGTACTGAGTTTCTTTGAGGTTTAAGAAGAAAATAAGACCTTGAGTAGTTTCAACTGTTAGCTGGTAATTTTATTCTCTGATAAATCCAACGGTTTCCTAATTCTTAGAGAAAATTCCATTATGCAAAATGCATTGCAAGTGGCAAGCACTAAAAAGATGACATAATATTTTGAATTTTGACATTTGGTCTTAAATTAAGGCAATATGATTCTTTAGCTGATGCTGTTCTTCATGGGTATCCATGGCAGGAGCCTAGCCTCTCAGTTAAATGTATTTCGAGTCCATTCAGATGCCATCACCAGCTTTGCGATGTGGTCTCAAGATGTGATCTCAATTTCCAGAAATAAAATTGCTCTGACCTCTCTTTCTACATCGGCAGATCAAGTATGTTTTACATATTTATTATCCTTTTCTCAAGAGATTTTTTTTTTGAAGAAAAATTCATTATCCTCGTCTCAAGAGTTTTTTCATGAATCTAATTATACTGAGTTAATGGTAGTAGTTGGTCTTTGTACGCTGTACGTGAACCATTAATCTTGCTTTTTTGCCATTTAGAAGTTACTAACGGGATTTGATGTTGTGCACACATGATTTATGGCAAACTAGTTTCTGTTTCATGAGAGCTCACTGTGAAGATCCTAATTCCATTAGAAATTTTTGAACTTTGATGTTCTTTAGACTCTATGGTTCTTCCAGACCCATCTATTTCTCAACTTTGCCATACCTCCTTGGTATTGTTTCCATACTGTTACTTGATTTTTGTCGTTTTGATTGGGTTGTACCTTAGCAGCGGGGGGGACGGTACCAACTTTCGCCTCAGACATTGTATTCTGCCGATAGAGGGACGAGAAGCCAATCAGTTCTCTCCACGATAAGCATTCTTCCTTTCTCGAGATTGTTTCTTGTCGGAACAGAAGATGGTTTTCTGAAGGTCTGCTGCTAGATTGTTTCTTGTCGGCAGTGGTCTACCAAACCCGTGTGAGCTTCTCCATGGCTTGTAAGCATTCTCTGCCCAACCTATTGTACAGTTTGTGCATCAGATGTGTTGTATATTTTTCATGATAGCAAAAAATAACGATACCTCATGGATCTAACGTCCTCTTTTTTTTATGTACATTTAATCTATTATTTAGATAGATAGATAGATAGATAGAGATGGAGAGAACCAAATTGAATTATTTCGGTGGTTTCTGAAACCTACAAGGTTTGTTTCACTGTAAGATGAACATGAGGCCGATAGCTGGGTTGTGGCGTCCAAAGCTTAAATGAGCAGCGGCTTGGTCTCAAGAATTAAAATCTTCAGATCACCATCCAGCAACGGCCTGGTCTTAAGTTTGTTTGTTTGTTTGTGTTTTTTCTTGTAGTCTTAAGGTTTAATAACTCGGCACTGGACATGTATCGATCATTGACAGAACCCTTATGTGTCTAATTTGTATAGATATACCAACAACATAGGACTAAAAAGAGGGTTTAACTCTAGGATTTGGATCGTTTGAAAAGAGTTGGTATTTGTCTCGGTTTGTCATTGGGCACACACATGTACCAGAATCATGCTTGGTCTCTCTGCCCAGATAGATCTGCCCCAGGATTTTAATCTAGACAAATCCACCAGGATAAAGGTTCTGTTATGATATGGATATCTCACTTAAGGAATTTTTATTCTTATCTCGAAACAAGAAGACGTCTAATAGAAGGCATCAATCGCTGTGCCAAAGGGAACTAAATGTTATTGGAGGCACTTCCATCGCTTTGGAATCGCCTATCCTTAGATATTATTCTGAGTTTATAAGTCAGGTCTTATGTCACCGCGAGGTTTCAGATTGCATTGACATCATCACTCAGTTTTACGTCACTCGGGAGGTTTCCGATTGCTGACATTTTGAATCTTATTTTCGTTATAGAAAAATCTTAGAGTCACGAGTTGGAGGTTTTACTTTTGAACTTTTTTTGCTACATGCAAGCTACGATTATAAGTTAAAAGATTATCATAAACATTTAACCAAAATATGATTGAATTACCTAAGTCGAAAACTATGGTAATATCCAATCAAAATAGGATCCAATTACCAAAGTCATAAACAAACTAAAAAAGTATGGATATTGCATCTAATGCCTTCATTGCAACACGTCGTGATAGTGTTTGCAAATATTATAGCTCCTCGGTAATTCATACTTTGATGTGGGGTTGGTCGAATTGTATTGATTTTTGTTTGATACTTATTCATACTTTGATGTGGGGTTGGTCGAATTGTATTGACTTTTGTTTGATACTTATCGATCTCTTTAATGAAGTAAAATGACATTCTTTGTTTTATGCTAATCCTTAGAAAATCTTGTGACGATTGAATAGTTGGATGCTTATTAAATCTTTAACAAGTATCACTTTGTAGAATTTGAGGCCTTGTCCTTCATAAAATTTGTTCAACAATTCTACTTTTGTCATCGAGTTGGATCACACCCCCTCCCCTTTTAGATGTTACTCTATTGGGAAATAAAATGGATAAACTATCTTCATAGGATTTTGACATTTATTGTCCAAGTACTCTTTGAATGATCCTTCAAGTGTTCAAAGCTCCTTGCTATATAATTAAGAGAAATATGATACTTGATTTTACATGATTCTTTCAAAAGCTGAGAAGATCGTGTTTACTTGCTTTCTCTTTCCTTCTTGGCTGTACTCCATCTGTCAAGCTCAATTATAGTCTTCATTTGCTTGTTGCTCGCACTCACACTTATGAAACACCATAAGTATTGCACTCTTAACACTAAGTTGGTTACTAAAATTTGCCTGTTTTTTATCATCAAACTCTTGGAATACAGTAAATATTGTTCTAAAAGAGAAAAGTGTATGAATATAGATTTGGTCATCACTTTGGTATTATACCAATTACTTCATCATTTCTATCGCTTAATCATCTGAGCCGAAAAAACAACATCATTGTATGCTACCTACTCTGTCCCTTGATCGATCACCGTTACATTTGAGTCAAAATCCCCTACTTTGGCCTATTTTGATAAGAAGCATTTCGACACAAGTCTCATCAAGTTATCTAATCATTGCTATTCTATCTTATCTTAGTACTTAAAGTTTATCACTGCATTCTCCACTACCTTAGTCTCCTTTCTCGACCATTGTATTTTTCATGTGGGAGAGCAAATGATTGATGATTATACATAAATCTCATCTCCATCGTACCATAAATCTCTATCATGCCCACAAACTATCATCCACCACCTTGCATCCATGCCCCTTCTCTTCTCTGCGCCATCAACAAATTCACCACTACAACATCTTGGCACTTCCTCTTAGTCTACCTTCATTCTACCTGATGATTGATTCTAAACATCCAAATCCCTCTACATTCATTGTTGCTTTCATGCTCATTTCAACCACCTACTTCAACACCTCTATCAAGTAGTTCATCTATAATTGATGTAAATATAGATTGCACCTTGCATGCAGCATCATCATGTTATAGAGCTCATGTTTGTTGCATCTTTAGTAGTAATCGTTCTCCCACCTGGTCTTGTCCACTGATTGTGTGGGGTTTCCTCAAGTAAATATGTGCTCTAGAAAAATCCCTCACAAGACTTGCTAGTACACACTTGGAAGATCTTATATAATAGCTGTGATCATACCTCATATGATCAAGTCTCTCATAACATCTGCTAGTACTCACTTAGAAGATCCCCTTTTGTGATATTGCACCTATATCTATTGAAATTTGATGAACGCACATAATATCTCCGGTCTGATACCATGGAATTCAATTTTTGAGTTCATAACCCTTCTTTCTATTATATTGCTTGGAGCTTTCAACAACTCCAACCGTCCCTTGGGATGATTATGCCCCTTGTGAGATTTGTCGATGCATCAGATTGCCTCCAACTATTTTATTATGATCCACTGTTGTATGTTACCTCCCTCCATTGTTCTTTGATCTTAGTGTTGAAATCTTGAACTAAAATCTTTTATGTATAGCCTTTTCCAACAAGTTTTAGGCCATCCACACTTCTAATTATGTTCACTTTTCTAGCCATCAATGTTCATCCACTTGATCAATCTCTACTTATTAGGCTATTCACAAATGAAGTGTAGCTCTAGGTAGGTCCATTGCCCAACATCTCTTAAAGTTTCATTTACTTCACTAAAATGGGTGTGTCAGTTTGAATCTTAAGATTTTGCTCCTAATAAAGCTTAACTATTAGTAACACTTCGACAACTCAAATATTAGTACTTTTACATATTCTTCAAAAGAACCTTTTTTATATGGCTTTTTGTTGTATACCAAGGATATCGAACTCTAACTTTATCACTACTAGTTGAGCCAAGTCTCTTCACGGTGCCTCTGTCAATCACATTATCAAGATTAGATGTATATGTCTTGAAGCTCCATATGGATTTAGCACCATGTGAGATGAGTCTTACTCCATCAAAATAATGAAACTTTAGAAATGTCATGGTTCTTCTCTAGCGTTTGTAAGTGACACGTCCTTAACCTCTATTTGAAAAATGTTCCACAAAGTGGGTACTTTCATACCATTTTTTGTATTTTATAGTCCCTTTATACGATTTGGGTTCTTTCACAAGTCCAACCCGAGTTGATTCACTCCTCAATCTACATTGAGATAATAATGATTTGTGCATCCATCATTGCACAAGTTAATCTTATATTGAGCCTAATGTACTCTTCATTAGCTAAAATGTCTCTTTCTCTTTAATATTGATTTCAATCGCTCCTTTAATTTCACAATATGCCCACCAAAGCATCACCTTATGCAATCTTATGATGACTCTCTTGTAGCATACTCAATTTTGGCATCCTTCGAGATTTATAAAGTCCACCGGTATCTCTTTAAAGTATGTGGTCTATTGCATATGAATTATCCATCGAAAATCTAGGACTTATCCTCTAAAGACTTATCCTATTAAAGAAACTTTTCTCCTTACAAACTTCTCTTAGAAGTTTCGAAAACCAGCATCTCTGAAATACTGTATCTTATAGATAACATAAAGTGTATAGTTCCATAGGAACCCGTAAGTAAAAGAAACTAGTAAACAAATGAGTCAATGGGCAACTATCAATCTCACAAGTAGTCATTTAAACAAATATTTTATAGATACTAAAAAATACAAAGATGAACCTCACACAAGTTTTAAATCATCGCAAAAAGTACCCATATGAGCTATAATTATAGTTTGGCCTACACACGACGACTACATGAGAGCTATAATTACAAGCCGTCAACTTTGATAACACACAAAACAAAACCAAAATGAGACTACTAAACCAACTATAAATCCCTTATACTTTGCTTAAGGCATACACAAACTAAAACATAAACATTACAACGAAAGCCTTAGTTGCGAACAATTCATGATATTGTGCTTGTGTCGATGGAAATAAACAATGATTTATCATATAGCCCAACAGAAACATTCATCTTTTACCCTTTTCCACTTCAGGATGTCCCAATACAAACTGTATTTAAACTACATCTAACTCAGAGATAAAATAATACGCGAATCAAGCCATCAAAAAACTTCATAGGAATATAAGAGAATCAACCATAATCTGTAAAACTTACCAAAATTGTCCAGATAGAATGAACATGGAGAACCTTAAAACTGTCAGATAATAAACAAGAAAGTACTACAGCAAATGCAGAAACTCTGCTGAAATGCCTTTGATAATTAAATAGATGCATTCTGCGATAAAAAAGACAGTGGGAGGCCGCATGCACAGTCATCGAGTCCCCTTGGTGTGTTTCGATCTTGCTCCTACGTTGCTTTGGCATGGCAAAATGTGGCTGTGAGGGTCAAATCATTGAGCAAACAAAAACGAATCTTGCTCTCTAGTTTAAGTCTTCTTAAAAAAGAAGTTAGCCACCCATCTTTACAATGATGCATCATCAGATAACTTCGTTCGTCGTTGCCGAAAAGAAGGCATTACTGAATCTCCGACAGCTTTCCTGCATACTGAAGCATGTTCATGGAGTTACAAGCTCGAGTTCAACCATACCTGGATTTTCCTGCTTTAGATCATAAATCTTATCAGTCATTCCTTCCTTCCTGTATGCTTCAACCAAGATGTGATATGTGACAGTATCGGGAGCACAATGCCTATCCTTCATATGCTTGAAAACTCTCTCCATCTCCAAAAGATCACCTGCTCTAGCGCACGCGGAGATGACAGCATTGTAGAAAGATGTGTTAGTTGGTACCTCCAGCTTCTCAGCTAGCTGAACAGTACTCACTACCTTGTGAAAGAGATCGGCATTGCTGAAACCATTAAGCAGGCAGCAGAAAGTCTTAGAATCAGTTTTCATCCCCTCGGCTCGCATCTGATTGAAAGCGTACTCCATGTTTTTTGCATCCCCGACATCTGCAAAGGCCTCGATCACATTGTTATAAGTGGAGGTGGTCCATGGAAATGCTAACTTCCGCATGTATTCCATAACTGATGTCATCTTATCATACATCCGTCTCTTTCCATAGGCACCGATCAAAATGTTAAAAGTACGCGTCTCTGGTTCGATTCCAAAGCTACGGAACTTCTCATACCATTTTTCCATCATGTCAACCTGACCCACATTTCCAAATAGGCTTAGGATGATATTCATAGTCCAGACATCAGGTTTGCAAGTTGTACTTTCCAGCATCCCAGAGAGAACTTTCTCCATCTCATCAAATTTGCCAGCCTTTCCATAGCCACCGAGAACTATGTTTTGGGTAACAGTATTTGGGGTTATCAAGCGCTCTGACATGTCTTGATACAGAGAATCAACCAGATCAAATCTAGATGCCTCAACACAGGCCTTCATGAGTGTACTGTATGTATAGACATCTGGTTGGGAATGGGGCAACGTCTTCATCTTGACTAGGACAGAAAATGCTTCATCCAGTAGGTTGCTCCTACAGTAAGCCGCAAGCAATGCTGTGTATAGCTCAGAAGTGGGTTGACAACCTTCTTCCACCATAGCGTTAAAGAGCTCCTGCGCCTGAATGGGCTGACCTGATTTTCCAAGGAGGAGGAGGAGTTTCATATATGTGCCTTCCTTTGGAGAGTAAAAGGGTTGTGCCTTGAGCATATCAAAGACCTACAAACTAGTAAAATATAAATTACAAGTTCAAAAGACATAGTTTGCCGCAAAAGGAAATAAACCACAGCAGAAAGCTCGGGACTGTGAGAAAATGACGACGACTGACAGCAACATTGAGTTAGATGCAGAGTAGTCAGTTTAGCATGTCCAAACAAGATGATCTACACAAACAATAAAATAAAAAGAGGACAGATTTGGATGGTGTTGATATCTCACAGCAAAAGTCACAGCCAAGTAGAAAGCAAAAGTTACAGTGGTTTTTTGTGGCAAGCAATTCATTTTCTAGATTGCATGAGTATCACACATATACATTCAGAGTCCTTAACTTATACCTTATTTTGCTTCTTTCTTTTTTTTTTTCCTCTCCATTGTTGTGGTGCTGTGTCAGTTGCCAATGTTCTTAAAGAAACATCAAGCTACCAAAAGTATCCAGATCAAAGCTAACCCAGCCACACCGATGGAGACTCAATTCACTCAAGCACCTAATCATATAAGTGTTGTGGTCCAGTGTTTTGAGCTTAGTTGCAACTGGACTTTGTCACATATATAA
The DNA here is from genome assembly GCA_021527575.1 of Ensete glaucum. Classification (NCBI taxonomy): domain Eukaryota; kingdom Viridiplantae; phylum Streptophyta; class Magnoliopsida; order Zingiberales; family Musaceae; genus Ensete; species Ensete glaucum. The sequence continues at coordinate 7,140,796 of CM038559.1, forward strand.
CACACTAGTTTTAGTTAAGCGAGCTTAAGAAAGAGACAGGTAAGATGCAGATCACAGAAAACAAAAGAAGAAAAAAATGCATATCCTTTTTGTCCACATCATTTCTTGCAGATCTAACAATAACTAGTTAACCATGCATTCATTTGATTTATGTAATCATTTTCTATCACAAAATGTTACTCCTCTGTTATCATCTGAAAGAAAGAAGACAAAGAAAAACAATCTTAAATCTCAGAGGTTAAATGGATGATCATTGTGCTTTTGTCCTACAAACCCATCAACAGTTCCCAAGGATTGCACAAGCTCTCCCGAGAAACTGTTTATGGCAATTATAATTGTAGGTTTGGATGGCACTTTTCTTTATTGAAATTGACTAAACAGGTGACGACCAGTTTTTCTAGTTTCTTGTCGAGTAAACTCGGGTGAACTTTAAATGAAAGTAGGCAAAGGGGGAAAATGACACGAGAACAATGATTTAAGGAGGAGGAGGAGGAGGAGGAGGAATTCGAGAACCTCGAGCGCCTCCTGCCACTGCTTCTTCTGGATCCGATCCGCGAGGGCTTCGGTGACGGTGCAGGCCCAGGCCTTGGCGGCGGCGCGGTCGTCCGCCTTCTTCTTGAGGTTCTTGATGGGCGTCCGCGGCCGCCGAGAGATGGAGCTCTCGGAGATCCCTGGAAACTCCCCCTCCTTCCAGTGCCGCTTCTTCGGTGGAGCACCGGCGGCGGGGGCCGCCGCTGCCGGGGCGCGCTTGGGAGTCGAGCGATAGCGGGGCGAAGTCGCAGTTGAACGAGTAGTAGTAGGAGGGCGACGAGCGCCGGACGCCTTCCTGGGCCGAGGGCCGACTGCGCACCTCAAAACCCTAGAGAACCCCTCGACATCATCTACGGCCGGTTTGGTAGCGGCCGTCCTCGTGACGTCGAATCGCGAACTGAGGTGGAGAAAAGGAGCAGCGAGTGGGGAGGAAGACAGAAAGCTCGACGATAAGGCCACCATCGCGTGCGCGTGATGAGCGAGAGAGAGAGAGTGTGTCTGTGGAGCGAGAGGATATTTATTTGTTGTCGTTTATTATTTGTATATTAAAATACCCACAACTACTTGGAGACGGAGAAGACGACGACGACGACAACTAAAGCGTTTAATAGAAGATGATGGGTTTCTTTTCAAGATCGTTGACTGTGAAGCATCAAATTGAAGATGTTGACCAAGTGAGCCAACCAATAGTTTGTTGATCAAATAAAAATATAAATAGTGAATTAAAGATTTGTAATTTTTTAGTTTAAGGTATTTAAATATATACTTCGTCATTAACTCATTCTATTATGACATATATAGTTTACTCTTTTACTTGCAAGTCCATATACAAGCATGTTCACGAGACTATTATAAAATAAACGAATTTAATGGAAAACATAGAATAAAATAAACCATTTGATAACGAATTTTCACACTTCTTTTATGGTGCATATACCTTTTTTATGATGGCTTATTCAGTATAATCTTTTGTTTTCATTCACTGTGGTCTAAATACAAGAGATAAAGATGAATAAATTAAGTCTATTTTCCAATGCTTCAAGGGAAATAAAATCAAAGGAAGTGTGAAAAAAAAGAAGGAAAAAATGTATTTTTTTGGAAGAAAAATATTACGCATTAATCTGAAGGATTTATTCTTTGTTTCACCATTTTATTCCCGGAGAAATATCCTGAAAATAAAAGTTTGCAAGGCAAACACAAGAAATAGAATTTTATTATGATGTAATGGGTTTTTCACAAGAAAATAAAATACACTAATAAGCTTTTTGAGTCCAATCCATATGTTATCATTTATTACATCCTTCGATATTTAAGAGAGAATATTCTCGTCAAAAATTTGTTTCATATTATCATGTCTTTAATCGGATAATCCTTTCTTATTTAGGATCCTAAAATCTATTTTTTTTATCATAATGTGAATTCGAGTAATAATTTTCTAATTGAACCCATCACACTAATGTTGAATACTTATCTGCATCCAAACCCTAACCGTCCACTAATAACCCTTGCATCCTTTACCATTTTGAATATTAACTATTAGCTGTGCCATAGTCAATATTATATTAAGCATGGTATTATTTATCATCATCCGACTTGATCTATAAATTTGATAACCCTCAACCATTTACGATGATAATAATCAAAGCTACACTCATCTATCTATTTGGTGTCTTCATCCTTTGGAGCCATTACATAGGAAGTAGTACACTGTAGAACTCCAGCAGCACATCAGCCATCAAGCAGAATTAGGTCTTTGTATCTATCAGGACTCACAAAAATGGGCACAAGGCAAAAAGATGGAAGGATGCCAAGCTTTCTTTACCCAACCCAGGTGAAACATAAATACATGCATTAATAAACTTAAGCTAATCCAACACAAAGCTGTTCACCATGCTGAATGCCACATGCAAATGAAAACCACAACATGACTGGGACACGAAAATGCACAAAAAGACACCTCTGCAGATTTGCTAAGGAGCTAGTTAGTTGGAGGATCCTGCTCTGTGATCATCTTTAAACTGGCATACATCTTGGAACAAGCATCGGCGAAGTCCGACATAGCTCGGAAAAGCTCTGGCAAGTGGGTCTTGAGACTACTCAGTGATTTCTCTCTCACCTGCTTGCACAACCTTCTGTGGGCTTCAACTTCTTCATCAAACTTGCTTTTGAGTGCCTCCACCATAAACCTCCTTTCCTCCACTGGGTCCTTTTGATTTGATCCCTCTCCCCCATCGGGCTCGCCCACCGATGAACCCATCCTCCTCTGTGAATACTTCTGGAACCACTCATCGAACGCCCGATTCTTCTTCGAATACTCCTTGTGGGCCTCCTCGCACTTGTCTTTCTGCTTTTGCTCTTCCTGTTGGAGTGTCACTATCGTGTTTATGACTGCTGAAAAGCTGAAGATGGCACTCTTTGCAAGCTCGTCTGGAAGCTTTTCGAGATATTCATGCCATGCATGCAGGAGAGACTGAATCGGGGCATGAGCCGGCCTTTGTGGAGACGACACTTTCTCTTTCAAGCTGCTTTCGATAGGGATGAGAGTTAACTTCAACCAACTATTCAGAGAATCTACATACTCTTTCTGATGGCTGACAAGTTTATTGAATTGTGTATGCCACTCCTTGGCAATTTCAAGCAGCTGCAAGGTGTGCTTATGATGATGTTCACTTGTCTCCCTTGGAGAATTTGTGATGTCAAGGGATTTAAGATCCTCGACTATCTTCAGCTGGGTGTGGTGGTGCATGTACATTGCGTGCCACATCTGGGCCATCCTGAGAGGGAAGATAGTAGTTAGTAGAATTGAACACTGTTAGTGACTGCAAAGGCATGCAGTATAGTGTAGACAGCTGAGACAATATATATTGTCCACCAATCACAGACTGCTCACGAGAAACCAATTGTAGGCACGAGGGGTATAATCATAAGTATCAATGCACCTCCAGGTGATACAAGAAGCTTCAGGGGCAATTACCAAAAAACACAAGGCAGCCAATTGCTGCCAGTTTGGGGGTTTGAACTTGTATATACTTCTCTGAGCTAGACAGGTTCTTGTACACCTCTAACCCCCTCCCAAGAAGCAGAAACCGGGCCAATCATGACAAAGATTGATGGATTACAAGAGTGGTTATGACGATGGCATCTGATGTAGATATAAGTCATTGGCAAAAAACTAGGTTCAGCTTATCTAGACATTAACCGTAACAAAACGTAATATGTGAAGCGAAATTTTAAATGCGTCGTTGAGTCAAAGATCCATCAGCCAAGACATTCAACCCAAGTATGAAGTATGAACCTAGGGAAATGTAGCAAGCTAGCTTCTATCCTATCCAAATAAAACCATGAAAGTGTAAATATTTGCATTCCAAACTCACCAAAGCTATAAAACAAAGTGACGACCTAGAAACTCCTTTGAGAAACAAAACAAGTCAAGCAGTAATTTTTTGGTGCATTGCAGTCATGATTTAGGGACATATTTGAATGTTATCATACAGTCACACAGTAAACTAAACCATGATACAGTAAACATCAAAAGCCAATAAACTTCACCATGCAGTAATTTTTGGGTGCATTGCTGTCATATGTGGTAACACCATTTTGTTTTTGGGTGGGTCGAGGTTTTCCCTTCCTATTGTGGTTTAATCTGTTTAGCAGTACTGATCTGAGGTTAACACAAAAGTTAAGGTGTTGCATGGAACAATATTGTCCAATTTATATTTGGTGTTGCTAGACCATAGCGTTGTAAGTCTACCAAGTATAGAGTCAATCAATCCCAAGTCAAGGATTAGGCAGGTTAGACTATGATCTAGATTCTAGTCACAAAAGTTGTTCCAATTGACCATTTTGAGAAGAAAAGCTTTTCAGTACTGAATAGTACAATTTTGTCAGCCTAGCCTAACCGAGCTAGGACTTAGGTTAATCAAGGAGAAGAAACCTCTTGGTCAATGATATAACCATATATGACAGGTAGTCTGCTTGCAGTAAGCTGAGTAATTTTTGCATGTCAAGCACCAAGACGTGAAGCATACTTGTTCAGATGCAAAGTTATTCTGGATACACCTTTGCAGCATTACAAGAAGACGAATTGTGTCATACAGCTAAGCGATGTGAAATATGCGAGCCCATAGAACAAAATAAAGCAACAAGTACTTTTGGATTACAAGGGATTTGCACTTCAGGAATATTGCCAAAAAAGGGGGAGACTGAATTGGAAGGATCCTGTTAATTGGCAAAAGGTTATTACTAATGTTAAGATGGAAAGAGAATTTAGGTTATTTGCAGGATTTTTTTTTCATGGTAGAAGTGATTTAGCTAAACAGAATAGGAACTATTTTGGGTTTTAACAATGATTTTTAAGTTCTGAACAATCTTAAGAAGAAAATATATAATGTTTTAAGTTACGAAAAATCTTAAGGTACTATGAACTGCACTTTTTTCATTAAAAAAAATAAGGGGATAACTTAATTGACTCTGTAACATGAACGATTCCTTTAGACCTCTAGTACAAAATCATAAACCTCACACCTAATTGCAGTGGTAGTCACAAAAGAGGTAAATCATATTGCAAGAAGTGAGGAGTTGGGCATTACCAGAACAATTACCAAAAATATATTATAAATAAAGCATTAAAAAGATAGGACATTACCTACAATGAATCACAAATGAATATACATCCTGGACATAAAACTTCATGTGAGGACTTACCCTTCAACAAGCTCCACTAGTTTTGGATAAAGCTGTTTATCACGCAGACGTTCGATTTCTGACACAGTTGAATCCATTGACTGCATATCAACTATGTATCTAGTGTGTAAATGGCTTACAGCTGCTTTAGTACGTTCCAGTGCTTCACTACTGACACCACGTTTCTTTTGCCTATTCAGTAAAGCAACCTTCCTCTGGTACTCAATTTTCATAAGCTCACCTGCCTGCCATCCATTAGTTTACAGTTAGACTACGGACTTGAAAAAGCCCAAGATGACAATGAGCAATCGGTGACAAGAAAAAGAAGCCTCTCGTGGACAAGACTGACAGAAGATCAACTTCGAAATTGTCTTCTGTTGAATAGAATCAAGCAAATTCTGTTTGAAATCTGCAGCAATTGTGGGTTAAGCTATTGTTAAATTGATGGCCAGATGCAAGAATTTTTTATCATTGATAACCAGATAAGTGTGTTATGGAGGACAATAACAGATTTCTGACAGAGGGAAATGATTTATTCCTTGAATTAATACTAAACAAGAAGTTGGCAGCAGAAGGTGAAGAATTTACTTTAGAGATGCAAAAGAGTTCCATGTAAAAGTGCAGACTATAAAAAAAGGATACATTTGCATGTTCCAACAAGCCAAAGATTCAATGTCTATTCACAACTAGGATTCTGTTTCCCTATTGAACCTTAAATTTATAGCTAGAAGTCCAAACTTCAATTTCCCAGTCGATATCCATTGTATGCAAGGGAAAACTACTTAGTTGAATTGCAAGCATATATCAAGTCCAATACACAATTGCAACTCCAACCCCCAATATTTGATATTTCTCACAGAAATTTCCACAGAGATAACATCGGATATTTTTGCAACTGAAAACCACCAAGTTTATATCATCATAGAAGTCTGTAACTAGTATTTATTAAAATAACAAATAGACTAATGTGAGACAAGGAGCACTGCATGAAAAGAAGAAACTAGATCAATTGAAGCACCGAATTTCACCTTGTGTGGCTATACAAAGTACCCAGAAATTCACTGACTGAAGTAGTTATAACTTATATCAGATAATAAAAAAAAATCACACAACATTATGATGCCAACAGAAACAATAGAGCTCAACGGAAATGTGACGTTTACCTTAACTTCATCATATAACTTTTTCTCCCATGCTAGGATCTTATCCAACACGGTTGCATGAGTTTCCCATTCATCATTGTCAAAATCATCTTTACCACCATCTGCATCAGCCATACCTTTAAATGACCTATTCCATGTAATAACACGCATGACCCTGGCAGAATGATCTATGTGACCTGTCAAAACAAAAAAGTTACAAGTAGGTCAAGTGGAATGTGAAAGCAAAACATAACAGATTGGGAGAAAAACACACATATGAGCAAAATCAGGAATAGACTCCCTTTTCTGAATGTACAAGTATTTGTGGAGCTCAGAATGTCCGGATGCACAGGAAATGTTTGCAGCCAAGATGGCTTTGCTTTCTTGACATCAAGTTTTTGCTAACTTTGATAAGATGCAAAAGGCCAATTCACATGCAGTGGGAATGACTCGTGAAACGAAAAAAAAAAAGTAACATGTTTTTATTGGATATGTTTTCCAGTTTTCTATTGTTTGTTTGCAGGAAACCACAAATAGTCACTGAAGAACAAAAAAGGGGCATAAATCCTGCCAATTACTAGTGAAAAATTTACAACAAATTAGTCAGAACGATGTTATCTTCCTAATGCAATCAAACCAGAAAGGCAGTAAGGAGATCAAAATGAAGACACTTTGGAGTTTGTATCGAATATTCATCCTCAACCTATGCCACTTCCATTAGGCGACATGTGGAGCGTAGACAATGCCATAATCCTAGGTTTCATGGAGACCCCTGGCATAGGATATGATGCATCCAAGCACATATAGAAGTGCGGTTTAATCAAGAGAAAATAGATGGACTGCCATAGTGTGGCAAGGCCCTCACTAAATCCACTGATGCTTATAGTTGAAATGAGTGATGAATGGCATTCCCATCCAACGATTAGACATATTATGCAAAAATGAAAGAGCATTAGCAGACCACATTTGAGATAGTTTGTGAGGAAACAACATGGTCCAGCAGATAAGCATGTATCAAAAAAAGATATTGAAAGTGTCAACTACTTTAGCTGGTAATGACTTTGACAGTATATCGCAAGGAGGTAGGTACTGCGTTCGAATTCCTTCTTCATCATTTACCCCTTTGCAAAAAAAAAAAAAAAAAAAAAAAGATAATGCCCTTTCCTTGATTAGGATTCCATGGTCGTCCATGGAATTAGAGGAAGAAACATTAGGAACTTATTCTAGGAAATCCACTCAAACCTGTAAGCCAAGAAAAAAAAAAATAGTCCATGGATACGGATTCTACCAAACCATGACAATGCAACATTTCACAGTGCCAAATTGGTAGAACCCCTTTTCCAAGCATTTTGGCTGCATAGATACGGATAAATCAATTGATTGGTGTTACAAGAAATAAACAACGGAAAGGATCAAAAGTACCTCTACTATCCGCAAAATTGGAGTGGTAGTGCATTCTAGTGGCCTCGAGCATCTTGGAAACTTCATGTGTACTCTCTGACGCCTTGAGGAAAAGGTCATCAAGATCTGTGAGCACCTTCAGTAGATTAATGCTGGGGCGAGGTACGGGCACCATCTTCCCCCTCTTGGCATCCAGGGCTGGTGCTGACGCCGCGTGCTGGTGGTGCGCATGCGTTCCCTGCTTCGGCTTCCTCGGCACTTTAGGTGGCAGCGGAGTCTCCAATACCACCTTTTCGGGGGTCACCGGCTCATCATCGCCATCGACCACATGGTTATCGGTGACTGGAGGCGGCTGAGCTGATGTTTTGAACCGGTCCTCCGAAGCGTCCTCCCTCGCAGGTCGGATCTCGTCTGCCGGGTTCAGCGATGGCCCCTGCATGTTGTCGTCCATGGAGGAGAAGAAGTAATCCCAAGTTTCCAAGGCCTTCGACTCGGGCATCGGCGGCGGCGGCGGGGGCGGAGGGCTGGACTGAGGAGGCGGCGGCGGCGGAGCCGGGGAGGGACGGGAAGGGAGCCCGCGGCGGCAATGGCTCCCGCAGGGCGGCGGCGGTGTTCGAGGCCGCCGTCGCGGTCTTCCTCCTCCTCCTCCCCGTCCGCCTCCTCCTCGCCCTCGTCATCGTCCTCGCGGATGGAAGCGTTCGGCTGGGCCTTGGAGGGGAACTTCTTGGGGAGATCAGGCATGCTTATGGATCGCTGGATAGGGGAGGGAGAGAACTCCGGCAACGGCGGCGGAGGCGGGGGGAGGGGATCGATGGGCGGCTGGACGGCCGGGGACGCCACCGGAGGGGCCGGGGACCGCCGCGGCAGTGGTGGCTGTGGAGGAGGAGGGTCCCGGGTCGTGCGCCTCGCCCTGACCGAACTCGCTCAGGGCGGCGCCGGTATTCTTGAGCGCGACGGCGTAGGCGGAGTGCGCGGCCGCGAAGGCGTTCCGCGCCGCCACCGCCGACTTCATCCACTGCCGCCGTTCCTTGCACCGCGTCACCGCCTCCTCGTTATCCACCCTCGACTGCGCACAACCCATGACGACTCCTTCCTCCTCCCTCCCTCGACAGCTATCGAGTGAGCTCCCAAGATCAAAACTCAGAAGGACCGCAGGTGACCGTATCGTTCCCCCAGAGAGAGAGAGAGAGAGAGAGAGAGAGAGAAGCAGTCCTTCCGCCCGCAGCTCACCGCCTCGCTCCACATAAAGATTAAAGAGTTCTTTTAATAAAAGGGGGAAACAACGCTTGTATTACCCCCGCGTCCCACCCATCCCACCAAACCTTCAAGAAGCGGGACCCACCAGGGCATCCTGCAACGTCGAAGCGGGTGGGTGTTTCGGGGACGGCAGAGCGGGTGGGAAAGAAGCAAAAGAATCAGGGGGAAAAGGAGGAGGCACGGGGGCCGGTGGGGACCCTGGTGGGCCCCCCTTCCATGCGCCTCTGTGGCCGCTACCGGGTGGGGCGGAACAAAACCACTTTCTCGAAACGCTGCCTTGAGGACGTGGCTCTGCCCCCACTGGGCCCCGGCACGTAGTCCATTCATGTGGCTTCCAGGCCCCGACCCTGTTTACCCATCATTACCAAAGGTGCTCCCCTAATCGGTGCATGTGATTTCTTAGTGTGGGGTAATCGATGGCCCCACCCCCGTCCACCAATGAGAGGACCCTGTCATCATCTCGACAAATAGAGTATAGAAAACTCGATTGAAGGAATCGATCACCTCAACGGTCGAATTGTCATAAAGGATTCGACGCCTACGGTTACAAACGAGAACGCTGGTTGGTTCGTCACAGCTTTGAATCCTCACCTCATAATGGATTCTTCGCTCCGACTCGAGTTCGAGTGCGATCGGTTCCACCATTCTCTCCATTTCGGTGTTCATGTATTATTGTCTAGTTGTGAGATTAAAGCTATTTAAATAATAAAATTAAATGGAACATATTTTTAAAAAAAAAATCTTCGGGTTTTTACATATCTATATTTTTTTAATATAACCTTTGTATGTCTCGTAAAGATGTTAATATAATAATATATCAAAAACTAACAAGAGATATATAATCCTGATAGGGTAAATATTGAGTCCGTCGGTCCGATCTAATCATGCCAAGCCGAGGGCCACGTTGGCAGCCACAACGTCCGATCGGTCAATCCCGACACGTCGACTTAAGGACCACATGGATGGCCACCACGACAACATAACAGCTTAGATACCCGGTCGAAGATCACGCCGATTACCCTGACTATCGTGCTCATGGTCGTCGTCCCTGTCGATCGAGATCTTGGAAATCAATGGAATCGTCGCTCATCGCAAGGTCGTACTTGTCACTCGACCGAAGGCGTCACACCCATTAATACTGTGGACAGGTATAAATACTCTTTCGATGTAACCTAGTGGAGGATCTTTTTTAGAACTCCCGATTTCTTCTCTCAAGAAAGCTCTCGGGACCTTCAGAGTCTCGGGTACACACCCCAACGATGACTTTTTTGTAGGTCTCGGACACCTCTCGAAATTGACCTGATCGACTCCTCGATCCATTGAGGTGCTACGTCACGAAGCCCAACTACATCATACATACGAACTGAACCGTGCCCTATTGAATTTTGCCTAAGATATGAAATCCAGAAACAAATTCACTTCCATTAGTGAAACTTTTTTATGCATTCTCGCTTTTCCAAGTTTTAATTCTTTCAAGGATCATATAACCTCTCTCTCATTCTTGATATAGTATTATCCCATTTAGATTCAATCAAGAGTTTATGATTCATCATACTGCCGTAAATCTCAGTATAGGTTTTTCAAATCAACCATAATATTTGAGCAATAATGGCTCTAATCATTGGAGCGCATTTCCTAATTAATTCAGTCCTCAAATTAGAGATACATTAAATGCTTTATAGTTTTAAATTAAATAAATCGATATTGAATCAAGATTCAAAATGATTACTATGTTATGGATGATTTAAAAGGATATATTGTATCGTAGTTTGTGATGATAAACATAATATTTACAAACTTCAGAACGATTTCAACCCAATAAATCATAAATCAGATCGTATCTAGAAGATAGGCCCCAAAATAAAATAAATATATATAAATTTAATTAAGAAATATAATACTATAATATATGATCGAAATTTAAAAAACAAAATAAATTGGATGCGTAAATCGCTATCCTAAGATATATTCTCTACCTTCATACATATTTTATTGGGAAAATTATCCTAAGATATAATCCGAGGCGGATCCTTATACTTTAGTACTAACATATTTAAAAAAAAATTATACTCTAGTACTAACATATTAAAAAATTAGAAAAAGAAAAGAAATAGGAATGTTATAAGCTCAAATGCTACATAAGATTGGCTTTTCTTCACACCTCTCGTCGAAGTAGGAAGAACGATTTCTAGCTTCTTTCGTCTAAGAAATGATGACATCCGATGCAACAAAAAAGAAAAGTTGTTGCACATTATAATTTGTGGATGGGAGATGACATGCGAGCGAGTCGCCCACTTAAGATAACAAATGGAGGAAAATTAGGACAATTTGATATTTTCTCTTAATAATCCCCCGCAAAACATAAAAAAATGCATTCATATATATAAAACAATTATAACAAATAAACAAATACTTTAAAAAATATCTATAGATTATCTTATATATAAGAACATCCGTAAAAAATGTGTGTATAGTCATATATTATTATTAGGAAAAAAATATTATTCGCGTCTTTATCAGTTCGACATGATTAGTCGATTGAGATTTTAAGACCTGATCACTCGAATATTTAAGATAGTAATTTAAGGATTGAAATGTGGGTTAGAGTGCTTCTCCTCAAAAAGTTATATTTCTTAGTGTTTATGATATATTTTTATATGAAGAAAAAAGTTTATAATTATCTTATTTTGTCGTAAAGGAGGAGAAGGGGTTTAAAATTGTCGTGAGATACAAAGGAGTTTGAGTTTATCTTCCTTAATAAGAAAAAATTTAAATTTTATTTACTCGTTGCTATCGTATTATTACTCATTGGTAAATTTTTTTCACTTATGAGAAATATTTATCACTGTTAAACTCTTTCAATATATCTAGGAGCACTTATCACCGTAGAGATGGATAAACTCTTTATAATATAAATGCACTTAAATGTTAACTAATAGGCTCCGTGTTTAACTAATTAATTATAATTACCCATTGAATCTTCACAAAGATATATATCTTATTATAGAGATTGAGTTTTTATTATTGGAATATCCATTTCAAGCTAAATCCATCCCTTGATTGCACTAAGATAATTATCCTATTTTAACAGATCGTATGTACGAATACTATAATATGTTGAAAGACTCAACTTGTGATCATAATATTTTAGGAAGTAGAATAATTTATAATACGAATAAAATTTTCATAAACCATATAATAATATTTTAAGAAGTAGAACATATATTAATTGAAGTATCAATAATTTGAAAACTTATTCCAACACATAAAATATGTATAAAACCTTTGCTTGATGCCCATATTAGAGGTTGCCGGAACTATAAAATTTTAGTATCATTAATTGTTTGAAATTAACAAGCATATATTCCAACAACTATGTCACATGCACATGTGATGCTCGAATGATATCATTGATGTATGCACTTAAATAAAATAATTATCTTATATACTTCTTGATATTATGATAAATAGTAATATGCACTAGAGAATATTAAGGCACGAGTGACAAGTTATATAAAATAAGATGCAGCACCTGCACCTTTTTTTTTTCTGAAAAGAAAAAAAATAATACTTCAAAAGTCTCTTAAAAAAAAAAAACTCTGACTATAGTTCCGGAGGCCAATCCGGGTTTTAAGTAACAGAATTTTTAAAAGATTTAATATAATTAGCTAACCAACAGATATTATCATTATATATACATAAGTGAATTTATAATCAATCAACCTAGTAATTAAATTAAAATGATTCTATAACAGTTTAAAAGGAGAGTTCGCTCGTTGTTTAAACTCTTAATATGAGTTAAGCATTGGATTCAATTATTTAATTTGTGATGGGTCAATAATGGTCGGTCCATCTATACCAGAACACAACACCCCCACCTCGGCCATGTCATAGTGTCACCAATTCGGACACACGTCCGATGCCAACCCAGTCTCGGTAAGGACAATTGAAAGATCCGAAGTCCCGACCGATTGGCAACGCTCATTACAGTAGACTCCTGACCGATCTGGAGTCACGACTGACAACATGGTAGAGCGGATGTGATGGGTCGACCCGTCTGCGGCACCCACGACAGCGGGCGACCAACGGCATGGCAGAGCGAACACGATGGGCCGACCAGCCCATAACACCCTTGATGGTAGGCGGTTGATGACATAACAGGGCGACGCGATGGGCCGACCAACCCATAGCACCCTTGACAGCAAGTGACTGATGGCATGGCAAAGCCAATGCGACAGGTCGATCAGCCTACAACACCCCTGACAGACAACAGACGGTTGGCGGCGTGTCAGGTACTGAAGCCATGATGTGGCCCACATATGACGAGCTCACCTATGCAAGTATAAATACCCCCAAACCACCACTGGTCTAGAGATCGCGAACAAAAATATAGTTAAGTGATGCTAGAACTAGACAAGACTGTGGGAAACTGTGGGAAGAGAATAAAATGTCACTCAAATTTCTTAACTGATATGGAGACACCTAAAACATCGGAGACATTAAAATATTTGGAGATCATCGATGATATACTAAAAGGTTGATGATTTATTTCGATGATATATGTTCTCATTTAGAGTTAAATATTGAATAGAATATTCATATACCTTTCGATGATTTATTTGGAATATACATGTTATCATTTCGAGTTTAATATTGAGGTTTTTGATGATTGGAACTTCGTATCGGGTGTTATAAATTATATATTTATTGGTCACAAACCAATGTTGATGAAAGTATATAAAATTATAAGTTCATTACCATTGTGAATGAGATGCAAATTGGTAGTTTCGTAAGCATGTCAGTAATGTCTTGAATCATTACGATAAATAGCATCGTTAATACAAATAAACAATCGCTCTTTACTAAGTGCAAAAACCAATCGACTTATCGTAAAGCTAAAGAAGAAAGAAACAATAAGATTATTATTCATTGAAACAAGAGACGTTTCATTAAAAATATGTATAACTATTAGCAATGGAATTTATGAGAATTAACAAATCTAAACGCCAAAAAAAAAAAAAGTTTCTAAAATTTCTAAAATTAATGAAGTTTACTTTGATCCCACGAACCTTTGGTTAGAAAACCATTTTTGTTGGAGTATTCTGGACTTAACCGGAAAGCTTCTTCTCACCAACGTTGCCGACAAAAGTGTCCTCTCGTCCTTAAAACTGGGGACGGCGGAGAGTGTTGGGCTTCTCATGGCCGGAGCAACTCACATCCGTGAACGAACGAGCTGGGGGCCATGGCCAAAGGTACGGCGTACGGCGGTGTCTTCGGCCGTCGCTACTGTCCGTCGGAGGAGGGCCAGCCAAAGGCTTAGGCTTCCCTTTGGTGGGGATTAATGATGCGTCTGTCTCCTAAACCTTTATTTTTTTTATTAAAATTATTTTGTTATTATTTCTGTATGTGTTATCATGTAATGAAATTTGTTTTTCGTTAATAAAATTGATGATATTAAGATAAATAAATTATAAAATTTTTAATATATTTTTTAAAAAATATAAATATTTAAACGTTAAAAAAAATAAATATAAGGGATAATCCAAATTACTAATTGATGTGACATATTTTGACCTTTCACTCTACTAGACTCTTGGATCGTCGACAGAAGTAACTTGGCATGTCGAGCCTTCTCAGTACTGTAAACTTGTGACAAAACAAACATCTATCATCCACTATGACGGCTCCCTGCACCAACTTCGCCCGAGGATGAATGGGACAATGCAGTTGCGCATTTGATTACGCAGAAAGCAAGGAGTAACGTCGAATAATCTAGACGACGATTGCGCCTAATGTACGAGCCAATAGTTTGAGACGTTTTCAAATATTGAACATTTACGTATGCTAACGCTACTAATCATAAAACTATCCCGTATGTCAACATGAGACGACATGTATAAAAATCACCCTCATGAACAATAATGGAGGTTGAACCCCCATAACATTTACAAACTACTATTTCCCTATCTCTCTCCCCCCTTTCTCTTTCGGAGCTTCGGCTCTCATGAACTTAAGCATCGAAGGGGTTGAGTTGGGTGATCTCTTCGTCCGACTCCGACCTTTATGCAAGGCACTGACGATTAGGAAACAAGAGTGACCCTCAGCTATATCTCGAAAAATCAATCTAGTGTCCTCGCAATCAAATCCTCTATCAACTCAACTCTAATACAACATTGACAATCTTACACATTCAGATCGAATCAAATCGAACTTACACCTCGACCACCGACATAAAAAATGATAACACTAGTCAATGCAATGATAGATTTTTCTGAGCTCAACGTAATAGACTTTATGCTCGTGATGTCTTATTACTATCATTTTTGCCACTCGAGTACTTATGCCGTACCTCTGACGTTTCTCCATGCGGTAGATGTTTCCAAATCATGTTCACCAAAACCAGTGGGTGGTGTGGATTCTATTGCACCCGCATTTATGAGTCTTTTGCGTCGATCTAATATATTTTACAAGCTTTAAAGTCAATTATTCTCGCTCGGTGGCTTCGAAAACCCCATTGATTCATTGTTCTGAATCCAATCAAACAGTGGAAAAAATGAGGTGGCTGCTGTTTTGGACCTCCTCATCGTCTTCGACTCACCCTCTTTTTTCTTTTTCTCTTTTTTTTCCAAAACGAAGAATTAGGATGGCGAACGGTCGTGTAATGCATGGAATGCATGTATGTGCTTACGATATAAAAGGAATATAATTACACGAGTCAACGAATGCCTCTCTCTCTCTCTCTCTCTCTCTCTCTCTCTCTCTCTCTCTCTCTCTTGGCACGAGGTTAGGCAGGACCTTGGGATCCCGAGTCAAAGGGGAGGAACACACGCAAAGGAAGGAGTTAAATGTGGAATGGGAAAACAGTGGTAGCAATGACCTACCAAAGAGTTGAATGAGGGGAGCTGCACTCGTAATGGTCGTCTCCAACATCATTAAGGGAAATAATAAATCTGCATGCAAACCGGGGTTCGCTTTTTCTTCTTCTTTTTACGCTTTATTTGGCCACCCTGGACGTGATATCTCGCGACACACGACCCGACCTGCGGTACGAACTCCCAACTTGACATGCACGAGAGGAGACGGCTGGTGGTTCGTGGCTTGTGTCGTGGGCTAGTCGTGGGACGCACGGCTTCCGACCGAATAAAAACGTGGAGGACGTGGATTAGTTGTTGACTTTGCGACGACCGCTGCAACATAATTCTTCCTTGCGTCGAAATCTCCATACCGTTCCAAAAAAAAAAAAAGTAATTATATTGTGAACACTAAGGTAAATCCAATACATTACATTCATTCCCTTGGAACCTTTAAGTGCGTGAACACTGCAACCAAATAGAGTTATTCTTCCATGAAATCAAAATAAAATCCTTGATGGAATCATCTCCATCGAAATCACGATTCCGAAAAGATAAGATTAGACTATTACGCCCACTG
Source organism: Ensete glaucum (assembly GCA_021527575.1). NCBI lineage: Eukaryota > Viridiplantae > Streptophyta > Magnoliopsida > Zingiberales > Musaceae > Ensete > Ensete glaucum. The sequence goes on from CM038559.1 coordinate 7,157,241, forward strand.
TAATGCACGGCGGTTGCCGTGGAGAAGAAACCCGGCGACGGTGACCGTCGATCGCGGTCATTGATGATGCATGCATGTCGCGCACTGCGCCTCTCTCACACATTGGTTGATGCACGCCGCGGCGGGCTTTACTTGTTTCCACCAACTGTTCACGGAGAAGAAGAGGGCAGGCGGAGCAGCGGTGGACCGCACTCAAGATGCAAAACTTCTGTCGTGGGACCCACGTCGGGGGCCAATAGCTGGGTGCCACGCTATTCGACGGGCACAGTAAGCCAAAGTCCCCACGTTTCTCGTGCGCCAACGAGACGCTGAACGGGGGGAGTCGGCCGTCACCTCCGTCAGCTGCAAACGACAGTACGTCCCACGACTTCTCCCTCGAAGAAGCTGCGACGGCGACAGGTCAAACTTCCTACGCTCGCGCTCGCTACGACGGCAGCCGTAGTATTAAAGCTGGTGTTAGGGACGGGTTTCACAGCTTCAAGAAGGCCCACCACCATCGATGGGGGCGACGAGAGGCGAGAAGCAGAACATGAAGGCAGTGGAGGATAGGGCGGGGGGAGGGGAGAGGAAGGGCGGGCGGCCGAGAGAGGTATTCCCGGAGCTGTGCTCGTCGGCACCCGTCCGGCTTACTGTCTGGTGCAAGTCACTCCTCTTCAACAGCCACGGGTACACCGTGTACGACGACGCCGACGGCCGGATGGTCTTCCGGGTCGACAACTACGCCCACAACTGGAAGCAGGAGACGGTGCTCATGGATCGCGCCGGCCATGTCCTGCTCACCATCCGCCGCTGCCGCAAGGTAAGCCCACACTTCTCTCTCTCTCTCTCTCTCGCATATATGGCCGCAAGGTTAGGCCATATACATACGGACAAGCGTGTTTCAATTCTTGTTGAGTTTTAGGGAGATTTCAGTGACAAATGTCATAAGATTCCAAGGACAGAAGTAGCGTAGTGTATCAGAACCCAAAACTCTTTTGTTCATCTTCTACGAAGGCATGGCATCATCTTTACCAAAAATATGATGCATATTTCAGCAAATAAATTGCATATTTTTTATTTTTGTTTCAAGTTGCTTCTTGCTCGACATCTCATCCAACTGCACAATCATGCATGCAATGGATGTTTCAAGGTCCCGCAGAAGACATTCCCTCACTGCTCCATTATGTGTGATTGAGTGAGATGCTTTGATAAAAACAAGGAACTCACCTCCAGGGTCAATCCCTTTGAAAACGAAGCACTTTTCACCTGATGGACCCACGGAGAAGGAAGATTAGTCCACACACTGAGTTATACAACAATGCACTACTGTTTCCATTTCCTCATAAAACAAAACAAAAGCAACATACACCTTTGCTTCTCAGTTGGGACTCCTCCAAATCTAGTTGGAATGATGATGACTTCTGAGAAGTATATTTCTGCAAATGATTAAGACAACCATAATAACCATGAACGTCTCCTCTTAATCTCATTAAAACATACGGTAGAAATCTCAGCATATCATACTCAGAAGCAGATTTAGATACGATCTTAAATAACACACAGAAGGCAGCTAACATCCTATGCATCCAGGTTCTTAGAGACACATATTTTTATAGCTGCAAGTTCTACCTACATGAAGCAATCCATTTTAATGTGAGAGACGAGCCGCATCATATATTTCTTCATTGCATAGGTTAGATGGTTGACACCTTCCTTCGAGGCAAACTGGAACATAAGAATTGGCTATAAGCTTCTTATCGATCATGTGGATTATAGCTGATCTCTCCGTGTATTCACAGATTTTGAACTTGACAGAGAGTTGGGAGGCCTACAAAGGAGACAAGGATGTCCGAAGAATGGTGAGAGAGCAAAGGCCACTCTTCAAAGCCACAAAGGACTTGGGCAGCCATAGTTGCACCATATCGATGTTCCCCGAAGATGGAGTGAAGCCTTTAGGCTATCGCATGAGCTGGTCTCGCGAGAAGGAATGGTCCAAGATCTATCAGGCCGCTGCAACTTCTCCTGTAGCTGAGGTATTAATTATTACCAGCACTTGAACTCTCATGATCATCTCCCAAAAATGCCTTCTAACCATCATTAACTTCGTGACAGATTAGCAGAAAATACGGTTCGATGCCAATGAAATTACTGGACAAAGATGTTTTGGCACTCAGAGTGCAGCCTGGAATGGATCAAGCTCTTGCCATGGCAATGATTATGATCACAAATTCAATGAGGTGATGGAGACAGTGGGTCATGATTTGGTCATACTCTTTTTAAGTTGTATGCCTGAGATGGGTTGAGCAGGAGCAATGTGTATAGTTCATATTCTCCACAAGGATGACTTCATGAACGACACACTGTAGTTACAACAGTTCATACAAGAAGAAACTTGTGTTCATTTGTTGGTGTTATATGTTCATATATACCACACCTTCTTTCTCAACTGTTTCTTTTTTACGAGGTTTTGGTTTAAAAGCTAATTATTTTATGGCTTACGAACTCTAAAAACGAAAGTAGAGTACTGTAGCTTTTCTAGAGTAAGGTTTCCATGGATGCCTGCTAAATGTGAATGCTTGCTTACCGTGCCGTGCATTCATGGAAAGGGAGATACTTATGCTTTTGAGATGCCCGAGAGGAGTCGATTGTTGACGAACCAAAAAAGGGTTCTTCAAAGGCGACTGCTTGCTATACATATATAGAAGGTATCGAGTGAGCTGAAGAAGAGAACGAAAGCTAAACGACAGTCTTTCCATGCACTCGTACAGGATGGTCTATATGGTACAACAGTGAATGGAATAGATAGAGGATTCATGTAATAGCGAATACAGTTTTTGAACAAGAAGCAGTAGCTTTCGGTGCTCTCTTGCATCAGTTGATGGCCTCGCCGCACGGTAGAACAAATCACAGGCATGTTTTGGTTGCTCCTGAGAAGTAGCCAAAGAGTTAACGATACTTGCAAGTAACACTTGTCGTGTGAGGCAACACAGCGACCCTCAAGAAGAAGTTGACAGGTGGATTCTCAAGTCAAAATGAAAAATATCCTCGATAAATTTGAATATGGGAGGGTTTTTTTTCTTTTAAAGTTCAATCTCTAAGAGTCCCAATGTTATAAAACCATCTTTCTTTCTTTTTTTTCACTTGTATTTTCTTAAAAAAATAATTAACTTTCTTTCTTTCTAATATCTTCAAAGACTAACCTCATTTAGCTTTAGTCATCGTGTCATAAAAATATAACATTATCTTGATACTTTTGAAAAAGTTGTGATATGTTTCATGTTATGTTGCTATCTTAATATGACATTTGGTACACAAAGATGAAAAAGACCTGCCATGAAGAAGCTACAAACATGAGGTTGACTTGTTAGCTTTAGAGGAGGAATCTCATTTAGCTTAGTCATCATGTCCTACACTTTCTCCATGAGAATCCATTTCTCATCATAGATTGGAAGTGGATTTTTCTCTTGTGCTGACAAGGAGAGTGTTGACAAGAATGTGCTTGGCTTTGGCTCACAAGAGTCATATGGAGATAAGGTTAGGAGATGAATCCACTGTTGCAGGGAGAATTCATGCCTCTCTTCCCATTAACTCCATGTCAAAGAAGCCTGCACTGATGGTTCCATGATTGGCCAAGACAAATACAATAAATAAATAAGAAGAAAAGTGAGATTAAAATAAGGGGTTGGATTGGATCTTCTTTGTGGTCCAACCCACTGCATGCTTATTGAAGGAATAGACTAACACCAGCTTCTCTTTTTGACTTGTGGAGTTACTGAGAGTTTCTGAGTGTCCATTTGACTTGAGGAAAACTGGGTAGTGATTTTACTGGAAAAGAATGTGGATTAGAGACCCACTTTTAAGGACACAATGCATGGAGGTTAAGAATTCATGAGGTAGAGCCTATATTTCTTCTTTCAGGAGTATCAAAATCTATACCCAACACAATCTCAATCTTGATCTAATTTTTTTGGCCAACTTTGTGACCAAGTGAGCTAAACTCATGTTTTGATGAGTCAGTAGATTCTTGAAGGCTACAAACTTTCTCAGTTCCTAAGTCAATTATGAGACTCTTAATTGAGCTTCCCTTTCATTTGGGAGGCATGAAGGAAGCCTAATATGATATGACTACTGTCAACAACAATATTAAAATCATGCTTGGATGCTGGCCTAAACTTTCCTGTAGGTTAATGTGACCCTGCAGATTAAAGTTCTCAAGATAGTCATATGTTTCTTCCTTTTTATCTGTCATGATCCTGTTCATGAGAGAGGAATTTTGTCATCAACATCATCCATGACTTAAAGGTTCCATCAAGTTAATGTGGACATGCAGATTAAAGTAATAGAATAATGTTTCTTTTCCCCCAAACAAGGTCACATTCTCCTCTCTCTACCATAAGAAAACTGGCATGGGTGTTTTGATTGGTGACCAGAAATTAGCAAGCATGGATGATAAGGTACTTCAATGATGACATCCCTGCTTGACAAAGAAATCTAAACTTTAAGCAGACAGTCTACATCATCCTTTTTTAATTCCCCCAAAGAGTAGCATCAATCATTAAGTTAATAACAACACACAACATTCTGATCAAAATCCTTCCAACATTTTTGTTTTCTATCAAAGATCATTTGGATCATTGGAACACAGACTTTGCTCTGAAATGTATGAAAGAGTATAGAGACCTGTACACAGATTTGGAGAGCCGAAGCTTGATCTATGCAAACAGTCATTTTGATGCTTGGACATGGACATCAACTTTGCATGATTGTTTTTGTGTTATTATTTTTATGCCCCCAAAAATAATCCAAAGAAGCCTCAATTGCAGCAGTAACTCATCCTGAGTTCTTTCACTAGAAACTTTATTCTGGTAAGAATCTCACCATCCACAAATACAAAGTACAGTGACTTGAGTTTGGACAATGTGTTTTTAGTGTTCCAAGATACAAACAACATCATCTTCAAAAAACTGGGGCTCCTACATGTCCAGTTGCTATTTGATGGATTTTTCAGGCAAATAAAAACATGTGATAGATAGGATAGTTACAGAGCATCAAGAGTGGATCCAAAAGTCTGTGATAGAAAAAAAGGGAAAGCATGACAGGAATCACCTCCCCCTAAGTGCTGCACTTAGCTCTGCTGCTACTTTCTGCTGAAAAAGATACAGACCAAGAAAATATAGTATATATGGGTGAGTTTGACACAGCTGCCCAAAAAAAAAAGGGTCATTTGAAACAATTAAATCACATTTATATGTAAGGTTTTAAGAAAGAAGAAACCAGAGGACTCATGACTATGGTTGCATAAGTGATTCAACTGAGATGACTACTGGAAAAGCTGATGACTCTTGGACATGCTTGCTGTTCTAAGATGTCAAATTTTTCCTCAGAGAAAACATTACCATGTGAGGGAGAAGCAAATACTACCACTTCTGAGATATGCATCACATCAAAAAGAGAAAAGGCTACTGACTGCAGTATCTTCTTGAGAAAGTGAATGTTACTGTCAAAATTGTAAATGCTTCCTAGCAAACAAAACAGAGAAGGCTACCACATGAGTTTTCCTTACAAAACAACACTCTCAACAGAAAAATATGAACAACAAAATATCCAAAAGCTTCAAGCAATTACATTAGCCCAAAGAGTGAATCAATGCATAATTCTGAATGTCCACCAGACCCTGTGCCACTATATTTAGCCTTTTCATCATCTGCATGGCTTTAAAGGACAGACTAGCTTGAAACAAAATTGCAGTTGGTGATTATGAACAGGCTTATACTAAGACCAATTGTTAAAAAAATATATGCTTCAATAGTATATAAAAATAATTCAGGTCTACATTTCAATGTGAAAGGAGATTTGAGTTGATTTATAAGTATCAAGCGAGTCTTTTACTATTTTATAATTTTCAATAATACTTAAATTCATTGATTTCCTAGCAAGCAGAAATCACAACCTTATATTAAGACCAATTGTTAAAAAAAAATATACTTCAATAGTATATAAGAAAAATTCAGGTCTACATTTAAATGTGAAAAGAGATTTGAGTTGATTTATAAGTATCAAGCGATTCTTTTACTATTTTATAATTTTCAATAATACTTATTCATTGATTTCTTAGCAAGCAGAAATCACTTGGTTGTGATTTCTGCTTGCTAAGAAAGGTCAACCTACCTATTAAAGTTGGACTACATGTTCCTCAAGGTCAAACATCAATGACTCATCAGCAGTGCTGCACTGCAACCCCACCAAAGTCAAGAGGTGTTCATCATGCATTTCAATCAGGAAGACATTAGAGCACAAAGTAGTCACTAGAAAATAGTTTCAGAAACCACTAACAGAGGTCAGAATACACACAAGATTAGGTTAGATTGTTGCTGAACATTGCTATGTGCAATCTAACTCCAGGTTCTGATCACTTGGATTTATCTGCCTTCTAAATCTTCTTTGTCTGTGTTCAGTGGTAATTATGCTTATATGAGTGCAGTGAGGAAAACAGTAGCAAAAATTTAGACAAAGGGATCAGTTTTGTCGAAGTATAGCAATTCTAGAGCACCATCAACTGGGGGTTTTCTTCTTATGAGATGATCCCTGAGCTACATGCCCAATGCTTTCTTCTCGGTATCAAATCCAGCATCATACAATATCAAAAAGCTGCAACAATATCCCCAGTTTAATTTCTCCTGCATTCCATCACTACACTTGCACTGGTATAAGCTTGACTCCACTATTTACCCAGGCATACATACTTCCAGGCCACTGCTAAACCAGTTGAGATGTACATCAGCAGCAACAAAAACCAAAAGGAGAGCTGCAGAACATTGGAGTTTGCCGTCATCACATGAGGCAGCAAGCGTTGGCATTCTCTTCACTGAAGTAGTATGAGCCTGGAGGCGCCGTGGGGTAGATGCAGTTGCTCTGCTGCTGAATCAGAATCGGCATTGGATGCACCGAGCTGTAGCTCACTGCGTCGATTGCCGGTGGGATCGCAAGGCTACTGCCGCCTGCCGCTTTCTTGCCGGCCTCTTGCGAAGCCACTTCGGGGTCAGCTCGACCAGGCTTGCCACTGCCTCCACTGCTGCTGTCGTGTTCCTTCTGACCCTTCTTCCCCTTCCTCTTACCACGACCTGCATCGGTGGCAGCCTTCTCTGTCCGATTCTGTTTCTCCGGCACCGGAGGGGCTTCGCTCTCGGGCTTGTCGGAAGCTTCAACAGAGCTGTCGTCGCCTGAGGAGGTCACGTTGTTTTCAGTGTTTTCCGGTGGCTCATTCGGTTTGCCGTCATTCTTCTTGTTGTTTTTTTTCCTCTTGCCGCAGCCGCCACCTCCACCAGCGTTCTCGACCGGCTTCTTCTTCGGCCAGAGCTCAGCGTGCTTCCCCGACTTAGTGAGCTTCCTTATAAGGTTCTCGGCCGTGACGTTGCCAGTTACCACAACCTTGTGCTCCTGGGAGTCGACGCTAATCTTGTAAACCCCTGAGAGACATCGAAACATCACATATTGCAGTGGTGAAAGATAGAGTAGCAGGAAACAGAGATGAAGCGTCATGGGTTGGCGCTGGACAGCAACCATCTATGTGCTGGAGGACTCTCTTCACCTCCCTCTTGCAGCCTTCACAGTGGATGGAGACCTTCAAGGCCAGAGTCTGAAGCATCAACATGAACCAAAACCTTACTTCTTGGTTCCAGTTCGATACAGTCTCTTTGAGCAAGCAAAAGGAGAGGGAGTAGAAGCGATGAAGTACCTGGTACTTCAGTGGTTCAGGAGCTTCTTCAGCTGCTGCCATGAGGAACAACAGCAGAGAGGATGAGGGGGTCGGAGCAATACTTTGGGTTGGTGGGGGAATCAAGGCCGGAGAAGAGCAAAGGAAGAGGTACTGAGAACACAGAGAAAAAGGACGAAGGTTTGGACGATGTGATGGTTTTCTCATTGGTACACGGCGGAGGAGAGATAGAAGCCACTGCATGTGGACTTCCCGAGAGCCACCAAAACCTGCCGTTTTCAATGAAGCTTATAATACATTATTGGATACAAAGCAAGTACTCTTGATATCTTTCTTCTTCTTTTACCTTTACTGCAGTTAAGTCCATGGCAGATGAAGCTCCTCTTTCTCTCTCTCTCGTGCATTAACTTCTGTGGCAGAGGAATGCTTTTAATTGACCGGGTTGAGTCGTGGAGACTTGTCGCCTACCCTGTAAGCTCTATCGTCATTATCAACCCTAGTCTCGCTTAAGCACGTAGCAACTGACATGAGCATCATATCAAACTTCACTCTCCCTCTCTCAGAGAGAGAGAGAGAGAGAGAGAGAGAGAGAGTGTGACTCAACAAAACTAATTGATCTTATCTCGTAGAATGACCACACCATATTTGCCAGAGTCCTGTCGAGTTAAGCGACGCAGCTCAAACTTTACTCCGAGAGATCAAGAGAAGTTAGTTTTTTTTATATATATATCAAACTCTGAGATCAAAAGTTTGAAGGAAGGTTGAAGATGAAAGCAAACAGAACCAGAATAGCGCAACTCACAAAAGATACATCATGTTTGTTTGGCAGTGCAGCTTACTTTTATGAAGGAATATATATATATATATATATATATATATTACTGTTTCCAAAGGTATAAAAAAGATTGTCCATAAGATCAATTCTAACTTCTCCTGAACCATGCAATGTTGTTCTTTGGAAAGGCACCAAAAAAGATTAGCAATATGAAATATGCCAAAGGCATCGATTATTCTTCCAAATGCATATATTGGAGTACCTTATAATTTCGTTTTCTTTGGATCAAAATAACATGATAAAAGTATACAAATAAGCAAAGAAAAAGATGGCAATATCTGAAAGAAAATTAGGTAGATTCTCCGTGATCTGATGTTTCTGATACACCTACAAAGCCATCAATTTGGAAAGGCAGGAAACTGGAGGAGGATATAGTTGAAAAGGTCGGCTTGTCATACCGTGTAATCTAAGACTATAGATATGTATCCTAAAATTATCAATACAATATCTAAGTAAAATATTCATGTTTGCTCCTCCACGAGATTTCAGCTTGTGATTATGCTGGTGATTTCATAATTTAATATTGTTGAAAATTCTCTCGTGAAAATAATGAAATAATAATAAAAGAGAATAGAGAAACATCTCAAAACTAAAAATTTGTATTGAACATCAAGAAAAATCTCTTTTTATTTTTGTTTTTACTTCTTATCTTTCCTCTTAATTATATATCTAAAGCATTACATAGGTCCTTTATTTACAGAGAATAATTTTATTTTTTTGACTCTAATTATGATAAAAAAATTATTTTAACTAAAACTCTTAAACCAAGATCCTATTATGCTATTAAGTGACTCGAAGTTTCACTCAATATTCCAGCATAATTCTAAGATAAAATCTCATTGAGATAAAGCTTTCAGGTTAAGGCTTATTATGCTATTTAGATGCTTCTACAAACTCCTTTAATGATGGCGTTAATTGGTGTAGCGGTATCATAGCACTCCTTTAATAAGGACAATTAGCATTTTTATATTTTATCGTTTTATCATTTATTTTAAGAACAATCATATATTTTTTTTACAGTAAAGATTATTTTATGCTTTTAAATTATAAATACAGATGCATAGTAACTTGGCATATTTAAAGTTGGGTGAATTTTCTAAAAATATCTTTATTTTTTAAATTTGTTCTTAGAGTGCTAGTACTTAAAAAATTAAAATAATATTATTTTTAATATAACTCTTTTACCTCTATTAAGTATCAATAGTAGAAATTTAATGCCATTAGAAAATAATGAGAAATGCTAGAATGAATCTCAAAAAGATTTGCTCTCATAATTAGGATTAATAATTTTTAGGTTTCAAATGAGCATACATTAAAATCAGATTTAATTTAGGTTTAATGTACGAAGTCCACAGAGATAAATCTCATAGATTACGGACGACGACGAGTCCAATGAAAGAAGAGGTAAAATGATATTTTTCACACGACTAGGTATGTTGTTTCTGAATTTTACAAATTTCAAAAAATTATTTTTTTTATTTTTTAACATATTATCATTTTTTATATAATTATATATTTTACTATAATATATTATTATATAATTTTGAAAATATAAATGCACGATTTTTAATTTTAGTATCTGTCAATACAAATAAAAATATAAAAATATAAAACACATATTTCGATAGACATAAAAAATATATATAAAAATATATTTAAAAAAAAACCTCATAACAAAATCCATACCAACCTCTAATTCTTCATAGTTGAGCTTAATCCAATTCTCAATTCTCTGTAGGAGGAGGAGGCGATATTGTTTTTTGAATCCATCATAATAAGATCTAAATAGAATGAACACCAATCTATGAAAAAGGGAAATTGTTCTTGAGTGTCACACTATTGAAAATTACTTCATTAAATAAAAAAAGCCTCGGAGAGATGCAATGAGACCTTTGGACTCGAAATCATAACTATTTGAAGCGCATCAAAAGTAGCCACAAATCTATTTCTCTTTCACCCGAAGGCAAAGGGGAGAGAGCATACATACATACATACATACATACATACTACGCTCGGGTTTGATCCCGACCGTCCATCGTCGTCGTTTTGTGTTCCCCCGCGCCCGCACACGGCTCGATCGAAACCGCCCTGCCGCCAGCCGGACTCGGTTAGTCGCGTGCGGGGATCCGAACTCGGCACCGGGCATCGAATCTCGCATCCGACGGTGGAAATTTCACGCCGCACCACGACAGGATGCGGCCACGCCTTTCCCCCATTCCTCGCTCCTTTTTGGGGCGTTTACTCGCACCATTGCCCGGCAAGTTTTGTTTTCGGCTCTCCCAACATTTCTCTCGCTCTGTCTCCTCGCCGCCGCTGCTGCTGCTGCCCGCTTTAGGGTTCCGAGCGAGGGCGGCTGCGGCGCCTCCAATCCAACGCCGAAGTTCACCCTTGCGTGGCGTCCCCCAACTCAACCGCAACTCTCCGGTCAGGATTTTTCTCGACCTCTCCGCCGCAACCCTATTCTAGTCTCCCATCTCCTGGTCACTGGGCAGGCTGCGAACTAGGGCCGGGCCTTCTCCGCTGCAGTGCAGATCATCTAGTGCGCGGGGCTGGATAGTTCGGCCCTTTGGTAAGACTTTATTTAGGGTTGGAAAAAAGAAGAACAAGAATTTATTTAGGGTTTCGTTCTTCGCTCCTTCCCTTTGGTTTCATCACTCGTTTCTTCGATGGAGCTGAGATCGTTAGTCTGATTGCGTTTTCCCCTTTATCCTTTGCTACCTTTAGTTGTTTCATCATCGAATTAGGGAAGATAGTTGTTCTTAGTGCAGTACGTTTTTTCCCCATCGAGTAGAGATATGCTGCTTCTTTAGACTGTATGCTTGATGGCTATTTATGTGCAAATATGCATAGGCGTACATTCATTCTGCAGAGTAACTTCATCTAATTTGCAATAGGAGCTACATTGACATTTTCAATATTCAGGTTGGACCATAGGGAAGTGAATTTGGGATTCGTCGTGTTATTATGTTGTCATCAGTCCGCTTTTAGGGTGCCTGTCTGCTACACACGGATGTGCTTAGCCCATGAGATGATAGTATTTTGCTGAATGTCACTGTCCTTATGGTCGTTGTGCTTGTTTTGTTTGGTTACCTTTGATCAGGCAGAAACGGCAGTTTTTAGAACCATAAGACGATGGTTTCCAAAGCCTTTCTCTGCTCCTAGTGATCTTGTTTACTTTTTCCTGCTAGTAAGCCTCTTACGCTTTAGGAAGACATATTACCTTGAGGTCTATGCGTGACCATTATCTAATTTATGTGACATCTGAAGCTGAAGTACAATGTCAGAGAACAGCAAATTTAATGTATCTAGACATCCTGACTTTTATGAGAAAAATAAATAAATATTAAGTTTTCAAGTTTTTTTTTTGTGTTTGCACCAATATGCTGTTTGGCTACTACCATTATAATTATTTGTTTGTTTATGCATCTTTTCTAGAATATCTCTCGAATAGACATGTGTACATTGAGAACTTACGATTCCCTGATGTGTGATATTTGGTTTTATCATCTTATTCTTGATTTGGATGCTAAATTTAGGATATTAGATTTTCCATAAGGTTTTTTTTATGCTTCCAAAAGATAATGAAAAGTTAGATTTAGATTGTGAATTTAAGGAATATACAAGTTGCATAATTCTTTAAGTTCATCTATACAGTGATTTAATGGATTTTCACTGAAATGCATAGTTTGTTTGATATAGTTCCCAGACCATGTCAAATCTTAAAATGTCATGTTTTCATATGTTCCAATGTCAATAAGGTTGTTAGGCTTTCTGTAATATGCATCTCAGACTTAGTTATCCAAAGACTAATAGAACTTCCAGTGTCTGGTGCTCTGGAGTTAATTCCAACTTTTGCTGAAGATAACCGATTTTCCGCTGAATTATTTGATTGATTTATTGACATGGATAATTTTACAGGGAGCTTTTTAATATTCACCTGATATCTATGTGGCAATTCTATTGAACCAATCTAGAAGATGAAGACATGTTGTAGGAACCTATCATGCTAATTAATGGCAAACAACAATATGCTAGTTATGGATCAGAAAGATAGGCAGTTAGGTAACATGTACAAGAAGGTGAATTGATCAGATGAAAACATTAATAGATCAGAGAATGCTCAAGGAAGGATTGCAAATTCCATGGTTATACAAGGTGACCCAATTAGGGTTAGTAGCACAAGTAAAGGTGGATGTTTTACAAGAAACTGATGGCTTTTGATTTAATTAGGGATTTTGCTCTAGAAAGAGCTTATTGGTGGAAAAATATTCATCAAGTATAATTTATCTAGTTGGGTTTGTTGTTGGAATCTGGCATATCAAGTTGTAATGTGTAAAGAACGATTCATTTCTGCCAAATCTATACTGTAGAATATTTGTATTTACCAAGATGAGGTATTATGGGTGTTGGAGGGTTTTCTTGTGCATAGTCTTTGATGGATTTTTTTTTCCAAAGAATTGAAATTAATTTTCTGGTTGTTGTCATTCAAGATTTTAAGGTTCTAGTTTCCGAGGACTTTGACTCATTGTGATTGACCATTATATGCTTTCTTCTGTTTGTATTTGCAGCGGTGATGAATTTATAGTACATTTAGAGGATATTTTGATTGTAGGGTCTCCTCGGAGACATTCGTTAAAATTGGAACAGTACAGAGATTTTGATTGTAGACGTGTTAGTTGTTCTCACTAGTCCTGTTGCTATCATGGCTCCTCAATTTGTGCAAGTCTGGTTTCAAGGGTTGCAATAAACATTCTTATGGTATCCTGGGAAGCAAATGTTGACCTTGTATGATCTAGTTCTTGCAGTAACTTTTGCAGGGCTATGTGTCTCTCTCATCAATATATTTTACACTCCTAAGTCCAATTCCAAGCTTTTTATGCTACTCCTCTTGACCCTTGGTTAAACTTTCCAGTCCTTCTGATAGTTGTTTTGACATGAAGATCCTGACCATCAGATTATTGAACCTTTGTTTTAATTAATTGACTTTTTCTCTTATCTCATTGGCATTGCTGTTTGAGTCACTTCCTGAATGACTGTACTGTGGAATTCAATGAATAGTTGCTTTTTATCTCCACATCCCTTCACTTACTAATCCACTTAGATTGCCAAATTTGTTTGTTCCATCCTCCTATCTTTTATTTTTGAATTTCTGAGGCCCAAACTTTTGCAATGTCATTAATTTTCAGGAGAAGGAATCACTAGTTGGAAGTCACCTCCCCTTTTGGTTATTTGCTGTTATGGGCTGTGACTGCGTAACTAAAGGCTGATGTTTTTCAATTTCACTTAATATGACTTCATGAAATTAAGTAATTTTTAATGCTTAATGACACCTAAAATTTGGTGGGGAGGACTTGCTTGCAGATTGAAAGTTTTCAATTATGGTTGAGATGATTCATGGAGGAAAACAATTTCGAATTCTCAAGTGACCCAAAAAATCAGGTGGAAAAGACTTAGAGAGTTTTGATGTGTATAAATTTGTTAGGCCATGCCCGTATGAGTTTGTGGTGATTTCATTCATATTACTAACTCTGCAGCGTTTTACATCTCTACTAAATGTTAGTAGCTGGCTTTTTTTTCTAATTGGGTATTTTGGATTCATATTGAGAAACTATGAGTTTGCAAACTATTGAACCATCACTGGTGACATATTATCAAGAAAATGTAATAGCCATAACAAACTTTTGGATTTGCTACTACCAGATTTTGATCTGAATCTATGGGTATTTTTATGACCTTTGACTTATTATTTTTGGCTTGGCTCTTTGTTTTTAGACAAATTAGCAAACAACATAAATTGTGAGAATGGCTCTCGGCCCCAATCATTTGAGATTAGTGTTTCAAAAAGATGCTTGGGCGCTGCTTAGGTGCTCAGGCATTGCATAGTTGTCGAGTGATGGGCTTCAGTGAAGCATTGCCTGGGCACTCGCTTGATCCCAGGCGTTGGGGGCTCGCCTGAGCCCAGGCGCCTTGGGTGAGTGCCCAGTTGAAGGCGACCCATCAAATAAATGGTTAACTTTGTTTCGGTTGAACTTGGTTCAATCGAACCGACTAAGCATAGTAAATAGTAACATTAACACCCCCCCTCCCCTGTGCACGATGCTCGACCCATAAACCCTAGGTACTTAACCACCCTGACTCACCACTGGTCCCACCATTGCCTTTGTCGTCGATGCACTGATGCTTTGCCATCGATAGACGGGTCTGAAGCCCTCACTACTGTAGGTTTTGTGCATAGTTCCCTCTGCTGCCTTTGTATGCAACTCCTTTCGTCGATGAAGGACAAGATTGTAGCTTCCTTCACCGTCGGTGAACACATCGCAAGCTTCCTCCATCCTTGACGTCATCGTTTGTAGCTTCCTTGGCCACTGTTGCCGCCTTCCGTAGCTTTCTCCATCATTGTTGTCACATAGCTTCCTCCATCGCTGCCACCGTCCAAATGTTCCTCCATCACCATCGCCCTCTTCCTCCGCAAGTTCCATTGTTGGTGACTCCTTCTTCCCCCTCTGCTGTTATGACTGCTGTTAACAGTGGATTAAATACTGTTAACAAAGGATAATTAATCCTTAACTGTTATTAAAACTATTGTTGCCATATGACAAACTGAAATTGATATTAATACTTAGAACTATTGGCCTATTTAGAACTAATTCCTATTTAGAATTAGTAATCCTTATTTGACACTGTTTATCGCTATTTAGAATTGTTATTAGTCCCTATTTAGCACTATTAATCTCTATTTATTTAGAACTATTATCAGGGTTTTAGGATTAATGGCAAGTGTACAAAGCAATACAAAAGATTCATAAAGTTCACTTTAATGTTGCATTTTTGTTTATAGAATCATATTTATCGATTGTATTATGTATTTTTTTATCTTAACAGTTTAGAGTGTTTCGGGCGAGCAGGTGTTTTGAGAGCTTGGCGTCTAGCTCTTTTAAAAACATTGATTTATCTTACATGAATCCTTTTGACATACTTGTTCTAAAAATCATTAGATCTTTTTTGTTTATTCTAATTGTCCTTTTTATCCTTTATTTTTTTTACAAATAAAGCGTGTTTTTATTTGTGCACTTGAGAATTTATTTTATCCATAAGTTTTAGCTAATTTTGAAGCAGTCGTTAATGACTCTCCATCGTAATCTTATCTTGTCATCCATATCTGTCATCTTTGCTTTCTTTTTGTTTATAAAGTGTAGACCTCATATGAAACCTTTCGCTAAATGAGGCATATTATATTTGCACAATACTATAGAAGTCTGTATTTTCAGTCTGATCATTGTAAATGAACTTTGGTTTCTAAATAGAACCATCTTTTCTTTGATCATGTTTGTATAATTTTTACTAGATTTTGCTAGTGATTAAAAAAGCGCTAGGCGCCAGGGTCCCAAAACGCCCGAGGCGCTCGCTCGAGCGAAGCGAGACGCCAAAATATAAAAAAAATATAACATAATTAATAAATATGATTATTTAAATAAAATAAAATATTTAGTTATCATTGGAGAATCTATTGAGTTAGTCTGTACACTTGTCATTATCTTGGAATCCTAACAATAATTTCAAATAAATAAGGATTAATATTATAAAATTTTAAAATCAAAATAATATAATGTTAATATACTGTCAAAAGTATACTGTTAATATATTGTTAACAGTATACTATTAACAGTCTATTAACAATATACTGTTAATACTTAATATGCAGTATACTGTTAATATACTGTTAAGTGTTAACAGTATATTAACAGTATACTGATATACTGTTAACAGTATAGTATACTGTTAATAATTAGTTAACTTAACAGTATACTGTAGTGGTAAGTGTTAATATACTGTTAAGTGTTAATTACTGTTAACAATATACTGTTAACTGTAGAAACAGGGACGACCTGAGCTGACCTGACCGAGAGCGAGAGGAGCAGCAACGATGGCGAGCAGCGACAGCAGCAGCGACGACGGTGAGGACCAGCGACTGCAGTGACGACGACGAAGAGAAGCAACAGCAGCAAGGTGGCGAAGAGCAGCAACGATGGCGAAGACAACGGCAGCGAATGAGGCAGCGACAATGACAAGATGTTGGTGGCGTAATCCCAGATGAGAAGATTAAGGTTGAAGTATATATTGCTGTGTTAGTTGGTTCGATTGAATCAACTAACGCAAACAAAGCGTTGGTGGTCGCTTTGTTTCACCCGGGTGCTCACTCGAAGCGCCCAGCGCCTGGGCTCGGGCCTCGCCTTTGAAGTGCGCTGCCTGGAGATCGAGCGAGACGCTCATGCCTTGCCTCACCCGAGTGCTTAGGCGAGCGCCCGAGCGCCTCTTAAAATCACTGGATTCTGCTAAGAACTATTAGTTAATTTCTTTCTGTTTTATTTTGAGAAAATTTCTTTTTTGAATCAAATTTTAGGATAGCAGCACTCACATCTATGTCCTGAAAAGTTTGGTTATCCAATCATTGGATTGCCACAGATGATAGAGATTAATAATGAAGAGATATCTGTAACAAGTTTTTATTTGATGGAACATAAAAGCTTAATGGGAAAATAAAAAGGGACTAAGATTTGATGAAACATCTTGCAATGCCGTGCAGACTACTGAGAGTTGGCTGACAGAAAGTTAATGGAAAAAGTAGGACAAAGATTTGATGAGACATCTTGGGAAACCGTGCAGTCTACTGAGAGTTAGCTGACAGAAAGTTAATGGAAAAAGAAGTGGAGTATCACTTGAGAAACTGTGCAGCAATAAACTCTCTTGAGACCATTAATATAAGTATATCTGCATTCTATATACAATGAAATTATTATATATGCTTTATTTCTTGCTCTCAGTTGATTGGAAGAATTTATCACAGTAGATAATTTTTTTGTCATCAAGACTGGCAGATTTTTTTAAGTAAGAAATAACTGCTGTCGAAATCTCTTTATTTTTTCCTGTCACATCCATAACATGCATTAGAATATAACCTGTTTGGTGTAAAAGCTTGTTGGTCAGAAGTCATTTAGAAGCTTAAGATGCAGGTAAGTGATTTTCTGACTGAAAGAAATTTTGGTATCCTTAATGAGTTCAATTAGATCTATTTTGATGCATCGCTTTAGTCAACTCTCTTTTGTGCAGCTTTGCCTCTGGCAATTGTCTTTTGATGTTTTAAAATTTGGGTAATACTTTTCTATGATGCAGGTGAATGAATTTTGTTGCATAATTTTAAGTATTGTTAAGGGCAACACTCAATTGCATCCTGCGGTCTAATTTGCTGGAAGAAACTATTTGAGATAGAATAGTTCAGCCATACAGATAGGTTTCAGCTCAACTGAAAGAAAAAAAGCAAACATGAACAAGAAGCATAAATTTATCTGGTTCAAACTTCTTGCATGAAGAATCTATAGTTGCACTCTTTCATTATTATATCACAATGGACTGTAACAAGGAAGAAGCTATTAGAGCCAAGCATCTTGCAGAGAAAAAGATGCAGAACAAAGATTTTATGGGGGCACAAAAGATTGCTCTTAAGGCCCAACAGCTCTTTCCTGACATTGAGAACATCTCTCAGATGTTAACTGTCTGTGATGTTCATTGCTCTGCTGGAGCTAGAGTTAATGGTGAAATGAATTGGTACAAAATTCTCCAAGTGGAGTCAACAGCTGATGATTTATCTATTAAGAAACAATATCGGAAACTTGCTCTTTTGCTACATCCTGATAAGAATAAGTTTTCAGGTGCTGAAGCCGCTTTCAAGTTAATTGGAGAAGCACATATGGTATTGTCTGATCAAGAAAAAAGGCGCCTTTATGACATCAAAAGAAATGCTAAAAGTGCCCCTGCAATGAAGCCTTTTCAGTATTCAAGGATGAATCCTCATGCTCAAAACAATATTAGGACGGTGAATTCTAGTGGGTTTAATCAACCATCTCCTTTCAGTTCTACCCAGACATTCTGGACAATTTGCCCCGTTTGTGGAATGAGATACCAGTATTATCGAAGCATTTTAAACAGAGCCCTGCGCTGTCAGAATTGCTTGAATACTTTTGTTGCGTATGATTTAAATGCCAAAGTTGCGCCTTCCGCTGGGAACCCATGGAATAGTCATAAAAATCTAGAGAAAAAGATTCCAGTTGAGCAAGCTAATAATGTAAATAAGCAAAGCCAAGTTAGAAGTACCTCTTCTGACATGAGGTTTCAGGAGGATGCTTGTGGAAGATCAGCATTCAGTCGAGATTGTGTTGGTGAAACTTTAAACATGGGAAAGAATATTCATGTGGATGCTAAGGTTGGGGCAGCTAATGCCGTAAATGTCACTGAAGTTGGTAAGGGACAGCAGGCTGCTAAGCCGAAAACTACTAATGCTAGTAAGAAGAGAAAGGTTGTTCTAGAGTTTAGTGATGCAGATAGCAGTGACAGTGAAGACACAAAAAATGTGGATGATGGGCCTCCTGTAAAGCAGAATGCTTCTACATCTGGCCCACGACGATCGAGTAGGCAGAAGCAGTATGTCTCTTATAATGAAGATGAAAGGGAAGATGGTAATGGTGACAATTCCTTTGTAGCCCCTAGTAAAAGATGTAAAGATGAGTCATCGTGTAAAGCTGGTAGGTTTGAAGAACCATCATGCAGAACCGGTGCTGAAGGTGTTAATTTGGAAGGCGATGGGACAGGTGTTGCTAAAACCAGACTGAATAATGAAGATGACATCATGTATGATAATAAGTTGCCGAATGGAAATGAACCGGCCTATGAAAGTCAACAAGGGAATAGCGAACATCAGAAGTCCAGGCATGGAGCTGAATCAATTGTTGGGTCAATTCCTGAGGCCTTTCCTCCTATGGGATCTTTTGTTTACCCTGATCCAGAATTTGGCAACTTTGATAAACTCAGAGATGCAAGTCAATTTGCTGTTGATCAGATATGGGCAGTGTATGATGATCTGGATGGGATGCCACGATTCTATGCTCGAATTAGGAAGGTCTGCGCCCCTGGTTTCATGCTGCGCTTTACTTGGCTTGAGCACGATCCTGTAAATGAAACTGAGTTGACATGGTCTGATGCAGAGTTGCCTGTTGCTTGTGGGAACTTCAGACTAGGCAAATCGGAATCCACCAAAGATTGTCTTACGTTCTCTCATGTTGTTTCATGGAGAAAAGGGGAAAAGAGAAACTCCTATGTTATTTATCCTAGAAAAGGTGAGGTGTGGGCTCTTTTCAAGGGTTGGAATATCCAGTGGAGCACAGATGCAGACAAGCACAGGTTCCATGAATATGAAGTAGTAGAAGTCCTTTCAGATTTTGCACCGGGAACTGGCATTAGTGTGATTCCCTTGGTAAGGATAGAACAGTCTGTGAGCTTGTTTATGCGAGCAACGGGAAAGGGAATGACCCCGTTTGTGATACCACCCCATGAAATCCTTCGTTTTTCACACAATGTTCCTACATACAGGTTGAGTGGAACTGAAAGAGAAGGTATTCCTGAAGGTTCTTTGGAACTTGATTGTGCATCACTTCCGAGTAACTTTACGCAGATGTTTTCTTCTGTTAATCTTGACAATGAGACAACAAGAGTTGGAAAGTTGGGTGGGAGCAGCAGTTCATCTTTCAATGCCACAACTGATAAAGAGGAACCTGTAACCAGAATAATGCAGGACAGACAGAAGTGGACAAGTCAAAACATGTTATCTAATGGGATAAACCGAGTTGATGATATGGAACAAAATCACATAAGTGACGCACAGGATGTGAAAACTTGGAAGCATGTGCAGAATGAAGCAAAAACCCCCAAAGTAGAAATTAGTGAGAGAGGTGACTCAGATGCAGAGAAGATCGATGACGATGATGATGATGATGATTCCTCATCAGTACCATCTTTAAGCCCTGACATCTATCACTATCCTGATCCACAATTTTACAATTTTGAACAACACAGGACGATCGAAACCGTCCAGTGTGGCCACATTTGGGCATTCTATAGTGATGTAGATACATATCCCAAGTACTATGGTTTGGTAAAGAGGACCGAACCAGAACCAAAAGGCCTTAGAGTGCATATTACGTGGCTTGAGGCCTGCCCGGTGCTAGAGGAGGAGAGGCGGTGGTGTCGAGAAGGCTTCCCAGTTGGCTGTGGAACATTTAAGGTTGTTCCTCAAAGCTCGATAATTAAGGAGACTAGGACTTTCTCTCATCTAGTACAGGCAGAACGAACTGGCAAAAAAAACCATTTACTAATCCTTCCTAGCATTGGTGAAATTTGGGCGGTGTACAAGAATTGGAGTGTTGGATGGGGCCTCCCAGAACTGGAGAAGTGTGAATACGATGTGGTGGAGATTTGTGACCGTAGTGGTTCTGGCATGAAAATTAAGCCTTTGACAAAAGTAAATGGCTATACATCTGTTTTTAAACCTGAAGATGATACGAATGCAGAAACCTCATTGGAGATACCAGCAAATGAATATATTAGATTCTCTCATCAAATACCTGCATTCAGGCTAACAGATGAAAATGGAGGAACGCTTCGTGGCTATTGGGAACTCGATCCTGCTTCCGTGCCTGATGTTCTACTGAAAAGCTAGGAGATAAAACTTGAAGCTGCCTCCTGCAGTTTTCGGGGAAGCCTTGAAGTGCTGATGAAGGTTCCAGTACTGTAACAAATATGATTTTGCCCCCCCACTTTGGTACATCCTCATACATCCAAGCCGTTCCCTTTTTTTGTATAGTTGGCAGGAATGCTCTTCTGAACAAATTTTTGGAAGGAAGCCTCGGCACTGATGCTACGGCCATGCTCCTAGTTTTGGACGTTCCTGTGCATATGCGTGCTTTATGTGGCTTCTTTTCACATTACTGACAAAGTTCGGTTAGTATAATATGAGATCTCGTGTCTGTGATAAATACTTTTTAAGTCTTGGATCATCACACTTCTTCACTTAGCACTCTGCTTGGGTTGCAAATTTTGGCATATCAACACTTCAGCGAGGCTTATTGTAGTAGGATGGCAGGTAACAGGATGCACTAAAAGTGAATAGCATTTATTGTAAACTTTGAATCATCAACAGGCGGTAAATCTCTCTGAACTATATTAATAACAGTTTCTGTCTATTATTACTCGTGTATGCTATATTATGTTATGTGCGTTGTAGTTGCAGTTGAGAACAGTAAAACACAAAAAAAGAATATATTATCAGTAACAAAGGGGTATCTATTGTATTGTCTAGTGCACTTCAGTAGTTTTCTTTATTTACATAGTTCATGTAAATTGTAATCTTAATATTCATTTATCAGGGTTATCTAGTCATCTTCATTGTTATTGTGAGTGGTATTTTTTTTTTATTCTCCCATTCTTTTACAAGAAAACTTTGAGATTTGATGTTGTAATTATATTTAATTTTTTTGGTTAACCGCATGCATGAACATTACAGTTGTGCTTGGCTTAAAGAAGGAAGTTGTTTCTAGTTTTAAATGATCTCACGGAAATTTAAATATGATTTTAATTTTAACGCTCGTTGTTTCTGATTCTACATCATGGAGATTGTTGGCCCAGCTCAAAGATAGTAATAGAATTTTTTTTATTATATATATTTAGATTTTAATGTTTTCTCAATCCTAATTCGACCTTCCGTGGCCTTAGGGCCAATGATTTTGTTTTGTGATGGTTCATTTGCTAACAACACTCCTCTTTTAAGTTACATGACTTTTGTTTGAACAAGAATTATATGGATACTATCATTTTTGCTGGACGATACACTCATTTTATCTCTAACCAACACCATTCATGTTGAATCCTGGCTAATATGAGATGATCAGATCTAAGGAGCAAAACAATAAATGTACTAAATTTTTTTCACCAAATCTGATGCCCTTGGGATGATTTATTTACTTCAAATCATACTAATTCCGAAGCTTGTTTTTTAATGATATTTTAATAGCTTTTATCTAAACACAAATGGTTGGGCACGTATCAATCTGTAAGAAATTTTTATACTCCTAGTTGCTTGAAGAGTGATGATGTAAGTTTTTTTTGCCACTGTTAATAAATATAATTTGTTTATTCAAACCCATAGTTTATGAATTTCAAATATTTGTGTTTAGTTCCATTTGATTGATAGCCATACGGGTGTTAATTAGCATTCATATTCTTAGATTAAAAAATTTATATTGGAATCACAATAATTATGAAAGTGAAACATTTGACTTCATTTATCTTAATGTAGTCGATTTTATCGATGATAATATAAAAATGTATAAATAAATAATTTTAATATTTTAGTTAGTGGGTGACGAATGTCGTCGGTGGTGATAAACGACGATGTCACTAGGAGTCCCGAGTGGTTATTGTGGATGAGGAGAGTGGGGACGAGAGGTGAGGGGATGCTGATTAGGTACCGAGCGACCCTTTTATCACTCAGTAATTGTGTCGACGCCTGCACAGATGTAGAGTGATGAAAAGACCACTTGACAATCACATTGGTGTCGACGTAGATACAAAGTAGCCCTCACCTCTTACCATCGCTTTTCACATCAACAACAGCCACCCGAGCAGCCCTTTCGTTGCTTGCATCTGCGTTAATATTGACGCTATTACTAAGTGACAAAAAGGTCGTTGATGCAGATGCATAATGGTGCTATTCTATGCAGATGCATAGTGGCGCTATTCTATATTTTGCATCGACACCAATACAGTTATCGAGCAACGTTGCTCTTTATCTTCGTCGGTGGTGACATAGATTTAGAGTGATGAAAGGATAACTTAGCAACTACGTCGGTATAGATATAGATGTAAAACAACTCCCACCTCTCGTCGTCGTTCTTCTCATTCACAACGGTTACCCAAGGTGCCCAATAGCACCATTATCTACTGCCACTGACACTGTTTGTCATCACCATCTAGAACATTAAAATTATCTTTTTTATCCTTTATTTTCATATTTTCAACGATAAAATTGATGTTGTTAGGATAAATGGAGCTTGATGTTTAACTTTATAACTATAGATTTTCTAATTTTAAAAAGTAAGATACTAAAGAGGTATAATTATAAGAGGTAATATGTAAGACATCATTCTAGTGCCTTAGTCAATTCCTACCTTTTGTTGTGAGATTTGGAGAAACAAATTGGTTGCCTCAAACATATCAATGACCTAACTTCACCATTTTATTTTTTTTCTCATATCTTTGTAGTTATAAAATTAAAATATTTAATCTCATTTATCCTAACGTTATTGACTTTACTAATGGAAGATACATAATGTGACAACACATGTAGGAATGACAGAAAAATAATTAATACAAAAATAATTTAACATTCCAATTATTTGAACTTTCATTTATTATGTCATAATTAAAATTTTTTAGTCGACTGTTGGTGGTGATGGTCGACGATGATGTTATCAAGGGCTATCGATAGCTATTGTGGTAGTGATCAATGAGAATGACTTATGGTTGGCCTTGGCGATGTGGATCTAAACCTCGAGAATCAAGATGGGGGCAATGGTCATGGCAGCGATGGCAGTTTGATAATGATAATGGTGGTGAATCTTAAGGATATCTGTGAAGACGTAAAATCCAAGTGTTCCAGTGCCACAACAGACCTCAGGGTTCGATGTTCATGATGGTTAGTCTATATCCTCCATTGGTACGTAACTTTTGTTTAGCTCATGACTGTTCCATTCAATTGTAGATTGAGGTGGACACGTCCCGTCAGCTTGGCATTGAAAATGCTATGGATATTTGCCAAAGAGCTGATGTGAGAAGAATATGTGCCAGTGCTTCCAGGCAAGATTTACATTCATCTCTCTTAGTTCTGATATAATTATGGCATTTAAAGATTTGGTAAACGGATGGTGTTGATGGGTGATTCATCATGTCCGAAGAGTCAGCACGATGTGATTCGATTTGCATGTGTATAACTAGCTTAGCAAGACATGGAACTCAAGGAAGACACGAGGGATCGGCTTGGCTTGGGGCATTTTGATCGTCTAGGGGCTTCTCCCTCATCCTATGGTCGTGTGTCTGCGAGAAAAGACCTTCGTTGGGAAGAGGTCATTCCAACGAGATTCCTCCGATGGCTAAGTTAGTCTTGCGGATGAGAGTGTCTCCGGCGCCTCCCTGACGTCGGAGCTTTCTTTCCGCATGTTTTGTAGGAACGAAGAGAGAGAGAGAACCTTTTGAGAGCCCCCCAGGGGTGATTTTTATACTTGTCCATCGACGACCGATCGTGCCTCCTCTCATCATTCCTTTGATGTTCTCTATTAAAATATTTAATGCTGTAGACACCGTCGACGATCGTCTGTACTGCGGGTGAGTGTGTTGCATGTGGTTCCTACCTTGCTGTCGTGCGATCTCTTCTGATTACTCAAGATTTGATGGAGATTGTGCGACGCTCGACGACGCTTTGCATTAGACTCCTCCTCTCGTTATGGCACGTCATTCACTGGTGTCAATGGTCCCATCGCTCTCCCAGCAAGCTGATCCCACTTTTAGGTCGGATGCACCTGAGCCACATGGACCGATGGGGGAGGGGGTCCATTATTACCCCTATCAGTTGGTGAAGAAAGAATGAATTGTACGTACTTAACAATTCTTCCTCAAATTATCAAACACACACATTTGTCAACCTAATTGGTAAATTACTTGTGCGATAATGACATCGTTTTATGTTAACTGTCAGTGATCAAATCCTTTGTCATACATAGTGCGCTGATTCAATTCTATAATTGGAGGTGAACAGCTGGGTTCGTATTTCCTTTGGAGTTCCTGCTGATCTACTGAGGGAGGCTTGCGACAAGATTCGTGCTTTCTCCTCGAGGCGGCGGCAGATCAACAAAGCTCATGACTTCAGTGACCGCCGCCTGTTGCCGAAATAGCCCTTCTGATGCTTCTTACCAACAAAAGACAAAAAAGTGTTCATGCCAGTGCTTCCAGGTAATATTTCCATTAATCTCTCTCTCTCTTCGTTCTGATATAATGACATTTAAAGATTGGGTACATGGAATTGCGTACTTAGCAATTCCACCTCGTAATCAAACTAAGCAGCTCTTTAATCAACACACACATTTGTCAACCTAATTGGCAAATTTACTTGTGATGCTTCTTACCAACAAAAGAAAAAAGTGTTCATGCATTCTATACCGCAGCATTCGGAAGGCATGTTAACCGATGCCCTTCTTTCTACATCAATTTATCTTCCATTGGGACAAATAAATTTCATACATGTTTTCTGTAACCTTGAATCAGATTTTTCTAGTATCAATGTTGGTGAAATGAACATAGGAGCTCCACACTGTTAGACGATAAAAATTCTATTTCAATTGTTTCGTCAGTTTATATGTCCACCAAAGAGTATTATCCTACATAGGAAAGTTGTAAATGGTTCATCCATAATCATTCATCTTACTCTTTGTGAAAAAAAAATTAATCTTTCGTATGTCTTAAATCGCCAAATTAATTTAAAATCAACTTGGTATAATCTAGTGCACGATTGAGATTAAAACAAGTAGGATGAATATGCTAATTTCTATTGGTTTTTTATTCCCTTTTCTTCAATTACATTGGTTTCATAACACACTCTCTATCTGGTTGTTCTTATTCTTAAACCAATAAATATATTTATTTAAACTCCATCTTTATAAATGAGTTTGGTCTTATTGGGTTTTGTATCTACCTCAGCATTTTTAAATAGGCTTATAATATTTTTGGTGAATGTGTGTCAAAAACAATATAAACTTATTTAAAAATACTGTGTCTGACATAAAAATGTCCTATTTGATTGTTGTTGTTTCGACATCAATACGGATGGATACCTTTTAAAACCCTTTTTCTTTTAATTGGTTTTTGACTCTATATGCCTCAGCATTTTTTGGCGGAGGCATCAAAAGCACCATAAGCCTATTTTATATATATATATATATATATATATATATATATATTATAATCAACATAGAAATCTCTGTATTTGACTGTTGTTATTTTTAAAATCATATTTTTATAATATAATTTTTTTTTCTTAGGTTCTGAATCAATTTGCATCAGTATCAGCTTTTCTTTCCAAAATTGAAAAACTAAATAATGAAATGCACAACAATTTTGAAAATAAAAAGCAATCACCAAATGCACAACATATCTGCAGTCACCAAAGCTTATTGCTTTTTCTTGCTTTGGCATTCTAAAAAAATCTAGTGTTTATTTAGAACTTCAAATCATCTAATACTTAACGCTCCTGAAGTAATACTTGAAAGCTCTAAATATCAATTTGCATCAGTGTTACTAACAGAGTGTTCTCTGACCACCTACTTTATTTTAATATCTGAAGTAATACTTGAAAGCTCTAAATATGAAGCATGAATTTTAATAGTCACTTCACGGAAAGCAACTATTCTTGACAAACAAACCAAACGAGAAAAATAAAAAGAGAGAACATAAATATTATGTATAGGTGGATCCATGCTTAAAGTGTCTTTTGGAATCCATAAAGCAACCCTTTTTGAAATTTTTTTAATCAAATTACCACAATTCAAATTGCAGGAAGAGAATTACCAGCTTAATTTGTGACCTTCATGGAGCTGAGCAAATGCATATCACAGCCATCGCGGATGACGAAAGCTCCAGACAGCAGCTATGGCATAAAGATGCAGACAACTTGTGAATTTTACTGTTCTGTAAATCCATAGCATACAATCTATAAGCAATATGGATAATAAAAGGTGAACAATAGAAAAAATATTGTCTTGAAACATTAAATGATCCTATATGAGTTTTAAAGCATTTTATATTCAGTGCAATGTTTAAGAGGAAAATGGAAATAACATATCATAAAGAAAGAATTTACGAATGAGTACATTGACATTCTTTAGTTGAGACATTAAAATAAAGTCTCTTGTTTTAATAATCGTTTCCTCATACTACAAGAGGTTATAGAAATGAATAAAAGGGTATACAGTGAGTGATCTATGAATTCAACACCACAATGCTCTTAAATCTTGAACAAAGGAGGCACAGCTTAAAGACTAAGTTTAATCTCTTTATGTAAATTAGTTTGCACTTGTTATTATTGCAACTCAGTCTGTATCCTCTATGCTAACAAGTCAAAAGGAATTTTTAAGCCTCATAATAACTTCACAAATAAGTCGCATCAATCCTAATATGTCACTTGATACGAAGCCCATCTTCACAGTTCTGTGATTGCTCTCGAAGTCCACTTCCACTTGTAAGATCCATTTCTCAACCCAGTTGAGCTTTTTCTGGTATGATCAGTATCTAATTTCTTTCTTCATCCTCACAAAAATTACAAGCGTTTTTTCATTTATCTCAGGAATCCATAATCCATGACATTTCACATGGTTCAATGTTCTTGTTTTACTTCCATTTCTATGCAAGAATAAACAAAACCTTATACCACCGAGTTCTTCAACATCTACTTCTCAGAGGAAGGTAAGCATAACAATCTTCGAAACCCTAATTTTCTTTTCCGCAAGTGAAATCCAAGATTCTTTTAATTACAAGATCAAGAGTTCTTGAGCCCTAAAACTTCCTCACAAGCAAATTCCTACAACGAACTACACCGGATGAAACCGAAGCAGGCCCCAAGAATCATCAGTTGCAACAAGGCCATCGCCGATCAAGACCTCCTACAGCGACCCACAACAAAGATGCCCAGCAAAATTTACAAGAATCTTGAGTTGCAAGAAGATCACCGTGGAACGCAAACGATCAGTATAAACATAAACCGTGAACTACTTACCATCAACGACCGATGGAAGGTACATCGGAAAGAGGCGGATCGAACCTTTGAGTATGTTTTGGAACCCGTAGATCGAGGCGAATATGGTGCAGAAGTCATCTCAGTGAGATCCCGCAACGGAAACTCGGGAAGGGGACGGAGAAAAGTGGGGAGGAGAAGCATTAAAAAACCCTCCGCCGAATCAGATCTTTCCCGCCGGTCCTCCCTCTTAGAGTCCTCGCAGTTCCTCAAACACACATCGAGAAGTAGTTGCTATATATATATATATATATATATATATATATATATATATATATATATATATATATATATATATATATATATATATATATATATATATATATATATATATATATATATATATATATATATACATGCATCCATATATATATATATATATATATATATATATATATATATATATATATATATATATATATATACATGCATCCATATATATATATATATATATATATATATATATATATATATATATATATATCATGATTAGTTCCAAAGGACAAGAAAAGGTCAACCATCCATTCGTATCATTTTGAAGCACAGAAAGGAAAAGGCTTCGTTCTTGGAAATCAAAACAACAGGTCATATTGTTCTTCCCACATATCGAAATTATTGAAGTACAAACAGTTATCAATCATATCGTTAAAACAAGATAACAAGTGGTTTCACCGATAGAAGACAATGTTTGACAGCAAAGATTAGTAGGCAAAACAAATGGCAGCAAGAAAAGTAGCGAAGGTTGGAAACAATGCTGCTTAACATTGTTGAAGATTCAGCTAAAAGTTTTTGCCTCCAGTGACAAAGATATTGAGGAACAACAAAATGCATTATTGTTTTCGATGTTAGATGGTAATCTGTAGATTAGATGTTAACGCTCTTGGTTGCATAGGCAAAAGAAACAGCAGCGATACAAGTAGCAACAGTAGGATAAAGCCAAGTCCACGCTCCTCCTCCACTCTTCTTCTTCTCGGCCTCAGCAATGGCACTGCGCAAGACCTTGATCTCTTTGTCCATGTCCTCGGTCTTTGCCACCTTGTTCTTGAGGGTCATCACAATGGCATCCAACTCCCTTTCACTGCCAATTTCCTGCCCAACAGCTTTCTCTTCACCTTCCTCCAAGCCATTGACAACATCTGAGTTGTCCTTCAAGAGGAACAGGACCCTGTTAAAGTTTTCATCAGCAGTTCTGGCCTTTGCCTCCGATTCCTCGACCACATGTAAGGTATTGTCCAGTTTCTCTTCCAGAGAAGCCTTTTCTTTAGCCAATGAATCAAATTCCAGTTTCATATGCTTCTTCTCCGCCATAAGGCAATCGAGTGATGCCTTAATTTCCGAGACCTCAATATGGGCATCATCCTTGCTCTTCTTTAGCGCCTCGATCTGCAGTCTTAAGCCATTGACTCCTGCCTTCTCAAGATCAAGGTCTCTCAGGGCTGATTCTTTCTCAGCTTGCAGCTGCAAATTGCCCTCGGAGTTGGTCCTGCACAACTCTTGAAGCTCAGACACACTGGATAGAAGCTTCGCCACCTCCATCTGAAGATTAGCAATCTCGGCCTTCTGCTCGGTTCTCAATCTGTGGATCTCATCCTTCTCCTCTTCAATCTTTTGCACCGTGTCCCTCAGACCATCGAGCTCCTTTACATGGTCCCTTTTCTGTGCATCAATGTCAAGTTGCAGTCTTTCCTTCTCTTTCTCAAGAAAGCCAAGCTCCTTCGTTAACTGCTCAGCCTCCTTCCTAGCCATAGCTTTCAACTTCTCCTCCTCGGCAAGTTTTACCTGGCTCAAATCTCTTTCCGAGATTGCTTGTTTCAGAGCCTTCTTGATATCATCCGTCTCTGCGGTGATGAAGTCCAGACGCTCATTGGTTATCCTGAGAGCTTCCTCTGCCAAACTCAACTTCCCTTCCAATGCTATCCTTTGCTGCACGATGGCCCCAAGCTCTGAAACACTCCCCCTCAGACCAGCAACCTTGGTCTCAAGAATAGCTTTTTCTTGCTCAACCTCTTCCTTCTTGCAATCAATGCTGTGAGCCCTTTCCTTGAGCTCATCTATCTCCTTAACAAACTTTGTCTTGCCTTCCTCAAAGTCACGCTGCATGATCGCAATCTCCTCATGAAGAGCAATATTAACTGCTTGAGAATTCTCCACCTTCTCCTGAGCCGTCTGAAGTGCCACTGACAGGACATCGAGATCCTTTTTGCACGCCTCCCTATCCTGGATTGCTTGTCGCAAATTTATCTCGATCTCACCCTTCTCCGCTCTAATCGACTGCAACTGGTCACTAGCGCCTCTCAGATATTCTCCCGTGGATCTAATCTTCTCCTCCAAGGTGGTCTTCTCGTCTTCCAGCGATCGGATATAAGCCTTCCTCTGTTCGAGATCCGACTTCTGCCGATCGGCTTCCTCAATGACGGTGGCCGCTCGCGCCTCAGCCTGTCGTTTGTTCTCGTCGAGGTCCGCCACGGCGGAATCTCTCTCCAAGACAGCAACATCTAAAGCCTTCTTGAGGGCATCTTTCTCCTCGGAGACCGACTCCAACCGCTCCCGCGCAGTTCCCAGAGCTCCCGCCACCGCCGCCATCTCCTTGGCGACCTCGGAGAAGCGGGAGGCGACGACGAGGCGGGTGACGCGACGCTCGAGGTCGGAGGAGAGGGAGCTGTCGTGGGAGAGTTGGTGGAGGCCCGACTGCAGCGCGTTCACTTGCTCCCGCCGCTCCATCGTCTCCTTGAGGAGGAGGCGGTTAAGCTCCTTGAGGTTCTCCAAGGTATCCGACGAGGGCTGCTTGGGCAGAGGCGCCGTCGTGGACGTCTTCTTCCTGGCCATCGTCCCAGAAAGAAGTGCCGGAAGAGGCTTAGGGTTTGAGGACGGAAGGGGGGCTGTTTTGGCCTTTATATGGCGTAAGAGGGGAAGAAATGGGACGTTGGGAATCGAGGAGAGGAGGAGGGTAGGTTTGGATAGGATCGGCTGTCGCTCGCAAACAGGGAATTGGTTAAAAACGAATCAATGCCTTCCTACGTTGGACAGTGCGACAGCCTTCCGTGGATCCTGTCCCGTACGAGACAGGCGAAGGCCCAGCATAGAGAAAAAGGACGGGGCTGTTTTCGAAATTTGAATGGGCGGTGCGGAAACGAGCGGTTGCGATCATGCCGGGCTCCGGCGATCGGACGAACGGGAGTAATTTACTACTAATGAATAGGAAGCGTCAAAAGAGCGGTTGCGATCATTAAAATATGTTTGATATTAGTTTTATTTAAGGGATTTTTTTAGTTGATAAAATATACTTTTGATCATTTTAATTAATGACATTATATGATTATACTAGAATAAAATTAATATTTTTTATTAAATCGAACCTAGTCAAAATTTCTAAACTTTTTTATCTTCCTTATTCTCATACCCTACCTCCTAGAATAAAATTAATATTTGTTATTAAATCGAACCTAGTCAAAATTTCTAAACTCTTTAACTCCTATTTAGTCTTTTGTTCTCCCTCCTCTTTCTTTCTCCTCTCGTCGTAGTGCACTTCTGTTCCCTCATTTTTTTTCTTATATTAAAATATTTTAAAGCTTCAAAATAATATTCTTAAAAACCTCCAAAAATAGAAAAAACGTAAGTGAGCATTACAATTATATGTGAAGGGTCGAGATATAAGTTTAAATATTTTAGATGAAGTCACTAAAATATATTTGATTTTGAATTGAGATATACTCAATTATGGAATCAAGTACTGGAGAGGTTTTGGAAACAAGTGTATTTTATTTGTTTAATAATATTAATTTTTACAAAACGTTCTTAAGTTTTCATAAATCTAATAAATTAATTGTACTTTTATGATTGTAGGAAAACTAAATATTGCATTTGATATGTTTTTGGATATATTTTGTGATTTAAGCTTTAATAATTATATTAGAACGCGATTGTAACATGGGTTTTGCTATTTTTTATTTTATGATTAATTTAAGATACTTAATTATCAAATTTGATATGTTTTTGGATAAGTTCTGTGAACGAGTATGTCTTTCAATTGTCATAGTGGCAACTTCCATTAACCTATCTCAAACTCTGCTAGGATGTGACCTAACAATAATTATATTATTTTTTCATTTTGTTATGAAATTTAAGAATTTTTTGCATCAAAATCATTATTTTGTTAGATAGCTGCTGCGTACAAATATAATTCAACGGCGTATAACAAGTCAACTTCATCAAAATCTTTTGATGTATTTTTGTGAAAGAGTGTATGTCATTTCGAGTGTAACAGTGGCTTTTTATAGATAAATTATGAACAGTAGGAGGAGGAATGAGATAAAATGAGAAAATTAGAAGATGAGTGATGACGATGATACGGAGAAGGAGACTGATAAAGAGTAGTACTCACCTGAGAAGGATGGGGAGGTGATAAAATTAGTCATTACCGGCCTAACTCATGAAGTCCCCATCTAGCTCACCAAATCACTAGAGTAATAAGAGGTACGTCATCAGTCGACCTGGCGACACAACAGGTTAAGTTGACATAATGATCGATCGAGGTGGTACAGTGCTGACCAAGGTGCCATGCCAACAGCCGAACTGGGAGTACTCATAAAACAAAGGATGTTATATACGCCACCACCAACAATCGATCTGGTGTACGACGCATCCATACTCGATGCTATTGTACATCCACCTTGCTCAAGGACACCGATGGTAGTAAGGTCAGAAGTACAAACGAATAAAAACTCCACTTGGGAATAGTAAAGTATAATCTTTTTGGAATTCTGGATCAATCATTTTACATTCCGAGAACTCGCTTGATCAGGGCATTGACTCGATCATCGAAGGGACCATCTCAGGAGTTCCCATTAGAAGGAGGTCTTTATGTAGGTCGATCAAGAAGGGATTCGAGGTTGAGCAACTCGAGACATCGACACCCGAAAATGAGGGACTCGACGGTTGGCTCTTAGTAATCCAAGTTCAACTCACCGAAATTCCGAACCCAATATTTGGTGACGCGGATGACCTTATGTATGCGGGAGAGATCGAACCATACTGACACCTTAGCCACGACATAAAGTCCAACTACAGGAGAAGATGTAGGAAGAGAGTTTAGAAAATTTTGAATAGTTAATTAATCCTATTAATCAATTCAAAAAAATTGAGGATATTAATATTGATAAAAAAGTTACGATAAAAAGGATTATAAGGGACAAGACCACCTAAAAAAAATAATTACTATGGATGCGACCTCATAAAACAAAATTTTACAAGAGGATTTATTCGATAGATAGTAAGAGAAAAAAAAATAAAAAGAAAACTTTGGATCTTAATTGGTGAAGATCTCACCAGAGAGTTACATAATATCTCAAAAAAGAAACGCGCCCCCGCAACGCCATTTGGTGGTGGTGGTGGTGGTGGTCCGTCAGGTGTCTTGCGCCGCCGTCCAGTGGCATGGCATGGCATGGACCAAATCATGGCCATAACCTCAAGCAAAAGGGTCATCAACGCATCTAATGCTCCTGGCGTAGTCCGGATCACAGAAAAGAGGCGAGTGGAGCAGCCCCGGTGGCGTTCCCTCCTCCGTTCACGTCTGTCCGAATGGGAAGACGAAATAATGATCGGAAGGAAGGAAGAGCGAAATATTGTGGGCTCGACGGCAGGTTCGGCACCTCTCTCTTTTATTGTCTTCTATTTATAAACGTAAATACCACGTAGATTGACTCTCATGGAATCCCACGTCAGTCAACATCCATACTCAATTGTCTTTGACTGGGGCGACGGTGTATGGCGGGGGGCGGACGAGGCGGCGGCGGCGGCGGCGCAAATGCAGATGAATGCCGCCCGGAAGGGGAGGAGACGGCTACGGTTGCCCTCGATCGGATCGGAGGCCAAGGGAGCGGCGGCGGAGCGGGGTGGGGTTCTGGTGGTGGCGAGCGGCGGCACCGGAAGAGTGCTGCTCTGGTGGGTTCATCGATTCGTGACGACGGCGCGATGATGATGATGCGTTTTCCATGGCAGCTCGAGAACTAATAAGAGTTATGCCAAGAAGCATAGTGCCAAACAAAGAGAGCGTGGGATTCCATACTTGTTGTGTTTGCTGCAATTCTTCATACAAGTCACCACGTGCAGCCATTCGCACACAAATCATTCACCAAAAATACATCCAATAAAAATAAAAAAAAACCACGGACAGAAATCGCAGTGTGTATCAAGGAAAATTTAAAAAGTTTGGAGGTGCGGGGAATCGAACCCCGTGCCTCTCGCATGCGAAGCGAGCGCTCTACCATATGAGCTACACCCCCAATCGCGTTTTTTGTCTCGTTCTTTATTAATTATAGAGTTATACCATTTACCCACTGGTATGTCTCTTTCCTCTCTCTCTCTCTCTCTCACTCATTCATTAGAGCTTTTACCCGCTTCACGCCCTCCCATCTGCCATGTTCTGAGAGCAAAACATAGTTGGCGCACTGTTCTCACGCTCCAGTTCAAACAATCTATTCGCTGCAATCTCTGCACTGCCCTCCTCCCCTCCCCCCCAAACACTAGGACCAGCCTCCATTTCCATCCCAGAGATCATCTCCATCGCCTCGACCATACGACCTGCTCGACCGCAGCGATCGACGATGCAAGCATAATGCAATCAAAATATGGCAGACCTTCATCGATCAACCCGGAGAGGAAGCCGGTGAACGTGATCGGATCAGGTCGAACACCTCACCTCAACATGTCCTCCAATGTCGATACCGCTTCCAGTCCATGGCCGTGCGAAGGGTACGCTGCAATCCCGGTGTTCCAAGCGATGACATCGTTATCATTTCTCTGGGATCCTATCAAAAGGATGACGAGCTTTGGCAAGGTTTCCGCACTTTGCGTACATTCCCAACGAGCGCAATCTGCACGGTCGGGTGTCTGTCGAAGCCCATGGCACTCGGGTAACGGTGAATCCTCTCCCCCTGCTCGAGCGCAGCCGAGGGTGCCCACGCCGGGAGCACGCTCACGACCGTCACCCGGTCGGCGAGCCCGTTTTGGCAGTACCCGGAGATCATCGCGGTCCAAGAAATGATGGTCTTGGCCGGCATCTCGGCGAAGAGATTCTCGGCAGCTGCATAGGCTCCGACCCTCGTGTGACCGGCGATCGACGCGTTCCAGGAGGAGGGAAGTCTCACGGTCATTGCATCGAAGAAGCCATGAGCATCCACTAGCTTGTCATTATGCATGTTTAAAAATTAAATGATTAAAAATAAAAACAAAAGTTATATTATATCTTTTAAATTAAAAAAATTCATAGGATAGTTGGTGAGGTAATATATTAAAAAAAATATTTGTGTGGATTATTAGGAATGCTGAGATAAGTTATCAGAAAACCAAAAAAAATTACGAATAAATATTTATATGTAACTTCGATAAATATAAAACGAGGAAGAATAATTCAAGATAATATAAACAACTAGTTTTAAAAAAACGAGAAGAGATCGAGAATAATATACAAATCAGAAATATAAAAAAAAAAATTAACGAATAGCTCGTAATTTCTGTTCTGTGCAGAAGAAGTTGAAGGTTCCTTTTCCTTTGGACGTCTCTCTCCAGCTTTTCCAGGACTCGACGCTGTTCCTCCTCCATTGGAGACTGCGACGGTGCAGCATCCGAGGCCATTTCTTCTGCCCCTTGCCAATGATTTCCATTGGGAACAAAAAGCCTTGCATGCCTCCTCTTTTGGCATTTGACAATGAATGCCAACCCCACCACCCTCTCTCTTGCCTCCTTCCAAAGCTCTCGCTCGCTCACAGAAGCTTCCTTTAGCCTTTATCCCCCCTTCTCCCTCCCTCCCTCCCTCCCCTTTCTCTTTGAGTTGCAGATGTTTCTCCTACGAACTTGCACCACCATTCAACTTCATTGCTGAGACCAATAAAGGCGACTGCACCGCCTTCTCTCTCTTCTTCTCTCCAATGACCCAAAGAGTGGAAACAAATAATACTTAAGATGGCTTTGAGTTGTTTTATTACTTGGTATTTTTTGCAGCTCTGAAGATATATGGACACATATACTAGTATTTTTAATAGGTGCTTATATATATATATATATATATATATATATGTATAGTTGTTAGCAAGTGTTCTTCTAATGGAAAGGAAAAGAAGAAAACAAAGGAACAAGAGGATACTACTACTACTACGACTACAGTGTCTGACCCAGCTCAAAAGAAACACCTTCCAATCACGACTCGGTCTCTCCTGCTTTCCATTTGCCGATACCACCACTTTGTTGTGTAGGTCTGCATGGTTTTCTGTACCATGACCGCCTCATGCCTGTTTCCGCAGGTTATGGCCTGCAGTGATAGAGTAGCACTGCAAAGTGCCGCAGCATCTCCTAGGCGGCACCAGTCCAAATTATATATCCGGCGACCGAGAGGATACTGGGAAGAAGAAGAGCACTCCAAAATCCCAAGACCTGAAGCTCTCGCGATTGCACTCGGTTCCCAACATCTATAATATTGTTGTTGCAGTCACTCTTTTTGTTCCTTCTCCTCTCTTAGAGGAAGCTTTGTTCTTCTGAGGGATTAGATTAGCCCCCTTGATTCCATATATAGAGACCTTGATGTATGAGAAAGCAAGGATGAGAGAAATAAGATCTATTTTGTATTGCACTGCATTGCATTGCATTGTCACAGTACACTTCCTCGCAGGAGGAAGCATTCTATCTCACCCACAAGAAGCTGAAAGATAATGACGAACATAAATGTCATAACAGTAGCTTTAACGATACAAGTGCTCCCACTTATGGCTAATCCAAGTTTAGTGGATAGGTAGACGACAATCCCAGCTCGATCCCTTATTTAAAGGTGACACGGTTAAATCTCTTGCAAGCGATCGTAGGAAACCTCAGCCATAGGACCGGTTGCTTGCTTGGGGCAGTCCACCACCTGCCATCATGGGATTAATCCTTTCCATGGGAAGAGAAGCTCTTCTCGGAGATGGCCTGTCGAGCTTAAATGATCCTTCGTACTGCTTCTCCCCGGGCCTCTCCATCGAGAGAACAGGCTTTCCCTCGTAAACATTTGCCATGGGATCGGCGCTGATGGCCGCGTCGATCACCGACGGGACAATCTGAAGCTGCTCACTCTTGCAGCATGGCTCCTCCTTCGGTCCAACGCACGCCGAAGTCGATCCAAGTTCCTGTAGACGCAGATCATCCGCCCAGATCATTCTCTTCTTCCCCAGAATGCTGTCGTTGATCGGATAAAACCCGTCGAGAGGGCCATCGACCTGTGGTTGCAGATCGAGTTGGTCTCCGCCACACAAGTGGAGATCTTGGAGCGAAGGGAAGCTCATGGGAGAACCCATTTCTTTGATGGCACCCATATCAGCGACTCCTTGGTCCCCATGGCCTTTATAGCTTCCTGAAACCAAGCTTTCAGCTTCCAGTGTTTGGCATGCTCTCTCCAGTATACTCTGCATGTACTTCCCGTGCGCCTCGATCCTCAGCTGGAGGTGTTTCTGCACCTGTTCGAGTGTCAGTGTGAGAAGATGTGAGCTACGAGTGTAAGAGGGTGAGAGGGCTTCTTGCCTCTAACTGCTCGTGCAGTCGCCTATGGACTTCCATCTGCATTCGAATTGCTTCAGCGTGCACGTTCCTGCTACCATAACTTCAGATCCACAACCAAAACCATCTGCGGGCTTAAGTTCGAAGAAGATGGTGATGACTTACTCGTTCATGTGACGACCCATCATTGCCGATGAAGAGGCGGCGTTTCTTTGTAGCTCGAGGGCAGCAGCTGGCATCAAGGTTGAAGCACCAGAGAAGAAACATGAAGCAGAAAGAACGATGTTGAAGCGATACAAAGCGTATATATGCATATGGTTTGAGAATTAATGAGTCGGTAAAACTTGGGAAAACAAATGTTACTTCTCACCGTTCTTAAAAGAATGATCATTGAGTTCCTTGTGTGGTTGCTTTCCCAGCCTGAACTTCTATAATTGCAATCATCAACAGAAGAGACATGAGTGATGTTTCACAAGGAATTTGGACAAGGTCACGCAAAAGGGATCAGCTTGAGGAAGACCTACCTGGAGATGGCTCTTGAGATGGTAGAGAGTGAGACCTTTGACACCCATAACTCTCATGATGGTTTTCGGTGTGGCCTCTACAAAACCAAATATACTTCATATCATTCACATATGATGGAGAGAGAGAGAGAGAGAGAGAGAGAGAGAGAGAGAGAGAGAGAGAGAGAGAGAGAGAGAGAGAGATTTGTGGGTACTATCAGGTCCTCCGAGTTGAGTAACGGCGTCGACGAAGCGATCATGGAGCTCCACAGTCCACCGAAGCCGGGGCTTGGGATCGGTGGTGAGGACAAGGCCAGAGTCCCCTTGGACGCACATAGCCCGATCATGTGAGCTCACAGTTGCCTTCTTGGACGGGAACATTCTTTCTTCTCTCTCTCTCTCTCTCTCTCTAATTTTCTATCTCCCTGCTGCGTAGAATTGGGCTAGATTCAAGAACCAAAGCGTGGCATATATGGAGGAATAGGGTTCCGTTCCTGGAGAGATGACCTGAGACACTCCCTCCTCGCCTCTCTCACTCTCTCCTCAGAAGCCATGGCTTATTGTTCTTCTACTTCCTGCATAAAAGCCACCGACTCGAAGCCCCCCTCCTTTGCCAAAAGACGTGTGCTAGTGGGAGAGAGAGACACAGAGAGAGAGAGAGAGAGAGAATGACTTAATTAGGTCATTATTCTTCTCGTCACCATGGAGCCTTTCTCAAAACAAGGAACAGTGCAATCATATATTGGCCCCTGGCACGCAGCCCTACCCCCTCCCTCACAATTATCCTTGAGAGCAATCAATCTCTGTCCCCCACCCTCCTCCTTTCTTTCCGTACTAATTTAGACATCCCGAACCATGCAAATATAATCATAATATATTATTAACTCATGCTTCACCCACCTCTCTACCTCGCAAAGAAAAGTTTTTTCGTTTGGGGGTTAATCGTAAGATGAAGAACCATCTTCAAACAATCTCGTCAAACCTGTGCTTGTTTGTGTGCATAAAAAGTTTAATAAAAATAGCCATATCATTGGTTAGAACATGATACAAACATCCATGTCTACCTTACTTCCTTCCTACTTTACTCTCCAATATCTTTATCAGTCAAACCTTTCCTTTCGTTCTGAATCTTCTCTCCGACAAGCATGGATGCCATTCTTGTATGTGGCTGCGTTGCATGCATCAAGAACAATCGAAGCAGGGAGTTTGAGCTCTCCAGTGGATGGCCCATCGATCGGCTACTTAATACTCAATGGAGCAGAAGAAGAGTTACTTAGACATAGATGTGTGTCACTGAAGCATTCCATCATGCAAAATTTTAAGATGTCAAAGCCACCAAGTTGACATAAAAGGTAGGTAGGCAGGAGGAGTGAGGACAACCAAAGATTACTTCTTCCTCTTCCATCAAAACCTGTGCCACTCAGTTACATACACCACAAGGGAATAGATGCTTTCTTCTTTGACAATTCAACAGAGATTCTTCAGCAGTTCCTGCAATATGTCTTAAAGATGTATTCTTTTGGCATTTAAGCATCAAAATATTCATGTAACTACTATCTCTCGTAATCTGATGACATCCAAATATGTCATTAGATTCAATCATTGTAAAAATTCAACTGTTTCCAAGGAACTTTAAAAAAATATGGGACGCAGAAACCCTAAATTTTTGAGTTGCAGCAGACACAAAGATTGTGTTTCATTCCTTGAAATACCAAGATTGTGACTTTGCTTGTGTCATACGGACATATACTTTTCCTGGGTATTCTAAAAATTTTTTTTAATAAAGTGCTGTTCAAAGCTAAGATTCTCAAAGGACATCGTTTCTGCACTCACCATCCTCACTTTGGCATCAAACATGTCCACCAGTTACTATCTTATGAAAGATCATATTTCTCATAGTTTTGCGATTTGGATGAGAAGGAGAACAAGGTAAAACTGAGCCAGTTAAGAGAATTTTTGACTCGAGTTATCGAACTTGAGAACGAATCACTACTTTCGATTCATCGAAATCCCTAATCCCTTGGTTAGATCGACTAAATTGCTAGATGAGCATATATATATATATATATATATCACTCATCATGCATTATTCCATCATGGTTTAGGAAAGCTACAAGCTCTCTCTCTCTCTCTCTCTCTCTCTCTCTCTCTCTCTCTCTCATTCCATCCAACACATTGGATCGACAAGGAAGCTTCGGCCTCTTTAGCAACAAAAGATTCCTAATGAAATCCACGTGCAATTGGAGCTGTCCCACTTAACCACATACTTTGCAAAGCAGTCTTTTAACCTTTAGTTCATCAAGCTCCAAATCATATCCACAAACCATGTTAGCTTAGATCTCAAGCACACAGTTAGAGATGCTCTTTTGACTGATTCCTTGTCTAAGGAACCGCCTTCTTTTTAGAAGCTTCACACCATCTACTATACTGCTTCTTCTTCTGGGTAACCCTAGTCCTGTGACAGTGTGTGTCTTCCAGGCAAAAACCCTAGCTTGGTTAAGTAGTGAACTGATAACAGCTATAGCTCATCTCCAGAATCACAATTTTGGTGTTCACAGTCTAACCCACTGAAATATGGAGCATTTTGATGAACTATAGATACAAGAATGTTGATGGAATGATATCTATACAGTTGATAGAATAATTTTAAGATTAGATTACCACAAACTTACTACCATAATCTGCATCTAGCTAGTGATGAACAACAATTCAAAAAGATTCAAAACACACAACATCTGTAATTAAATATTAATAGAACCGTGGTTTCAAGAGTACTGGGTTTGATAAGTATCATAGGATTCCTAAAGCCAATGAATGATCCCGGGAGGATAATAAATTCTAGTATGGAAAGACTCCTTCCCAAGGAAGAAATCTCTGAAAATTAGAGTTTTATTGTACTTTAAGTATCATATGTATAGGAGGAAAGTAAGATGTGATGAAATATTCTTTTAGGGAGTCTAGCGAGCGTGAGAGAAAAGGTGTGATTCCTTAAGGTTACGCGAGAGGGAGTTGCATTTGGTGTAGGTAAAGAACTATCGAACCATGATAAATCTTACCTCTCAGTTTTTATATGTATTTATTTTTTATTTTTTTATTTCAAAGTTTTTTTTTTCTTCCTTTCCAATAAAGAGATACCTCAAGTATTTTTCTTTTTTTTCTTTTTTGATGATGAGAAATTTTCCGATATGATGCTTTTGATGTCAGCTGAAATGTTTCTATGAGTTATTAGCGTGCTTCTTCCACCTGCGTTTGGTTTCTAATCTCTCGACGATGGATACTTCCGCCAACTCGATGGTTTTATTGTTCAGTGGCTGATGAGATCATCTTCCACCAATTCTCCTCGAGCTGCCCATGTCATCAAAGAAGTGTGAACATTCATAAAACCAGTAGCCAATGATCCCTTGGTCATGGCCACACAAACTAGCAAACATAGGAATACACTAATCCCCTTATTTGAACCTTTTTCCAAAGGCAATGTGAGCTTAATGATGATAACCCAATGGTCCAACTTCTTTTTTTCTTCTTCTTCTTCTTCTTCTTCTTCTTTTTTACTTTACCTTTCTTTCATCTTTGAATTCTCTATCCCTCCTACATAAGCATTCTTTATAGGCACCTAGCAGCTAAGCTACATGTCAAAAAGGAGACATCAAGTGTTTGATCTGCACAAGACCTCACTTGCAGCAGCTTCTCCTGCCACCTTATCACATTTGGTGGTGCTCAGTTGCTATGGGTGCTGTAGCTTTTGCTTCTGCTGCGTTACAAGTCTTTGTGTACGTACTGATGGGCCTGCAAGCACATAGTGAGGCCCCAATGCAATGTCGGTATGATCCATGTAAGTTGGATCACCATTTACAATCTGGAAT
The DNA here is from genome assembly GCA_021527575.1 of Ensete glaucum. Classification (NCBI taxonomy): domain Eukaryota; kingdom Viridiplantae; phylum Streptophyta; class Magnoliopsida; order Zingiberales; family Musaceae; genus Ensete; species Ensete glaucum. The sequence goes on from CM038559.1 coordinate 7,199,377, forward strand.
ACTGCTGCTACGTGTGGTTAATAATTTAAGGCATACTCCATTTAATGTTTTTCTTTTATAGATATAGAAATCTCAATATCACTTCTGAAAGTATAAAAATTGAGATATTAAAGATAATTAATTATATAAAATAAATATAAAATTAACCCCTTACAATATGGTTTAACTTAAAGATATGTATCATGGGGAAAAATAAAAAAGAGGCACGTGCTTTCTCAATTTTAGTTATTTGACTGAGGATTCAAAGAGGCACGTGCTTTGATTTTTGACCATTGACCATCGATCCCTTTGATAACGGAGAAAGCTAAATGATAGTGAAGCTTTTCCTTTGCCTTACTCAGAAGAAGTAACCATCGAGCCTGCTGTTCGCAGAGGATGGCCTCGCCGTCCTTTGACTCGACAGTCCTTCAAACAAGAAGCCGTCAGCCGTCTCCGAACTCATCGCGGAGTTGGTGGTGAGCTCTTGAAGAAACGCATGGCCGTAGTTGCTGCCAGCGCCGAACGCTGTCTCCGAATACTGATATCGCTGCTGCTGCTGCTGCGGAGGTTGGTAGTGTTGCACCGGGAACGCCGACACCGTCTCGCGAACCGGATCGCTGGAACTGCGACCAAAGGTGACGACGGGCCCACCGCCGCGCTGGTAACCCGAGGAATAGGGATCGGACGGGACGCCGGTGAACTGCTGCACCAGCGCCCGGAAATTGGCGGTGTCGGTGTTCAGCATGGTGACGGGGGCCCTTCTGGAGATCCTCGGCCGCCGCCGGGACGACGGCCTCGCCACGCGGCCGCCGCTGCTAGACGACCAGTCGATGGTAAGGCCGGATTCTGCCGTGAAGGCTGTCGGATCCGACGAAGAACCGAACACCGCCGGGCTTCCGGTGGCGTCACTGGTTGCCATGGGCAGTCGAAGCGAGGCAAGCAAGGAATAGGCAAACAGGTAGCGGCGGCGTGTTTATATAGCTGCAGCGAAAGATTGAAGTGACCAAGGTTGACCGAGATGCTATGACAGCCATCGATTTCATTGAGCGGACAGTCCTGATGACGCCGCGCCGACGGTCGTGGAGATCGGTGGGGGACAATGGCGCAGGTTCGAGGAAGCATCCCTTCTCCCAGGCGTGGCTATCGCAGGGAGATGATTGGGTGGGGGTGTGGTGGCTGTGACTCGTGCTGGATGACTTGGGATGTGTAAACACGTGCGATGCCGTCTCGATTCAACCAACCCTTCTTCTTCCCCTCGCTAAGATGAATAGCGACTTTGATGCCACCGCTGCACTATGTTCGCGTCAGTCAACGGTTGACCAATTTAATTCCTGTGTCGCACCACACCTAAGCTACTGCGATGTCGTTGACGCTCCGATGCTGAAGCAAAAATCCCACCAACCGGTTTTTATTGGTCCATCCGTAGCAATTCCTTCTACCTTAAAATCTCGATTTTATCATGCAAATTTGGAACGGGAACTCGCACCGTTGATCTCCTGGTTACACAGCAGCTCATCATCATCCTTCAAGTTACTTACGTGTGGAATCAGATCATGTGCATTGTTCACGCGAAAGAAAATATTCGACTTCCCTAACATTAGGATCAGACGCTGAAGATATTTTATGAAACGGGTTGAAATCAGTGATCCTGTACGAGTTAATTCTTCAACGCCGCATCCATCCATCCATCCACCCGATCCAAGTCAATCAGACAGACGTGTGATGTTACATTGGCCGGACTTGCCACCAACCTCGTTCGGCAGGCACTTTTCTGGGTCGTCACTCGTACTAATCTCATGCGAGTAGTGGTGCACTTTCGTTAACACGGATTGTATTTGACTCGACCTTCTAAACCACAAACACGTGCCAAGAACACAGATTATTTTGGCCTAATCTGGGTTACTGTTGCATGCAGAACAAAGACTTTTTATTAACTCTTCATCTTATGACAGGGGCCCGCTTCAGCAGCCGCTCCTCATGCAGATGCACCGGCGCCGAAGACCGTGGCAATGCCCACCGATGAAGCCCTCGGTCTGGCAGACATGGGCGCAGTTGGTGTCGGACAAGCATAGCCCCCGGAAGGAGCGGCTCGCGTACCTGCACACTCTTGCTTCCACTCCCGGCATCATCAGCTCTGCAACCAGTTTTCATTTCCATATATATGTTATCACCATCGTCATCTTCGTAGCTAATCAGTATCGGATCAGAATGGATGAAGCTGAAACATGCATCATAAAATACTTGCACATGCACATCACTATCCAGATACCACTACTTACGAGGGGCAGAGAGAAGCAGAAACAGGAGGAGAACACGTGCCGTTGCCTTCACCTCCATGTTGCTTCCAAGTCCCAAGTTAAGCAGCTACTGCCGATGATGGCGCGCGCCGTATATAGACGCACAGACGTGAACAGTGGAAGCCCACCACGTCGTCGGAATGCATGCATCGGGGGTGGCGAGACATGCAGGGCGCTACGTAGCAGCCTCTGCTGCCCACACGTAGGCATGCACCTCGCTCACGCCGATGCAAATGCCAAGTGCCGACTCCTGCGCCCCATGTCATCCTTCACCAGCTCCCCCAGTCTCAAGTTCTCACGCTTGTCCTCTCATCGTTAGACATGTTATCGGGTCGGATCCAGAAACGCTTTTGAACCCATGAAGGACGCCCCTAAAAGACACTCAAAGAAGGGATGCATAGCGTCCATCAAATTCATTAATAATAATAATAACAGAATCGATTTTTCCCCCAAAAAAATTGACTGGGTAGCAGCTGGAAAGGTTAAATTTATGCTCGTAATAATATGCCAGGGTAGCATTTATTGTGCAAGTAAGAAGACCTTAAGTAGATAAAAGCATAGCTCATTAGCACCAGCAGTATGGTAATTTAGCATGCCTAGAGACTGGTGGTCACATTCCAATCCTACCTCTAAGCTCAGACGTCCATCGTGGTCCACTTACTCATGTGTCATAAGGAAGACTCCGCATGGTGGTCTTAAGAGACATTTGCAAAATGTTGAGCACCTAAATGAAAAAGTTCAGCAGGAAACCATGGTCTGCTGGAACGGAAAGTTAGATGGAAAACTGAAGAGACGCACTAAAAATGTTGTCCCTACACAAAGGCAAAAAACGACGGAAACACGAGAGATTATTGCACGGGTCGAGTGTTGCACGAACCTGCATGCGCAACCAAGGCTTTAGAAACTTAGAACCATTTGTGATCCAGAAATCCTCAATGCTTAGCATCTTCTTCCTCAGAACTTGGAGTATTGCTCCGAGTCCATTAACGAATTCAACTCGCCCGTGTCACCCATTTTGACCTTTACAATCCAACCATTCTCATAATGAGCTCGCATTAACCTGAGTCAAGTTACCAAAGACAACTGACCATCTCACTGGTTTCATCGAACCCTCAAAGGAGAAACAGCTTTAGCGCAGCAAAGTATATGGATACAAGACACGAATAGTAACAAATATATACACATGCTTTTGAATATGTACGGGAACAGCAACGAGTAATCAATAACCAAAATTCTAACTTTTGCAAGCAAACAAATGCCAAAACGTGTTTTCGATACTATAACATCAGAATTGTGCAATTCACAAGAAAATATTGTAGGAAATCAGTTTGATTTAGTCATATACTCCAATCATCTGCATGTTCACCTCAGGGATTGGAATATTAAAGACAATATATGTTGCACTTACAGGATGAGATGCAAAAAGAGTTTGGGAGAACGCAACCAAAAGCTGCTCTATAACAACAGATGTCAAAGTGAAAGCAAATAAACACGCATCTAGAGATGAAATTGGTAGACTGACAAATTAAAAACTGATAATTATTTCTTGATAAGATGAAACACATTGTTATAGTGTCAATCAAGTAACGATATCATTTCATGAAATACCAACAAGTTCGACGGGCTTCGACACAGAATTGAACTTGCGACGAGACCTGCATCGTGATTTGATACGCTTTTAAATCTGAATAGTCTAGTTACTTTGTATCTAAATTAGAAATCACCAAAGCAAATCATTCTCCTCTGTCCTTATGTTTCATACAGAAATTTCAAGGAGCCCACACTTAGTATACACTCTCTTTTTCCATACGTTTTGCTATATCACCATCATCTTTAAATAATAAAATGTGATAAATGTTACCATACAACTAGGCGGGTTATATTATTCCTGTAGTGATGAGAAAAAACGACTATCTTCAGAAAAGCCTTGGGCCTTTCTTCTAACATGACACATTGGATCCAAGACATCCAACTTCACCTTATCTCCCTTTTTTTCTTTTATTTCAAAGTGTTGATATATTACCGATGCATTCCTTCCTGTTCTTTGGAATGCCATGTGGAAATGTTTGAAGTATTTAGACTCAGTGCTGCAATACTGACCTAAATAAGGTCAAAAGGATTTCTTACTTCAGTTACTAGATTCCAGCTCTAAAAAATGGGTACCCAAGTAAATAATGCAAAGAAGAATAGATAGTTGGCCTGTGGACTCTGCCGCTGATAGGTAGATTGGCACAAGTCAGCATGAATCCATCCCTTCCTCAAGAGGACCGCTTTACACAATCTACTCTGTTTTTTAGGATCAACCACATGAATCACTTTGGCCTTCATGATACAGGGAGCCACTCATATCATCTTCTGAAATCTAGAAATAGTGCCATTGTTGTTGAGAAACATATAGAAACTGAAGAAAGTTCGGAAGAGGTCCATCCCCAAGAGATGGAGTCATGGGAGGTGTATAAATTAGTATGCTCTTTTTGGTGTATGATAGATAAAAAGAACAAAGAGCTATAACTGTCAAATAGGCCAAATAACAAGGTTAGAGTAATTTCTTAGGCCTGAACTGTCACACTGGTGTGTTGTACTCACAGAGATAAGGGTGTGCGAATAAGAGTGACAAGGCTGAAGAAGGCATGCTCCGGAGGAAAGGATGCAACCAACTGTCCTACGTAAGCAGAAAAGGATGACCATCACCCACAACAAAGATAGAGATAAGCCCCAAGGCTGCTTTGATGAAGATAATGCCTCCTCAGATGGGGGAGAAAGTTCTCCTTGCTGAGTTGAGTAGACTAGACCCCTCATGCTTGATTGTGTGACCATGATTGCGTTCCACCATTATTTCCAAGATGAAAAGATTGAAGTACACAAATATTAATCACTCAAAGATGGCCCTATTCTTTGGATTTGCAACTGATGGACCATTTGTTAAGGGACCATCAACCAGTCCGTATTCTTAAGATCACCAGAGCTATTGTATAGACTAATTTACACATTTATTACCTCTGAAAAAAACTATTTGCATGAGATTTCCTATATTGAATCTAAATAGTGGCAAGAAGGATGTGTGTGTATATATATGCATAGAAAGAGAGTATTGTTTTGAACCTATCACATATCAGAGAATTGGGAAATTATTTGTTACTTGTGCAAAGAGGCATCAAATTATGAAAATTGAAATCTAAGTTTAATAAAAATAAGTGTCAAATCTATAATCCAGAAGATCAAAATGAGCAGCAAATTGCTTCCTGTACAAGGAAAACAACACCAAACATTTTCTACCAGTTACATATCCAAGACAATTTGCGTCTTGAGATTAAGTCCAAGCATCAAGTCAACTGCCACATCCATTGGCAAAGCATAGATCGGACACTCTCTGCCATTGTTGATAATGGCACAATTTGAAGCACATCTGTAGATATTTAACCAACCTAAGCTATTTTAATAATGACAGCATTTAGCAGCTTCTGATACCTAAATCTGCTAAGACTGTTCAGCAATGGTGATTACTTTGAATGACTATTCTTCATTTATTACTAAGAGAGCCATGTATATAAGATAAATCAAGAACAGCCTTGAAAACCTGACAGCAAGGCTAGTGTTTCTAATGCTTGCATTTTATGTATATGGCTAAAATAATAATGTGATAACTGGGAGAAACTCTATTCTTAAATAAAATAATGGTAGAAAACAAGTTATTTGAAAACTCACGAATCCAGGAAAACCGGTTAGCTCAGAATTAACTTCAACCACCTCTCCAGAGACAGGTGAATTGACATCACTAGTTGCCTTGACACTCTCAATTGCACCAAAACTCTTTCCCTGTGCCACAGTTGTGCCGACTTCCGGCAATTCAACATACACAACATCGCCTAAGTGGTCCTGGAAGGAAAAAACATAAAGAACTTGTTAAAGGATCAAACATATACATTGTATACACATACATAAAACTAAGCAACATCAAAATAACCAAGTCTACAGGAATTTTTTTTTAATCTGTTGAAATGAAAAGAACACCATCACAGTATTGTACTCCTAATCGAAATGTTGAGTTGAAAAGATAGATAATTCTATCTTGGCCCAGAGTTGCCATGATGTTAAGACAATTAATCACCGGATACCAGAAACTGGAACTAATCCAGAAAATAAAATCACCTGAGCATGATCAGTTATTCCTATCGTTGCGGAAGATCCATCAACCTTAACCCACTCATGAGTGTCGGCATATTTCAAATCCATAATAACTGTACAGAAAAATGATCAAGTTACGATTAGCTTGCTATACTTCCGGGGATAATCATTAGTAATACCAAAAGATACTGATGAAACTTCAAAATCTAGATATCTTAAATTCAGCATTCCATGCCCCTGCACTATGAAGTTATGCAATATCAATTGCTTTACGTCCTAGGGAGGGAGATAGGATCTGAAGCGTCAGCAAATGTTATACTAGGAAACCATGATGAAGCAAGGGGAGAACAGAGTAAGTGCTCTAATAATCTTTGCATTGGTCCATCAGTCTAGGACTCTTAGATTCATACCAATTTGATGCTTCTCGATCTACGAACTCCAACATTAAAAACAACCGTGACAAATGCACTGCCACCATAAGCCAGTTGTCTCAATCCCTTCTGCTCATCCTTTTCACAACCCGCACTGCGGGAAATGGCAAGAACAATTTACCAACGCACAAGAGGCCAAATCATCAATCACGTCCACCCCTGGCATATATCTCAGCTAATACCGACAGAATAAAAGCGCTCAAATCGAATGGAAAAGAAGACTATAGAACAAACGAAAACATCAAGAAACTATCATCGAATATAACCACAACCCTAACGTCACCGGGATACATCTCAGTTTTGCGGGTCCGCGATGACCCAATCATCAACAAAAACAACGAGAAGCATCGAACAAAACCCGTCAAGAGAAATCCGACCATTCGCATAGAAAACAACAGATAGAAACGGGACCACGCATATTCACCATCCGCACATAAGATCTTTCCACCCACAAACCCGAAAAAAAAAAAATCCCAAAATTCACAAAAGAGTATGAAGGTTACAGACTCACCAGTGGAGAAAGCCTGTGTGGAAGATACAGATCCTCGGGTAGGAGGCGAGTCTCGAAGCCCACAGCACCCTGGACGCCGTGTTCAAACCCCCGCACCCCTCTCTGTCCCTCTCTTTCTTTGTCGCGTAATCGCTCGGACCCTTTGATCCCGACCTAACCGGACCACTTGGAGCTTAGCATGTGGAACAATGACGCGTTGGAATCAAAATAAAAGTTAATTAAAGCCAATATATCAGTAATCATTAAAGCCCATTTAAATCTGATATGAACCTTTTAGTTTCTTCGAGTTGGATTTGTCTTCAACATTTAAAAAAAGAAGAATGATTCCTTCCTTCGTTGCGCGACATTATAGTCACTCGCTGATATGGGCCGTCATCTCAAATGGCATCCCACCAAACTTACTATCGTCACGACTCGCTTGTCTTCCCATGGCGGTTTTGTTCTGACAAGGACAACATGAGCTGTCTCACCAACCCGAGTTGAGTTGGGTTGAGTTAGGTGAGTGATGGGCGCACTTGGGTCACATTAAGGGCCATTGCGATGACACGTGTTACGTACCTTAGCTTACGTCATGTGCTTTGCACGTGATCAATTTGGAAAAGGAAGATAAAAGTAAAAAACCAATGGATTCGCAAAACGATAAATCACAAATAATTCAATTAAATATGTTTTTGTACTCATAAAAATATTGAAACAAATATGGTTAGATATTTTTTATGAGTAATATTCATCCTCGATGAGGACTTGACACATGGACACCAACTTGATTATAAAAAAAATAGGGTCATTTGCCGCACCAATGCAAATTGAAACAAAAAATATTCATCGAATTATAAAAAATTATATAATATCTCGCTAATGATAGGGTTGCTAATTATAAAGAATTCACAGATACCATGTGTAAGCTAAAAATTATGATGTAAAAAGCCGAGTGTCTTGCTTGATGAATAGTTTTTTACGTTTACTCAAATTTAAATATTGAATATCTAATTTTAACGATGAAATAAATTGAAGTGATGTAGGATTATTTATGATTGTAAAAAGTAAGAATAATTAAAGAATAATCTATCATTATGCCGAAGTCAAAGTTAAGACATCGGGTCGAAATAATTGGGAGTATGTTGAAGTTTCATACGATGTAACGGAAGCTTATCGGGAGTTCATTGGAGGTTTGTCGGGAGTTCGTTGATAGGTTGTCAGGAGCTCGACAAGAGTTCGCCAAAGGTTGCAGGGAGTTTGTCTTAAGGTGATCAAGAGTTTATTGAAAGGATATCGGGAGTTCGTCGAAAGATTGATTGACGTGCCAAACAACGAAGATTGATTGTAATTGTGCTTGTCTTTAAATATCATAGTTAGAGTTTTAATTGAAGTTGATTATGGAGAAATCCTACCAACTCAATTAAGAGTCAATCGGATCCAATTTGGGTTTATTGAGTTCATGATAGAGCTCATTTCGTTGTCCTGGAAGGATGTCAAAATGAGGTACAATTTAGGTATGAAACAATACTGAAAAGTACTATTCCAGATTACTTGGGCAATGGTACCATAGATGGTCGATGGTAGTACCACCTCAGTAGTGGTAATACTACCCAAGCGATGGTAGTACTGCACATGCGATGTAGTATCGCCTAAGCGACGGTAATACCGTCGTTGCCCAGAATCCTAGGCTTTATGTCGGTGGTGGTACTGCCCGTATCCCGTAATTTGGTGGTGTTTGATTTTTTAGCTTCAATTTTTGAATCCAATTAGGGTCTATAAATATCCTAAATATTTTTGCCTGGTAGAACAAGAAATTAAAGAAAAAATTAGTAAAATCTGTTGAATTTGTTTGAGAGCTTTCCTTTTTCATTGTAAAGTGTGTTAAGGAAAATGTTGAAAGAGTTATAAAGTTTGATCGAGAAAAAGAGACTTGTAAAGATTGTTCTCTTAAGCCTGTGAAAACAAGAAAGATGAGTAAGAGGTAGTTGATCTTCGCCGTTAAAAAAAGATCGGTAGTAGATACCAGTTGGCCTCGAGTGAGGAGGGATCATGGACATAAGTCAGGTGGACTGAACAACTACAAAATATGTGAGAATCTCTATTCTTGTTTGTCGTTACTATTCCTTTCGAATTGGATTGCTCTTAACTAGTTGTAAGAAAAATTAGTGCCAAACTTAAGGTAATATAAGTGGAACACATTAATAGCAAATAGAGAGTTTATTGTGAATATGACATATGCTTGTAGTAGAAAACTTTTAAACTTAGGTTGTATATAGTCATTACATGGAGGTAAAAGAACACCTAAGAGATACCCGAATGACATATGACAAAATGAACATTTAGGATAAGTGTTTAGGGCAACACTATTATGTGAGAGATTTTTGGTTGTGACATATCTTAGACCCTTTGTTTCACTATTATTCAAAACTTGTGAAGTCTATGTTTGTAATTTGTATAGTCTATCAAGTATTTACTAAAATATCTACTTATAAGATCCCAAGTTTAATATTATATTTAACTCATCTTTTTTTATAGGTCTTTAAGAGATCATAAGAGATTTTAGAGAGGCTGACACTTTACTAACGGATATGCAAGAGTGCTATACAACTTAGGTAAAACCAATTTAATCCATGATAGATAACATTAGAATAGGATAAACATATTTAAAAATACTTAGCATGTAAACATAGGGGTCATAACGGGGTGATATCAAGGATAGCCAACATGCATAATCGTTTGAGAGAAACGAGAGCGGAGACGTAGAGAAAATAGTCTTTTACAGGAGCGTACATCTAACATTAATATTCAGAGGAATGATCAACCATTCGTATGAGAGACATCACAAAGATAAGCGAGTTAGGTAGAACATGTAGTGCACAAAAATTGAGATAGCCGAGTTTGATCTATGGCTCAACGTCAGTAACTAAACTTGATAGTACTCAAGGAAAGCAAGATGCTTAATAAAGGATGAGATCATGCAAATAAGGAGGGGTTGCTTAACGACTGAAAGAGTAATGCAAAACTTACAAATATAAAAGAAATTGCTAGCTCGAAGAATTCAGTACTATATAAGAGCTTGTATATGGATGATGGATTGTTCGTAACTATCCTAAGGTAACCAAAACTCGACATCATGGAGCATGAAGACTTTCTATTCAGAATGAAAGGGATACATTCATATGATACTTAAGTGTCTAATAAGTTTAACATATTGCTAAACTTTGATAGGTTGCATGAAGATATCATCAAGAAATGACATAGTGCACCAAATCATTATGAAATTATTGGTGATAGTCACTTATATATGTTATATTTATTCTGGCCTAAGGCTAAAAATATCCTCGTTCTTAGATATGTTACAAGAAACAAATCTAAAAAGAACTCGATAAAAATGTTATTTTGCTGATAGAACTGAAAGATAAATAATTTTTTAATGATGAAATTTACACATAAAATATTATTTAATTAAAAAATAATTATGTTTGAATTCAATATTGAGGAACATGAGTGGTAATAATATCATTACTATCACCCATAATGGTATTTTTATTATTATTGAATGGATGGATAAATTTGGAAGTTCCAGATAATGTGATATGAAGCACTATAGTCAATAATCAAATTTTTTTATTATTTCTGATGGGGCCAATAATGGTCGCCCATCAACACCAAAACACGACACCCCCACCTCGGCCATGTCATAGTGTCGCTAAGTCAAACGTATGTTGGGAGTCGACCCCGCCAACTGGGAGACCCGAAACCCCAACCTATCTGCAGTGCCCCTGATGACAGGCGGCTGGTGGTATGGCAGAGTGAATGCAACGGGTCGACCATACTATAGCGCCCCCGACTGCAGGCACCATGGTAGAGCGGCGCGTGGACCAACGTGCGACCAGCGTAGCGGCTAGCGGTATGGCGAGCAACTACGATGGGCCGACCACCCTGTAGCATCCCTGGCGAAGCGATTGGCGGCGTGTCAGGTACTGAAGTAATGACGTGACCGACATATAATGAGCTCCACCTACGCAAGTATAAATACCCTCAGACCACACTGGTTGACGAGGGGTTGGGGAACACAGTGACCACCACTATCACACAATAATTTTCACTCCTGGCTTGATCGTCGGAGGGGCTCGGCCGAGCACCAATAGTTTGGCCCATGCCTTTGTGCAGGAGAGATGTATTGATCTTTCGTGGAGGAGCTGACCCCGGGGTCGAGACCGAGGTGTGATGTCAATAGATTAAGGAGACGAGCTTACGCACACGAGTAATTTTGTTGGGCTCACTCATCATCCCACGTTGCGGGACGACTCCTCTACTAGATTGCTTGATTTAGAGTTTATTTAGACTTGCTAGGATTAAGGTAAAATTGATATTGCATTGGTCAATACTATAATTAGGTAAGTTTATTTGGACAAACGACTGTTTCCCAACTTTGTTGTGTTTTCTTGGATCGTTGTCCTTTAGAGTTGATTGTTAGAAGGAAACTGATCCATAGCAAACCATTATTTATATTTCAAAAATCTTAGACTGAATTAGAGAGGTTAAAGACTTAATTAGTGTTACTTGAAATATCACTAATAATCCAGAATGTGTCATGCAAATAATATCCAAAATCTTAGTAATATTCATAGAATTTTTTATCTAGACGGAATCCGCAATATTTTGGTAATCTACAAGAAAATTATTCTAAAATTCTTAACCAAAATTTTTCCCTGGAAAACAAGAATTCCATATGACTTATCCAACGGTGAAGAGTTCTGTATTCAATAATATCTTTAAGATTTAATTAAATAAATAAATATAAAATGGTAGGTCAATGCTAAAAACTAAATGGGTAAATGATAATGATAAAAATACTAAATACTATCATAATTTAATTATGATTAGACGATTACATAATTTTATGCATCAAATTAGGGTAAATAATGAGATTCTAATCGAATAACAACACATTTTAAGGGAATTCGTCACTTTTTTATAAAACGATTAATGGATATACGGTTGAATTTTTATTATATATTTAGATATAATTGGTGATCAGCTTACTTTAATTTTAAATAATTTATTCCTAACATCTATTCTTTCTTATTTAAACACTATATTTATTATTCCGTACAATTATTTCACCATACGGCGTCCCTCTCTTCGTTTCTCCCTTCAACGTGGACCAAACGTATCCGAAACCAATCCTTGGCGTGACCAAAGTTGTTTACGGTCACCTTCCTCTCGCCCAGCTGGCCCCCATAGTTATCGTTTCCCCAACATACCGCCATTTTCGGTGAAGATAATGGCGGTTTTCGCACCTCTCCGATTAGGGCCGTTGTTTATGGGCCCGTATAACGATCTTAAACAACGAGGACTAACCGACGGCCGCCGATCCAACGGCTCAGATAAAATCGATAAGTCGATAAATCGATAGCCTTCTGTAAATAATGACGCGACCCTTTTCTTCCTTCGCCCTCTCACCGGGAGGGAGAACGAAGCCTTTATTGCATTCCGTCCTCCTCGTCTTCCCCATCTCTTCCCTTTCACGAAACCTAACATCACGCCCATTTCACAGCCCAGATTGTTGTGACATCGACTCCGATCCCCTGTTAAGATACTGGGATTTCGATCCCCCGTGTTGGATTATCAATACCAGATCACTTTCTTTCATCTTGGGTTCTCGCCCTCCTTTCAGGTTGATCTGGTTCGTCTGGCCTCTCCGCGGATGGCTGTGCTGGAGGACCTGATACGGTCGATTGAGTTGTGGTTGAGGTTGGCCAAGAAGCAGCAGCCGCTCGTGGACCCTAATCTCGATCCCGTGCTGCTGGTTCCCGGGATCGCTGGGTCGATACTGAACGCCGTCGATGACAGTGGTAAGGGGGAACGGGTGTGGGTGCGGATTCTTGGTGCCGATCATGAGTTCCGGGCGAAGGTCTGGTCGCAGTTTGATCCCGCCTCTGGTAAAGTTTTGCTCTTCCCATCTCTCGATTAAGATCGAACTGTAGCAATCTTACGGTCCGAGAGTTCTTTGTTCTTGTTTTCTTTGAGTTTGATGATTCAAGACATGATTGACAAGCCTTAAATTGTATAGAGAACATTACTTTGACGAAGAATAAGTACATTAGTAGTTTCGTTTTGGTCAAATTAGTTAATGTACTTGGCTTTACAAATCTCCAATTATCTAAATAAAAAGTAGAAGGATAAGCTAGTTGTTTTCATAGTTTTGCCAGCTTGTATGTTGCAGAGGACATAAGACCTGTTGCAATACACTCTCACTAATCACTGCTAAATTGATTTTTAAAAAGTGATTTGGTAAGGTAACTTGGAATGCAATTCTAGAATTATTATATTTCTATTGGAGACATATGATACATGGGGGGAAAAATTCTTTCTCTTACTTTTATGTGGTTCAATTCTGAATCTTTTACTCACAGAAAATCCCTTTATTGCGAGTTTGTTATCTGGTTAGGTTGAAAATGTTATCCTACATGTTAAAAGACCCGGTAGTTGTTTGGTATTACTTGAATTATTTCTCCTGCTAATTTTAGTAAATTGATTACTTCTTTGAGGAAGCATGAGAACCGAGTTTGCTTAAAACAATATGAATAATTTGAGCATCAAGGAATCAAGGACTAAGAGTGATGGTGGAAAGTAAAATTTGCAGACGTTTCCTATGTTTTATTTTTTTGATTTGAAGTCCAGAAATATAGACCTTGGTCATGATGCTAGAATCATTAGAATTTTTTCTGTTTTTAAGTGCAATAATTTGAAATAAGAAAGTTCTAAAGTTTCTAAATGCTGGAAATTTTGTTTATCGTTTGTTTCTAGTTATACAATCTTCTAATGCAAATAAAATGATGCATATCCATTTTTATTCATCCTGTATTTTAGAAAGTGACATTGTTATCTCATTAAGGCACCGTAAAAAACAATAAAAAGTTAAAAGAATATGCACAATGATGATGCTTGTTTAGTTTCTTTTCTTTTTCTGGTAACAACTATCTTTCTAAATCTCTTTAGTTATCTTGGTACTTCATGCGGCATTGCTAAGCCAGTTTGGGAAGACAGTGTGATGTTCTAACTGTATTGGAACTTAACATTTTTAGCATCACCAGTCCTTGGTGAGTGTTGATACTAGCAAGTGGTCAAGTTTGGAGGGGAGAGCATATCAAAGAAAGGAAGGGTGACAGGGAGGAGGGACAGAGGAAAAAAGAAAAAAAAAAGCTGTCAAAAGTTGAAATAATATTTTTTTAAAAGACATGGGTTCTAGGTGGTAGGCTCACCATCAGGTACCTGTTCTCTTAATAGTTAAAACTGGCTTACAGTTTTTGATCCAAATCAGATGGTGAGCCTCAGTCTGAATCTGATAGAAGGAGGCAATCTGCATGCCACTTTAGAAGCAAACTGGTATGTTTCAGATAGTACGGTCCACCCAGTTTGGGTGCTCCTACTCTTTACAGGTGCAACTCGAGGAAAAATGCCATGCTTTCTTCCTATTACGGTCCACCCAGTTTGGGTGCTCCTAATTTTGTCCATCTGCAGGTGTTCACCCATGCACATACATTATCTTGCTTTGCATGGTATGATCCAGTTATGATAGACTTTGTTAGGGTGGACCAAGTAACTCTCTAGCCATAAGCAGCTTGAATCTTATTCTGGTATCCTTTGTGGAGTTGAATCAATATCGTTTTAGGCATTACAATTGAGTTCACCCTGGCCATAATATTTGTGGAGTTGAATCAATATTTGTGGAGTTCACCAATGCACATACATTATCTTGCTTGGCATGGTATGGTCCAGTTATGATAGACTTTGGTAGGGTGGACCAAGTAACATTCTGGCCATAAGCAGCTTGAATCTTATTCTGGTATCCATTGTGGAGTTGAATCAATATCGTTTTAGGCATTACAATGGCTAAAACTTGCAACATAAACACAAGCAATTCCAGTTATCACAAGCACATTTTTTTACTGGTCATCTAAGCAATATGTAATTGATTTTACAATGTGCAGGGAAGACAATTTCACTTGATGAAAAATCAAGAATTATGGTTCCTGAAGATAGATATGGACTATATGCAATTGATTGTTTGGACCCAGACATGGTATGTGAATATCTCTTCTTTAAGACTTGCAGCTTTTATTGCATAAGCTGTTAGCTGATAATGTGACATCAGCTTCCTTTCTCCTCGTCTGCTGTGAAATCAGTATTTATATATTTTCTATTCTGGTTGTGTAATCAGTTTAAATTTTTATGTATTGCAGATTGTGGGACGGGATGGGGTTTGCTATTATCATGACATGATAGAGCAGATGATAAAGTGGGGTTACCAAGAGGGCACAACCCTCTTTGGGTTTGGATATGATTTTCGCCAGAGTAATAGGTCAGTCATCCAGAAGTTGCTTTTTAAACAACCCTTCTCAAGTATGCTTTTCCATTCACAATTGACTCAGAAGTTGCTTTACAAACAACTTGTCTTAAGTGTGTTTTTCTGTTTATATTCTGAAGTTCTCTTCAAACATTCTCGTGAAAATGTATTTGCTGATTTCTATTCGTCTTCATCCATATACATACGTAAGTATAAGCTTCTGCACCTACATGCATATTTGTATATATATGCCTATGTAAAGTATACATATACACAAAAGTATATTTGTAAATATAGAAGCACATAGTTATCCGGTGCACTGAAAACTAACTTTAGTTATGGGATGCACTGAAAACTATAAAATAAAACACTTCACCATGGAATAGCTTTCCAAGGAAAAAAAAACTGATCTAATAATTTCCATTTTATCTTGGAAATTTGATTTAATTGATTCTTAAATGGGGATTTCAACTATTAACATTTCACATACTTTTCTTTCAGGCTTCAAGAAACTCTAGATAGGTTATCTGCAAAGCTAGAATCTGTATATGTCTCATCTGGTGGAAAGAAGATGAATATTATAACCCACTCAATGGGAGGGCTGCTCGTGAAGTGTTTCATGTGCCTTCACAGTGATGTAAGAATACTCTTTGCCATCGAGCCAACAGTCCTTGTAATTCTTCTATTGTGCAAATAAGCTTTTTCCCCTTTCCTCTGTCTTTGTAGCAATTGTTTAGACATTCTCTTATTTACAAATTACAATTATGTGACATTTCTTAGATTTTTGAGAAATATGTGAAGAGCTGGATTGCAATTGCTGCACCATTTCAAGGTACAATTCCTTAGCATATATATAAATTCTGCTTTACTTTGACTGGAAAACTTAGATGAGTTCTGAACTCTGTGGTCTTAGTGCTTACATTGGTCACTAGACTATCTGTGGAAGTTGAAGTGTACCATTTGAGGTTATCCACAATAAAGGAACTAGTAATTGTTGAGAATGATGACTGTTTTTCTTCTTGAAGTATCTGTTTGACCAACTTTTTAACTTTTTCTAGTTAGATTTTCTTTGTCGTCAATATGTGAGAAGATATCTTTTCTAATTGCTCCTTGTTCATGTTTCCTGTATAAAGGAAAAGTGTAGTTCAGAAAAGACTTCAAACTTGCAAGACAATTTGAGTATTCTGTCATGGCCAAGCACTATATTTTTAAATTTTAATTGAATGATTATCTCTACTGCTCATATTTTGAGTTTTTAGTAGCATAGTATTTGAAAGTCAATAATACTCTGTGCTTTTGTATTTTATTACTTGGATGATTATCTCTACTGCTTGTATCTTGAGTTTTTTTGTAGGATAGGATTTCAAAGTAAATAGTACTCAGTGCTTTCTGGTTGTTGGATGCTTAAAAAAATATTTCACATGCAATGACCCATTCTATACAGGAGATCCTAGTAAAATGGTGAGAGCAAACCTTGAACATCTTCCTCTTTAGATAGTTTAGCAAAGCTGCTGGACCCTTTCCTCAACCTCCTTCAGGAAGTTATTACCACATGTTGTATCATTATTCTTCCTGTGTTTTGGGCCCGTATAAATGAGGCATGGACATGATATGTCTTGTGAAGAATTTCCCATATTCTGATCAATTATGTTCTAATATAAATTTTATGACTGCGTTGTTTTTAATCTGAATTTGGAGCAGAGCATCTATAAGAAGTGCAAGTATAACCTGATAGGCATGATCCTTAACCTAACAACTACTTTACTGAAATATGACGTCAAATTCTGGTTGATTATCGTTGACTCCCTTCAATGTTATGGATTGGCTTGGAAGTGACCAGAGTCCTAACATTTAGCCTTCAGTCAAGAAGTTATTTTAGTACCTATTCTTGTTGAATTTGTGAGGATTGTTGCTGATCTTTAGAAATCAAAATCTTGGAGTGATTGTGGACCTTCACAGATTGATCAAGATGAACTGCATGTTGACAAAGGAAAAGAAGTGTTTGCCATCAGTATGTGTTTGTATTGATCTAATTGATCAAAGCAAGAAGTTGGAGTGGATTCCTCCAGTGGCTTGCCTTACAGTGTGGTAGGTTAAGATTGGGATATGATTTCTGATGACTTGATTTTTTCCATACTCCTTCAACAAGGCCATTAGAAAAACTTAATTATAGACGTTAAGCCTGAGCTGCAGGTGATATTGGATTGCATATGGTCATTATGTTCACACGTAGTTTAACCTTAGATTAGGTTTCATTGTTCATTGTTGAGGAGGGCAATCGTGTTACCAGAGTACACAAGTTTTTTCTCAGTACCTAATGATCGCATGCCACTTGAATTATGTGAATCAAGATATATTCTAGGAGAGACCATCAAATTGGCCCAATATGAGGAGGTTCATGACCTTAGGCGCAAGCCATGTACAATTTGGTGGTTGGAGTATGATAATTAAATATGCTATTGATTTTTGGATGTAGCTTGAAAGCCTGCCTCTTCGTCACCTTTTAGTTTGAACTTAAATTTGCCCCCTAGAGTGTGCCACATGTTCCCAGTGATGGTGAAAGTCATGCTTGCAGGATGATCATGTCATGTCACCCGGTAGGAGATGAATCCCTAGGTAAACTGAACCAGTAGATGCCTTGACTGGAATAGTGTGAACTTGAACATCAGACTAAATAGAAAGCAAATAATATTCTACTAGTCTTATGTCGAGAAATGAGGAAATAATGATCGTCTATATGAATGATTAGTTGGCAAGATCCTCTTACAAGAAGTTTTTTGGTCAATAAATTACCTAGACCTTGAGAACTGGTAGCTTAACTGCCATACGGATCATTTTGTGTATACTAACACGTGCTGAGACAAATCAACATGTGTAAGGTTTGTTCTTTTGGATGTCACACATTGGAATTCGAAAAGAGGATTTTTTGGGTTATATGTTATGTAATATGTATTACAGTATGACCAGTATGATAGGGATTTAACTTGAAGAAATTGTGATACCACAATGGTCACAAAGACATAATGAGAGGGTGCACCTCTGTGTGGATTTAACTTGGATGTATGTCCAAGCAATTTATTGGGTTTATAGGCTATTTGTATTATAATAATTGCCCTATGCTAGTGATACTTGATGATTTTCTTATGGAATAGATGAGTTAGTGCTTGTAAATGGCAGAGTATCACTAAGAGGATTGATGCATTCCTTAATTTTCTTTTGTTTATAATCTTTGTTGCAGTTCTATTTGAGAGGTAAACCAAACATATCCACTATAATTATTGACAAAAGCGGATCTGATTAGATAAGAGACTTTGTGCAAGGAACACAATTTTAAGATCTCATCTGTGGTTGCAAAAAGATTGTGTTCATGTATTATCGTTACCTCAAAGGGATATTCAAGATTTTAAGGGAGGTGCCTCAAAAACAAATGAATGTAATGTATCCCTAAAACTTGATATGTTCACTGTGAATCATATTTGAACTTTGGGAAACCAGCTATGTTTATTGCATATGATGGTGGTTGCCCTTTTGTCATTAGTCCTAAAATGATAATCTTTTTTCACCTCAAGTGTTGGATGCCTTTTGAGTTCTGTTGCAGTGACATAAAATATCTAATTTACTCCTTATAATATGGATAAAAGGGTAAATGATTAAAAATTGTTGCGAGTTTGATGAGAACTTCTGTCCGTGGCAGTGTTCTAGGTTAAAATAAATTACAGTTTGCAACAAAAATTATTTGAAGAATATTGTTAGTGTGGTTGTTATGATGTGTCAGAGTGTTGTCATGTTTGACATGACAAGAACCCAATGCTCATGTAACTTGCACTATTATCAGATTCTTGCAAAAGAAGCTTTCATCTTGTTGTAGACATAATGTAGCGGAATGTCTTATGCTGTTTCAAGAATGAAACTCTTAGTAATACAACTATTTCCAGCATATTTTCATTTCATCAGAACTTTCATGTTGCTAGGTTTAAGGAGTTCCTCGTGCCTTATTGATTAAGGCACTAACAGTTTTTGTTTAATCCATATCATTGTTGGACAAATTTATGAGTACATTTAGGTGTACTTCATTTATTGTATGGACAGGTGCACCTGGATATATAACAACTGGTCTCTTGAATGGTATGTCCTTCGTGGAAGGGTGGGAGGGAAACTTTTTC
This sequence comes from Ensete glaucum, assembly GCA_021527575.1. Classification (NCBI taxonomy): domain Eukaryota; kingdom Viridiplantae; phylum Streptophyta; class Magnoliopsida; order Zingiberales; family Musaceae; genus Ensete; species Ensete glaucum. The sequence continues at coordinate 7,219,218 of CM038559.1, forward strand.
ATCACCAAATGGAGCATGCAACAACTGGTATATTTTCCCATTCCATTTGTTTATTCCTTTAAACATTTTACTCTACCTCATACTTATTCCTTGGATTAGTTGATCATCATTTATATTTGAATAGTTGAGAATAGAGGCAACATCTCCTGTTATGTTCTCCCTGTAATTATGATTTCTTATTACTTCAAGGACAATTTAGTTTCTCCTTTACTACATGATTTTTAATGGAACATTTGGCTAATTAAATCAAATTTGGATGCCAATTGAACCTAAAAGGCAGAATTAAATGCCTAACAGTATGTGCATTCAAAAAAGGCAATTTGGTCTTTATTTGCTGTTCATTTAGTTTCACAATGTAACAGTGAACATTGTGCTGCATGTGTTGGACCATGCAGCCTTTACTGAGTTGTATTATGTTGGCATGGTATAAGATTAAAAATCTGTACAAAGATCAGTGTCAACTAATATTAGTTGGATGAAATTTAAAAAGTGATGGTAGAGGTCAAGGTTTTAAATATCATCTGAACAGGTTGGTATGGGTCGGTATTTAGCAGCTGAAAACTGATCAGCATGTGCAGTGGATGATTTAGTTTGGTCAAGGCTACTATGGGACTGTTTTGCCCGGTAAGGTCACCGTACCTGGTTTTCACCATATAACAAGTATATCGGCACCTATAATTCCTTATAATCTTTTTAACTGTTGTGAGTGATTACTATATTTTGAATCATAATGTCCATCCAACTTCTACAGACCATACTGTAGCTGAACTAGGACTCTGTGACACTCAGGGCAAGACTAAAAAACATCTTATGAAAATAATTGAATTTTGTAACTTATACATTCAGACTTTACAAAATTAATAATCATAAAAGCAGCCTAACCGAGATCATTGATCTTGATTCTCGTATACTTATTGTCTATTATAACAAGACAATGCCTTCATTGTATACCCTTCATTTCTGCCTGACTCAGCATTTTATTGGAGAAAGAAATAAAAAGTGTTGTGCTACTATTCTTGGCTTGAGATGAGCATTTGTGCATTTGTATATAAATTTTCACTAGAATTCGAGATGCCAAATTGAAATGCATAGAAACAGCACCCCCTCCAAAAGTTATTTCTTGCATTTGCTACTGATAGTAGTTGAATGGCTTTTTCTTTGTAAATTATTATTATCAAATATTGATATATATGGTCTTCTCACTCTATATCATCTTTTCTCCTGTACTTTTACTTTAAATATTATCTAATCAGCTTTGTTGGGAATTGGGATGTTATTCTTGGTTTTTAGTCTTGATTTTATTATTCACTGTACTTTTCTAGTATATTGTAGGTGGATAATGTATAGACCATTAGGTGTAAGAATGCAATCATATTTGTCATGTTACTTTCCTGTACTACAAGCTAATTTTAAGTAGATTTGAGTAGTTGGGTTGGATTTTATGAGCTAATGTGCCTTCTGTTTCAGCTTATTGAATGCCCATCCATTTATGAGTTGATGGCCTATCCCAACTTTTGTTGGGAAGATGTTCCTCTTTTGCAATTGTGGAGAGAGAAGCATGATGGTTTTGGAAAACCCAGTATTCTGCTGGAGTCATATGAGCCGCTAGAAGCTATAACTTTGATGAATGAGGCTCTTGCAAAAAATACGGTATGGCATGACTGATCGGTCAAATTATGATTCAGTACGTGTCAACTAAATTCCTTCACAGCTTTAATGCAACAAGAGAACCAGGCATAATTGATTTCTCTTTCAGCCCTTTAAATAAAATTTCCTTATTTTACCATTACCTAATGAGGAAACAAATTGGAAAGAATGTGAAATATGAAACTGCCAGAGTTAAGTTGCAATTAACTTGGTAGAGATTCTCTTCTCTTTATTAACAAACTGAACCAAACAAGCGCAGTGATTGTATATCCTTTCTCTTCTCTCCTCCCACTAAACAGAACAGAAAGTGAGCTTCCTTTTCCCTTCTTTCCTTCCTCTTTTGCTTCTTTGCTTTCCTTAAATTATTATCCAAACAAAGCCTTATATAGCTAGGTTCATTTTTGTAAGTGCTAGATGTAAGTAAAAAAATTACAATAAGTTTCTAGTTTAATTAAATAACAGATGTTAACTGATTTTATAGAAGGATAAATTTATTTCACAAAGTTGTAGATGTAAGAAGAAATTTATAACTTCTAGTCTAGAAAATAATTTTATAATACCATATGAAGTCAGTGTCATTTATATGTGCAATTATGTTCTTTCTTTATTCACGTCTAGATTCTGATTTTGACCTTGGTTTTAGCAGGTTGTTTATGGAAGCATGCAGGTTCCTTTACCGTTGAATTTAGAAATTCTGAAATGGGCCAATGAAACTCGTGAAATATTATCACGTGCTAAGCTTCCGGAAACAGTAAAATTTTACAATATATATGGGATTCATAATGACACGCCACATAGCATCTGGTATGCTCTCTCATATCCTGTTAACATTCCTTGATTTTTCCCATGTTGTTAAGGCTTTTTTTCAAGTTATTAGGGTTTGTATTTTGGATATACAGCTTAAATTTGCCAGCCTAATCGATTCGTTTTCTGATTTTACTAATTATAATTTCTACTTGTCGCAGTCCAACCTGGGAATTGAAATATGTACACGTCTAGTTGCATGTACTAGACATAAGCTCCAAAACCAAGGGTCTTAGCATGCTCAACAGAGATCCAGAATTATTCTCTTGTTGTGTTTGATATTGTTAGACCTGGAATTATTCTCCTGTGTCAGATATTCATCTTGCAATTGAGACTGATTGATTACCTAATTAAGCTATGTAAGAAGCAATTTTTAGGAACAAAGGCTTGACATAGCTTATAACCATAACTATTTCCAAATTTGAACTGAATTTTAAGTGAATATATAAATGAGGCTAAATCGAGTCACATCTAAGTAAATATGTAATAGTGTTAAGACAAATTGTGCTCAATCTTGATTCTATATGCATAAATATCAGTAAAAAAACTAAATACTTACTCTATGTTTCTTTTCTGTAAAACAATATTGAAGTTAGTCTTTTTCTGGATATTATAGCAGTTTGGCAGTATATAATAGTCATATACTCCATGCCTACAATAATAGCATTAGCTTGCTGCCAGAGGAGCTGCTTTTATGGGAAATTGTGGAAGTGTTTTTTCTTAACCATCATCTTTAAGTTACTGATATTATGTTCTGCTTGCAGTTATGGGAATCAGGAATCACCAATTTCAGACATTGAGCAACTTGTTTCAGCGCAGGTTATTTTCTCTTACAGAATGTTAATTCACAATTTAAACTGAAATCATCAACCATGAGGCTGTCAATAGTTTGTGCACAGTAACTAATGTCTTTTTTGCTTTGTGAAATTGAGGATAAATGTTTTTTAAGTGATAAAAAAATTTCAACAATGATGCACAACTTCTAAGGTATGCTGTATAAAATAACAAGAGTATTTGAAATGAATGAAATTACAACAGGGGTCTATGCAAATAACTTGTGGAATTAGATACTGTTGGTAGCAGCTTATCCAAGTTTGGTAGAAAAAAAACTGAATTTGGAGATGAGATTCTTGGAGTCTACATGAGATAGTCTGCATACAGATATTGTGAACTATGGAGGAAGACTGAGGAAACAGAGGTTATGGGCATCGCCATTTTGCCCATGTTGCACAGTGAGCCAACATAGAAGGATTAGATCAATTCAGTGACTAAATAATTACCAGTGAGATTTTTTAATGTTTTGACCTAAAAAATAGCCATTGTCTAGTTTGGCTGAAACATTTCTGACTGAAGCTTCTTCTGCATGCTGATCCAGTTGCATGGAATATTGATACAGTACACTGATAATAATAATGTAAAGGAACCAAGATCATTATTTCAATTTCATCAGTCATATATGATAGTCAATCTAATATTACATAAAATTGTTATATAATCATTTTGACTTCGGTCACAGGATAATCATTTAAGAACAATTAAGCGTTTCCCATATAACATCCATGAGTGAGGTACCCTTGATGTATCACTTCGGTATTTCACTAGAATATGAGTGCATATGTCAAAAAGTTTTTTATCCTATCCAATTATCCTATAATTTTTGTATTTAACCCATATTTGTTGCAAACATGGATATGGCAAGCAATTCAAAGTATCCATGTTTAATATATTTTGCTTGCATGGCATCTTTTGATATATGTTTTCTGGCACCCCAATCTAGTCCCCCATTGGAAGTGGGAGGATGTATGTGATTGTATATAGGGCTAGATGAGCTTACTGTTGTTAATCGGAGGTTAAGCATTTGATTCAGTTGTTTGGTTTCATCAAGTGATGAGTCAGTTTCCCATTGGATTGGATTATGACAAATAGTATCATATTGGATCTACCCTATTAGGAAATAGCTATTGATATGGGGCCGGAGGTGGTATGAGGTGAATCACCACCTTATGAACCATGTAATAATTATGTTTTCAAGTTATGAGTTGGACCTTGGGCTCTGACGAGGACGTTAAAATGATGACATTCCCATCTAGTCCTGCACTGGAAGTTGGAGGATAAGTGTGATTGTGTATGGGACTAAATGAACCTACTACTTCTAATTTGAGTTTTAAGTATTTTTGGGCCAGTTGTTTAAATTGATCAGGTTAATAGGTCAGTTTTTCCTCGGGCCAAGTCATGACATGTTTAGTCCAAAATTAGTTGTTCATGCAAAGATCTCAACTACTTGTACAATCTAGGAATTAAAAGTAACAATTTCTGCTTCATCATGAGATATAGCAACAGCATTTTGGAGATGACCTTGCACTAATAAAGATGTTTGTGACTTTATTTTCTTTTGAAAACAAACCAGGCTTTAGAAGATGAGAGCATATCAAGGTCCCATATAAGGTGTATGTTTAGTTTCAAATCACTTGTGCATGAGAAAGTTCTTGGGTGAGAAATTCCTTTATTATAAAAAGAAAAGGAAAAAAAAAGTAAAAGAGAAAGAAGTTCCTATGTAAATACCTGCTATAATGCTTGTAGCTCGATAAAATAAATGACAGTTATGATGCTCACTTCAGCCTATATATATGGGGCTAAAATCATTTAGACTTGTCCTCCAGCCTCAGAATATCCTGTACTGTAGACACATTTATTAGCTTTAAGGTCCTGTTTTGTGAAACCTTATCTTGGGCTAGCTATATGAGCCTCTCATACGATTATTTTTGGACACAGTGTATTATCTTGTGTAAATGCCTTTACAACTCAATGGTTCATTTTCATTCTTAATATGCTTTCTGACTAACCTCATTTTGAGGTCATTGTTAGTGTATACCTCTTAGGAATAACAATCATTGGATCATTAACTTTTACCCCTTTCACATATCCATTTTATTTCAGCTTTCCTCCCGTTGATATGTTGTCATGCCTCTGTCAAATTTGAAACATTTTAGTAGAATATGTTTCTCATGCGCTTGTCAATTTCTTGGAATAAAGGTGGTCATCTGCCTTTAATTTGCATGATAATCTACAATTCTACATTGTGTTGAATTCTAATAGCATCCATCGTCTGCTGCTATGCATATGCTGTCTTTCTCTACCCTGCCGGTAGCTTCACAGACATCTCTTTAACTTGGATTTCACATAATTAATATGCTGTGATCATCCTCATGATGCTGATATTCATCCATTATTGTGTTTAGCAAATTTGTCCGTTCATAGCCTACCAATACTTATCTGTGCTGAATTGCAAATGTTCCCTGTCAATCCAATAATAGAGGAGGTTAATTGTAATTCATTGAACAATTGACAAATGATCTTTCTTTTAGGGCTTCCACCAATTGGCATATACTAAGCTTAATTTGTTCCAGTTGTTGTTGCAACTCTTCATGTAAATGGACTTTATGCTTAACTTTTACATATGTTATGATTTACAGTTGCACTCATTATCTGGCAGAAGAAATATATAATGAATGTTTTCTTTCTGGAAACATCTTTGATTTGGCATGCATCAAATATATTTCTTTCATCTGCCTGAGCACATTTCTCCTCTTTGAATCAAACAGACTCCAGTATACAAGGATAACAAGTTCTATCCCATCTTGATCATGAGATTCATATAGTTGCTTGTGTAGTTTGGGTTTCTGCACAGATTTGCTATTTTGACTTCAAAATCTCATGAACTTTAACTTGTTTCCATCACTTCAAAGTATATTCTTGCTCTTATTAAAAATCATCAGTTGGCAGTGTTGTTCCTTCACGGATATCTTCTTTTCAAGTTTTGCATTATTATTTAAAGTTTTAAACACCTTTTACCCATTCATCAGATTATTTGAGCATCTGTTCTAACTCATTCGTATCATGTCCATGTGGTTGATCTTTTTAGCATATGGGTTTTATTTGTTCCTTAAGCTTCCTTTTTCACAATTTTTGTTATATTACTGCAAGTAACAGTATGAAAAATCATTATAAGTCCCATTTTATCATTGCAGCCCAACTATATTTGCGTTAATGGTGATGGAACAGTTCCTGCCGAATCAGCAAAGGTACAGCAAGTTGTCTTTTTAAAAATCATCACAAATTGCATGACTATTTGTAGTTGGCATAAATGTCCAGTTTATTCTGTAGTTGCATAAATAAAATTATTATACAAAATAATTTTATTTTCCTTGGTCATTATGAGCACTGAACTTTTGTAACGCCATTGTGGCATGAATTCCTTTCTGTATGCATAAATCAAGCAAATGCGAGAATGTTAAATTGAAGCACTTGTTTGCTTACTATGTCACAATACAGATGATTATTTGGTAAAATCTGATCATGAGTGCTGCTATTTTGCAGGCCGATGGGCTCAATGCAGCAGCAAGAGTTGGAGTTCCTGCTGATCATCGAGGAATAATCTGCGACCGACATGTTTTCAGAATATTGAAGCACTGGCTGAAGGCAGGAGAGCCAGATCCTTTCTACAATCCTCTCAATGATTATGTAATTTTACCCACAGCATTCGAGATGGAGAGGCACACAGAGAAAAGCCTACAGGTAACTGCTCTGAAGGAAGAATGGGAGATCATATCAACTGACACCGATGAAGATAATGAACCAGCTGATCTTCCACCTATGGTGGTGGGCTCTTTATCAGTGTCTTGCGGTAACAATGTGCAATTAATGGAGAAGGCCGAGGCCACTGTTCTTGTGCACCCTCAAAGCAAAGGCAGACAGCATGTTGAAGTCAGAGCAGTCAGTGTAACCATGGGTGCATTGTAATATAAAATGTACAGTGTAAATAGCTACTGGATCGACACTCCTTACCTATCAGATATATGTGCAGGAAGATACACCTATTTTATCAAAATAAAATCATGTACATCGTAGAAGCCATTTGATGTTTACATTAGTAATTATTTAGCTATTAATCAAAATGAAAAGGAAAAATGTTCTATATTGAACTTATTTTGAGTTTAGTGATACAGATTCTCTCGCAGACTCTTTTAGACTGTATTTCTTTCATTTTCGAAAAAAATATCTTTCAATTTGTTTTTGCTACACAAAGGGTCATTAGTTCAAAATGCATTTTGCAGGAGGTGAAATGGCTTCGTGATGTATTATCAATTTGGATGGAAGACTGCTGATGAGCTCCAAACAAGTAGTGTTCATAGTAGGTCAAAGCTTTAGCTTCCACTTGATATGAGAGGGCAAAGGTATTGATTGTTCCTATCACCAATTCCCTTTCGTACATCACTGAAACAAAGGAATTCCTTAGTCTTACTTGCACGTGGCTTTTGAGGTAAAAACATTACTCGATGTTGCATGGTAGTCATCTGCAGAAGAGGCCACTATTAGGAAACCAGGGAAGGGGATGCTGATACCGCACACATCACCACTAAAAAAGGTATTCTTTTCACCGGCAAGTGTGTCTGCTTTTGCTCCTCAGTGAATAGGAGGGGACTTCAAGCGTCGCAGCTACTACACACACTGATCCTTCAGAACAAGGAAACGAATGTGATCGGTTTGCTTTAAGAATAGTAGATCGCTGCGGTCTTCCCTTCCAAAAGTTGCAGTATATGATTCTTCTGAGGCTAAAAGTGTAGAGTGAATGCGACCCCCCGCCCCCCCCGCCATCTTTGATATCAAAGGAAGCATAGAACATGCAAGGAAATTAGGGTACCCCTTAGAGAGGTATAGTTTAAAAACATGATTACGGGATCGGGTTGGAGTCACATTTGGATATCGAAGTAGCTAATTGGATTTACGTGTGGATACAGTGAGTAAACGGGCACAATTAAACCCATTATGATGCATCTGAGAATGTTAGTTACCTCGGATCCCACCAACCAAGTACTTGGTGTAAAAAATTATATCATCAGTACAAACGAAAGAGTTAAAATTTTCATTCATTTGAGGGGCCGAAAAGTCAAAAAGGTTCGCACATTGATAATTAAGTTGTTAGAAAAGGATCCAGCATATATTAATTAACCTTGTGTTGTTTGTTTAACAACGAGAAATGATGAAACGACAAGAACGTATGGAAATCAATGTGAAGCGGATGTAGGTCAAATCCGATGGATTATTATCGCTTAAACGGATCGGGTGGGACTTTGTCGATGATGACTCGAACGATCTCGAGTCCTCCCTTCCATCTCCCTCTCCAAATCTCGAACAAGCCGAAGACGACCTGATCTCGTGGGGCAGTGAAGATGAGGAGCTGGCTCTGGATATCTGGTATTGGGAGCTCCTGACCAGGGGGAAGCAGGCTGAGGTCCGCCTTCTTCCACACGAACTTTCCACTGGCATCCTTGGCCATCAGGAAGACGGGGCTGCCGCTCCACCCGAACGCGTCTGCCCTCATCTTCACCATGAACTTCACCTTGTACTTCTCGCCGGCCACCAGTCGACCCCCGTCCACCTTGCCCACCACCTCGAGCCACGATACCTGGAGCAAGGTGATCGAACCCCTGGGGTTCGGTCCTCGTGATAAAGAAAAGAGACAAGAATTGACGTAAATTTAACGCAAGAGCTAAAGAAGATATATATATATATATATATATATACTCACAACTACTTGACGGGGTTACCATAGTTTTATGTTCATACAGTCGATAACCTATCAAATTTTACCATGCATCTTCCCATTGTCAAGTCTTGACGGAGGTTACGCTGCTTCTTCTATTAGACTTCAATTCTCTCTCTAATTTAGTTTCTTATGCTTATAAAAATACTCCAAGAACACACACTACTGAGAACGAAAGAGAGAGGGAGGGAGGAAGGATCTTACAGTTTGTTTTTGTTGGTGGACCAGTAGCGGGGATCATTGCCCCAAGTGACGTCGAGTGCAACCGCATCAATTTTCGCTCCAGACTTGTCTTCAGGTATCTATCGAATGGGCGAAGAATAGTAATCACACACACGATTTAGCTTCTTCGCGGTAGCTAGAAAAATACGTATCACGTAAATTGTTGGTGACCTCAATGGCTTCTCGTTTTGCTTCCTCGTCAGTTAGCTCAGCTTCGGCGGTGTAATGAGGAGACGACTCCATGTTGCCTGCGTGTTTGAGCGAGAGAGACTTGAGGGAGTTGTAACCCGGAGATGCCTTTAAATAAAGACGGCCTCCGGAAGAACTCTTCTCCACCGGCATCTTTTAGATGGCTCTCTTTATTCTCTCTTTTCCTTGGGTCGTCGGTTGAGTGCCCAGTGACGCCAAGCATTTTTCTTCTTCTTCTCTCTCTCTCTCTCTCTCTCTCTCTCTGTAGAGTCAGAACTGCTATCTCATATTCTCCATTAAACAAAACACTAAGAAGACCAGACAATAAAATTAACTTCCTATTAATCTGATGACTGTTTCTTCATAACACTAACGAGACTCAACCCTTCGTCCTCGCTGCAACAATGTTGGGAGGTGCAAGAACAGTTTACAGCATTCAAAACTCAATATTAGATTAGCTTTATCTTATTTAATTAGATAAAATCTATTATAATTTTGATTGATTCTGATTCTGATCGTTCACTAATAGAAAGAAAATTCACTTACATAGAATTACTTAGGAGATGAATGATGTAAATAATTCTTCTAATTTTATCATAAAAGGATAGAACCTCCACATCCAAAATTAAGATTGTAGATATATTTTTAATCTCTCTAAATTCCTATTATATCACTTATAATTATCCTATGAAGAATATAAAGAGAAGACGAGTCAAGTTATATTTGTGTAACTTTTAGATATAAGAATGGTATATTTACATATCAGATAATTTTTTTTGGATGACATCGAAAGATATACAACTTGATATATTATTATTTTTTACTTTGTGATAATTAAATTTCAATTATTATTCTTAGATATTTTTATAATTTATGATTGTATAAAAAGATCACAATATCATTTGATATTAGTTTTTAGTGAATGCTGGATATATTTATATTCTACCCATAGGTAATATGGATGACATAAAAAAATCATCATATTTTTTAAAACTCTAAGTATTAATATTATTTTATATTTTATGATGATATTCTCTTTCATACACCCCCATTCAAATTATTTATAACTAATTATGAATGGCACTTGAGAAATTAAGGATCACATCATCATCGATATACTCATCCCCAAAATATCAGTTATCTTAAAAATTCCTTATCTTGCTCATTTGAATATTAAGAATTGGTATCGCATTCGTTTCAATAAGGTAAGAAGGATAAGATATTGAAACTTCTGCTTGTTAAAAGTATCTTTATGTGCATGAAGTCTTAAAATTATTTGAAGTGTACTTGATTGCTGATGTTCATATTATAAGTGTAGGAAAAATTTACCTTAGTGGAGAGTCATTGATAATATGTATTGGACAAATTACATAATTGTAAATGAAAATTAAGTATAAGATCAAAATCAGGTACTTCAAGGCGAATGTCACATATTAAGAAAATATAAAAAAAATTGTCTTGATACAATTCCAAATATAAAAAAAAGTGGTTGGTAGATTGTTTTAGTTCTGAATGGTTTCAAATAACTTCTTCGAATTCATGTTACGATTTTATTTCATAATATTTTATTATTATTTAATTATCATATTATGAGTTCGGGCAACTCTCCTAACAGATCATATAACAAAATGGGTTACTTTGGGGATCCAAAAGTTAGGAACGATTGAAAGATGAATAGATATATTTTTAAATATCTTAATTATTTTCTTGTTATGGTATGAATGATTTATCAATGTTATCATCAGAGGAAGTTTATCTTAAAATATCTCATTTATTTTCTTGTAATTATATTTGATACTAATATTTTAATTTTTTTCCCCTAAAGTTAGTAAAAACACATGCGTATGAAATTAATCAAACAAGATTTTTTTTATATAACACACAATAACAAAAAGAAGTAACAAATGGGTTGATGATCATACATAAAAAATTATGGTATGAGTGATTTATCATTGTTTTTATTTATATTTAATTAAATTATACTCATTTAAGAACATGATGTTATTAATGTTATTTAATTTATTTTTATTGATAGTTATTGATTCAACATTATTATCATATTCTAGTATCTCATGGTAACTTACCAAATATTAGAAAAATTTATCATTGATGTTCGAGTCAACCTGATATGATCTAAGTCCAAGAGCACAATAGTGTTTTACATGACTCCAGGGTGATTATTGTGTGGCTTCGAGGTGATTATTGAGTGATGACTCCGAGGTGGGGCCCAAGCTATCGAAGCATCACCTACACTAAGACCGATATCAGAAGACGCTTCCCAACCTAGTCCATTCGATGTTCAGGTTAATCCGAGGATCTTTTGGGATATTCATTTTTTTTAGAAAAAGAGCACCCTCGACATAGCATCGAGGTTAGATTTTATGCCTAGCCAAGGGAGAAGACATGCTTGCAACCATTCTAACTTCCTCCTTTGGTGTTTTGCCCACGTGGATGACAAGGAGAAGATAAGCCCAAATAGCCACCAGAACAACCTCTCTTGGACTTTTGTCCATGAGGGCAAGTAGGTGGAAGGTGACGAGGATCCTTTCCTTCTGCGATATCCTCCATGTGACGATAGGTGTTAGATGTTGATTGACTGTCGAGATATTCTCTATCATTTGTGTTCACCCCAACCTAACACACCCACACCCACCCTTCAAAACACCCCCCCAAATGCTCAATTCACCTGATTGGCATGTCGCCAACTTATTCCTTTATAGCGCGAAGGAGATGTTGGTACATGGGCTGGGTTTCCTGACTTACACACCTTGAACATGTTTAATCCTGTGCCTAGGTTTCTTGACTCACATGCCTTGGGCATGTTAGGCCCTACGCCTCCGTCATAGTGAATTTATTTTAGCATTGGTTAGGTTTTCGGCTCATATGCCTCAGGCACGTTTGACTCTACGCTTTCATTGTAGTGGATTTATCTTATTGTGGGTCGGGTTTTTCAACTCACATGTCTTAGGCACATTTGACCTTCTGGCTCCATTGTAGCATATTTACCTTGACGTGAGTCGAGTTTCCCAATTCACATGCTTCAGGCACGTTTGGCCCTATGCCTCCGTCATAGTAAATTTATCTTGATGTGTCTTATGTTTCTTGACTCATATGCCTCGGGCACATTTGGCTTTGTGCCTTTGCCATAATGGATTTATCTTGACATACGAGTCATGTTCCCTGACTCACATGCCTTTGTTGTAATAGATTTATCTTGGCATGGATCATATTTCCTGACTTACACACCTCAAAGTCACGTCAGACTCTCTTGTGCCCTTAGGGTTAGACTATATTAGGTCGGCTCAAACGTTGACGATGAATTCACTTAAGTGGACACATCCACATGAGAGAAGAATGGAGGTTGTCCCCTTTGAATAAAAGTGTTGGGTGAAAGGCCTCTTCGTTGGATCATTCGTTGAGAGAATTGGTGAGTGAACATTCATGTGACATAAAGCCCTTCCTTTAGTTCAAAATATTAAGAAAGTTTATCATTGATATCTCAATCAACTCGAAGTGGTCCAACCCCAAAGGATAGGAGCATCCGATATGATTCTGAGGTAGTTCTTGAGTGGCTTCGAGATAGGGACTAAGCTTTTGAAGCATCACCTATGCTAAGATCGAAGTTGGACAATGCTTTCCGATCTGGTCCCTCTAACGTTCAAGTTAGTCTGAGGTCCTTTTGGGACATTTATTTTTTTCTGAAAAAGAGCACCCCCCTTACCCCTAGCATAATGTCAAAGGTTAGCTTTTATACCTAACCATGGGAGGAGATAAGCCTATAACTATCCCAACTTCCTCCTTTGGCATTTTACCTATGTGGGCCATATGGAGGAGACAAGCCCGAACGATCATCTAAACAATCTTTCTTGAACTATTATCTATGATGGCAAATAGGTGAAAAATAAGGGAGCTTTTTCCTTCTACGTCAATCTTCACATGATGACATATGTCAGATGATGATTAGTTATTGAGATATTCACTATCACAAAACATGACTAACAGAGAATTGGTAATAACACAAAGGTAAAGAAGTTTATGTGAGATTACCAATGCTAAGTGTCAAGAAAATATGCTAAGCATCCACTTAGGAGACAAATTATGATATTTTTTAGTCTTTTGATATTTGTGTTATTTAATGATATAGTTGTAATGTTATAATTCCATCTATTAATTCATTATATGTTAAAGAAAGGAAAAGGAGAAACACATAATGTTAAGTTACAGCGTGTGAATTTTCCAGTGCTAATCAAATACTTAATCGATTAAATAAGAGTTATTTTGAAGAAACCTTATCCTCATTTGAATATTAAGAAATAGACTCGCATCGAACAAGATAAGATAAAACAATTGTTACAAGTTAAATATCTCCTATAAAAGTGGTACTAGAAGAGAGAGACTGAGGAAATATAGCTATAAAACATGTAACATTGACAGAACATGCAAAACATCACCTTTGCCATCTTCCACAGGAGATAATGTTTTTTTATTTTTATTTTTATTAGCATATCATTGAATTATTTGTGGGAAATGAGTTCAAGGAACTCCCCTTGTAGATCACACTTCAGGATCCAAAAGTCCTAAACAATTGAAAGATGAAGAGATATATTTTTAAAATATCTCATTTATTTTCTCATCAATATATCTGATACTAATATTTTTATTTTTTTAATATTAGGCAAAACGCGTAGGTAAGGAACCATCCTAGGAAGATTTTTTTAGCACAAGAACAAAAAGTGTAATAAATAGGTTAATGATCATGGATAAGCAGTTATGAATGACTTATCATTTTTTTCATTTATTCTAATTGACAGTTATTGATTCAACATTATAACCTAACGATCTAATATTAACTTATCAAACATAACCAATAGATGTAGATAACAATGCAAAGGTAAATAAGTTTCCTTTACGATATCATAATAGAAAATATCATTTAAGGTTCATCATACCATGTATCAATCTGAGAATAGACTGATGCAAATGGTACATCTATATATTTCAATATGTCATATATCAATATGACTTAATAAAATTCGATATGTATCTTATCGATAATTGATCGATACATCAATATGGATCGATAAAATAAATCATGATATAATGCTAATTGTAAAAAGAATATGCCATGCATTGAAGAGTTGAGTAGTGATATAGTACTTAGTGTTGTAAATTTTTTATCAGGATTTTATTATAGTGAGAATAAGAGAAACGTATAATATCAAGTTATGGTATAGTGGATACTATAATGGGATGACAACGTAATATTTGATCAATGAGATAGGATTTATATTAAAAAATTATTATGTTCCTTTGAATATTAAGAATTAGGCTCACATTAAATATAAAAATTGCTACACATTAAAATATTCATATGTGCTAATGTTATCATTTCATAATTTGATTCATGATGTTCGTACCTTAAGTACAGGAAAAATTTAACTTAGTAGAGGGTCATAGATAATGTGTCGGACATGTTACATAATTGTTATATAAAAATCAAGTATACGATTAAAATAAAGTACTTCATGAAAAAATATTTTTATCAAGAAAAGATAAAAAAATTTATCCTAATACAATTCCACTTGATTAATATAAATGGTTAGGAGTTTCAAATAACTTAGTTGTATTTATGCCACAATTTTAGTTTATATTTATTTTTTACTATTGAATTATTCATAATTGTTATATGAAAATCAAGTATAAGATTAAAATAAAGTACTTCACGAAAAATTATTTTTATCAAGAAAAGATAAAATATTATCCTAATACAATTCCACATTATTAATATAAATGGTTGATATATTATTTTTGTATCGAGGAGTTTCAAATAACTTCTTTGTATTTGTGCCACAATTTTAGTGTATATTTAACATTTTTATTATTTGACTATTGAATTATTCATAGGAAAGGAGTTCTTCTGATAAAAGCATCGGACGGCTCCTGATGCTTCGTCATGATCAGAAGGGTGGGAATAACCGTCGAGCCTCCCGTCGTCCACGACTTCAGGGGTCGACTCTGGACGCGACGAATGCGACGCGACCCGTCCATTCGTGCCTCGGGTCGTGTCGAGAGGTGGCGGCGTCAAATCGCCGTCTCGCCCGCAACACTCGATTAGGCTCAGGTGTGGAGACGGAGGTAACGGTGGGTTACGGTACGGGCGGCTGATAGCGTGCCGAAAGAGGCCATCATAGAGAGGGGACTTCGGTGGTGGCATCGTTATTTTCGACGAAGATGGGGTCATTTGTCGCCTTCTTTTTGCCGTTTCTGGTAAAAAAATCGTTACCCGCCCCCGTTTACCGTTTGAGTAAAAAGTTTTCCCCAATGTGAGTAGAGCGACAGGCTGTAAAGTATGCCCAAACCCGATATATTTACCCCTCGAACTCCGTTCCGCTTCTCCGCGACTTCCCCCCCCAACGCACACGATCGCACACCCCGCAGTGGTGCAAACTCTACGGAGGAGAGTGTGGTTATAAATCTCACTGAGATGCTACCGTGTACCCAAACCCAACCACCCGCGCCACGAACCCGATCCGAAAGGAAAGTCCGGGCCCCGCTTTTATGACGACAGGTGACGTCGGTGGTCCGGGTGGCTGGTTGACGAGGAGCTCTCTTTCTGATGCCCGTAGGGTTCAGTTCACTGTCCGCATAAATCCATCGTTCATCAGCGGGTCCCGATCGGAATGAACGGCTGATGTACTCTGTTCCTCGAATTAGATTCCTTCCTAGTGTCTGTACTGTCTATTTACTTATTTACCCCAAAAACGCCGGTGACAGCGAAGGAAACGGAAGCGATGGTTTCTGGAATCGGGCTTTCCACTTATAAATACTACTCTTATGCTCTCCTTCCTTTTGTTTCTCGCCTTCTCGCTCGCTCTCTGGCGGCGATCGCATCTCGCCATCGGGGATGGAGGTTTCAGCCACCTGAGGCCGATCCGGTGGTGCCGGCCGCTCGACCCGCGTCCCCGGCGAGGCCGCCGTCCGTCGCCCGCAGCGTTATGGTCAGATCCCGTCGATCGGATGGATTCGCCCGATCTTGATTCATAGACGACGCCGGTGATCGGTCCCCGTGGAGGTACTCCGCCGTCGGATTCGCTTGGTGATTTAGATGTGGATGTTGCAGTTTGTTTCCTTTTTGAGGATTTCATGGGGAAGGAGGCGAAATAATGATATTTTGGTTTGTGATTAGTAGGTCGTAGATGATATTCTGATTTAATGTGGTTTCTGGTTGTAGATGTTCGTGATGCTGAAGCGCGCGGTTGTATATGGTGATCTGGCGGTACTGTTGATTTAGTTGCGCACAGTATTCATTCGCGGTGATTCCGGGAATGAACGATCTGATCTTTGCGATCTCTTGGTGATATTCTAGTGCTCGGTGACCGTCGTTCGTATGAGGTGAAATCTCTAGTTTAATCATTTAATTTATGATTTTTTGAGCGATTCCTTACGTTTAATTGCCCAGTTATATGAGAATAATTATCTGCATTGATTTGTGGTTTCTTCTACTTCAATCAATTAATAGATCAATTCCGGATGAACTGAAGCATGTTTCTTACAAGAGATTACGATATAATGGTCTTTTGTGGGGTTTTCTTTACCAGTGGCAGAATATGATGTTTTCAAGGTCTGTGGAGAAAGTATCATGCGAAATGATACTTTCTGGATATACTGTTTTTAAATGTTGTGTCTTATGTTTGTGAGGCCTATTTTGTCGGTTTGATCTAATTTGATTATTGTTCTTGTATTGGTGCCACTTTTCTACATTGCATTTAGGTCTGTAAACAAACCAAACATGAATACACAGAGTTTTGTCCCTCTTCGACTTAAACAAACAAAGGCATGGTTTGAGCTCTGCACAAGCTCCAGATGAGCTTGCTTGAGCCAGACTCATGAAGCTCATATCGAGCTACAGTTAAGCTCAAAGATTGTTTGAACCGAGCTCCCATGGCACATTGTGATTGTTCTCAGATTCATGAGTGAGAAAATAAGAGTTCCATGAGGAAGTTATTGTCAAGGGCCTTGAGTCAAGGGCGACCCAGGTGGTGGCTGGAGGTGGGTGTCATTAGAGACTCTAATAAAGATGGCATGGGTCATGGCAGCAGAGTTGATATGTGTTGTGGTTGAAGTGGATCTGAAAAGAATTGCTGGAAGGGGAGGAACACCCAACTCAAAAACTTGGGAATAGGATTAGATGAGCACGCATAATGGGGAAGGGATGGGAAGAGGGAAAGAAATGTGAATGAGGAGTTGGGAAATGGCAAGGGACCAACAAGCTGGGTCTGGAAACCCCTATAGCACTTGCCTACAATAAAATAAGGCCCACAATTTTTTTTGAAGGTCCACAAATTTTAGCTATTAGATACAGATCTAACTGAACAGCCAGAATATATTTGATTTAGTATATTTAAAGGGATGGTCCAAGACACGATGCTCCCTTCGTTTTCCATAACCTTGGATCACCCACGTTACCAAGTTGCAACCTAACCATGATGACAATGTAATAAATATTACATTGTCTAATATTTTTTGGTCAAGCTCTTAATAAGGCAAACATTAATTAATATAGCAAAGTTTGTGTTCAATTCATTAGAAACTGATATCTGATTTGAGCTTGGCTTAGGACTCTCACGCATGGGTTTGTCACAAGCTGTTCGCAAGCACGAAATCAAACTTACACCCCTAGTTGGGTCAACAGCAATAGATACTAGTCTAGATTTACATAACTTATCATGTCTTGAATTTAGATTTGTTGTGCATACGTTTTACTGTGATAGGGGCTTGTTCAAAATATCTTGCCTGACAAAAAAGGCAGAAAGGTGTGTACTGCAAAAGCAAAAAAAAAAGGGGTTACTCATATAGGAATTGTGATAAAATAGAAATTCTCAGATGCATGAATGGATCTGTCTCTTTAGCCTGCTCATAAGAGTAATTAGTTTTGAAAAAAACAAAAAATAATAAGAATGAGCTATTACAGGAGGGATTTTTAGTTAAGTTCTTGAAAACTTTAACCCAGAAACTGCAAAAATAAAGAAGGTGAAGGGGACTATTTGCTTCTGAAAGACATGTTCAATTATTTTTGTTTCAATTAATTACAATATTATAGGCTATGTTCATCACAAAAAAAGAAAAGTTGTTTTTATTATGATACTAGGGATGATGTAAAATCTCTTCTCCTCCTGATGGCACTAAGATTGTTGCAGAAGATCAAATCGCAGGTGAACCAAATCTGGTTCTGATTATAAAACATGTTGGAATTTCGTATAAGTTGTAAATCTAGTTCATTTCAGAGTAAGAAACCACCACCATTGCCTAAGCTGGTTGTCAAATAGATGGAGAGGTTTCATGCTGATTTGGCCATTTATGTGTCACCAAATGGGACCGTTTCAACCTTAGGGCTGTACTGAGGCCAAATATCCTTGGGTAAATGTTGATCCAACTATGATTAGAAATAAGGAAAATAACCTCCTGAGATACTACAAACATGAACAAAAATAGTAAGATAACAGCTTAACATATACAATGCTCATATAGGGACCCAATGACATTAAAAAATCCTGTAATAATTAGTTATTAAAACTAAGGATTTTTTTCAACAATAACTAAAAAATGAATTTTTTATTTACTATACTAGGATGATGTAGAATCTTTTCTCCTCCTGATGGCCCTAAGATTGTTGCAGAAGGCCAACCCAAAGGTAAACCATATCCAGTTATTAAAAAACATGGTGGAATTTTGTGTAACCGGTGATTTTAAGTCAATACAGAGTAAGAAACCACCACCATTATCTGTCAAATTACTATCTAAAATGGTTGACACATAGATGGAGAGGTTTCAGGCTGATTTGGACATTTATGTGTCACCTCTTCTGGTAAATGTTGATCCAACTATAATTTGGTTTGGCTTGAGTAGCTTAGCCTCCTTGGTGTTGATGCAAATGGGGATTTTTTAGCCCGTAGGAGTTTATGTTGCAACAAAACCAAACGAACAAATAATTTAGGCTTGTTCGTTTTGCTACCTCTTTGATTGGATTTTACATTGGGATGTAAAGAGAAATTATTTCTTTTAGGGTTGCATTTTTGTCAATGAATGAATTGAATTGAACCAGATGGGACACTCTCCTGCCTTTATTGTCAAATCCCTGGTCATCATTGGTTGCGACATCTGTCATTGCCAATCACATCTTGTTGTCGTTGACTATGCACCATTGCTGGTCATCATTGTAATCACAACACTTGTTGTTACCCATTGCATATATTTGATATCACCTTTGGTTGTTTATTGCCATTCTGGATGTTTCCAACCCCCAATTACCAGTAATTTTTGTCCTCATTGCCAAACTGAGGTCACCAATTTCATCCTTCTGCAAATAATTGCTTCTCTTTATCTTGCTTTCCCAGTGTAAGTGCCCAGTACCTGTCAAGAGACCAAAATGTGCTACCCATCATATCATGTACCAACCACTATGAGTGCATGCCGGCCACTAGTGATTGTTTATTTTTGTACTTAATTGTATCCTCCACTAGTTTGACTATTCATTAACCATTTTATTAGTATAAAGTTCTAATTTTAACCTAAAAACAATGGAGGGCAGGCTTCTTCTTTGTTGTTCCAGTACGATAGCTCCTGATGTTTCTGTGGCAAAGATGCATGCTTGTTAAAACACCTTAATGCCATCCGACGCAGGCCATAAGTTGATCTATTAATATATTGGTTTTTTGAATATAGGTTTGTATGATACATTTCAATTACTTTCTGGAATTGTGTGTTTTAAATTGTGTTGATAAGTACTAATTGACACACCAATCATTAGTGGTAAATATAAAAAAATTGGCCTAATGTGTATTTCTGCCTGTACTAAAATGTGCTAATCGACAATGCAATCTGCAGTACTAACTATAAAAAAGGATGGTCCGGTACACAACTCTTACCAGTATGGGGCTTAGAACGGTTAATGTAGGAAAGCTTACCCAGGGAAGTAGAGAGGCTGTTTTGGTGGTTCTGACCTTACTCATTTACGTTTCAGAGGAGCAATCTTATAATGGCACTGGTTCAATGATGTGTTCTTTGTATTGATTGTATGACTGTTTGTTATGCCTATTTGTACTTATATCTATACAAACTGCTTTGCTAGTTGTAAGTAACTCCATTGTTACTCTTTTAGACGAAGTCAAATGCCGTGTGGATTTGTTTCATCTTGTATTCTGGTTGTCCTTTTATGATAAAAATATTAGTTTGCATTTGATCTTAAAATTCTATTAATGGGTATGTATATGATGTAGTTTTAGGAGCTTACTGCCTGTTCTTTTTTTTTTCCAGTAGCACATGGACAATTGCATAACGATTGATTATTTTCAGTTAATTGTTTTAGGAGCTTAAAGAGAAGAAGAACTGCAACATAGCAAGCCAGAAATCATGGTTGTTGCTCCACATTGTTATCTTTTGCAGCTTTGCAGATCTTTCAATCAGGAATGTGATTCATCTCAGAAATATTTAATTGGTTACTTGCTCTTGGCTAAAACTGGCAACCTATCAAAGGTCAAAACGGATCCATTTGACACAGATTTCATTGTTGATAATGGACATCATAGAGGATTAAAGAAGAAAAGATCTGTGGTTAAGACACAGCCGGGAGGTAGTTATACTGATCGAAGATCAAATGACTGTCTTCTTCCTGGACTTCATGATGATATCGCGCTAGATTGTCTGGCCTTAACATGTAGGTCTGAGTACCCTTCACTTGCCTGTCTGAACAAAAGATTTAACTCACTGATTCGTAGTGGATACCTTTACAAATTAAGGAGACAGCTTGGTGTTATTGAGCACTGGGTTTATCTAGCATGTAGTCTGATGCCCTGGGAAGCATTTGATCCATTCAGGCGAAGATGGATGAGGCTACCACGGATGCCGTGTGATGATTGCTTCTCTTGCGCAGACAAGGAGTCTCTTGCTGTGGGGACCCAGCTTCTTGTTTTTGGACGGGAAGTAATTGGTTTTGCAATCTGGATGTACAGTTTGGTGAGGCATGACTGGTCTAGATGCCCACCTATGAAGCTGCATCGTTGCCTTTTTGGATCTGGAAGCTCTGGGCACATCGCTATTATTGCTGGGGGAAGTGATATGGCTGGCCACGTTTTGAGTAGTGCAGAGTTGTACAATTCAGAGTGTGGTACTTGGGAAACTTTACCTGATATGAATGTGCCGAGGAGATTATGTTCCGGCTTTTTTATGGATGGAAAATTTTATGTTATAGGGGGCATGTCAAACCATACAGATCCTTTGACTTGCGGCGAGGAGTACCACCTTGAAACCAGGACATGGAGACGAATTAGGAACATGTATCCTGGTGGAAACAGGGCTACTCAGTCTCCCCCTCTGGTTGCGGTAGTAAATAATCAGCTTTATGCTGCAGATCAATCTACGAACGAAGTCAAGAAGTATGACAAGTCAAACAACACTTGGAATGTGGTAAGATCATTGCCCGTGAGAGCTGACTCCTCCAACGGTTGGGGTCTTGCATTCAGGTCATGCGGTGACAAGTTATTGGTGGTTGGTGGTCATCGAGGGCCTCAAGGTGAAGTAATTGTTCTGCACATTTGGCGTCCTGAAGATGGAAACAACGGTGGAGCAGAGTGGGATGTGCTTTCCATCAGAGAAAGAGCTGGTGCTTTTGTTTACAACTGCGCGGTGATGGGTTGTTGATGCATGCAAATGCGTGCTGTTTGTGTGTCATGAATTATTATTTAGTCAGGAAAGATCAGAAGACTTGATTCATGAAATTGCTTTATATTACTGTTTTTTTTTTTTGTTTTTCTTTTAAGATCTTATATTTTATCTCCTATTCATCCATGATGCTACTTTGTTCTCTTGCAGTTAAGGTCTCCAGCCACGAATTAGACCATTGTGTTGATATGAAGTCTTATTATTTCCTACTATCCAGATAGTCCCTGGTACCTCCACAAGATAGTTCGATGTATTACTTCACAGGGGAGCAACATACAGGTCATATGGAGAAGGTTGGTTTTGCTCTCATATCCACACTTGTTGTTAAAGCATGATGCTAAACTTCTCTGTTCTTGCTACAAATGTATATTTCCAGCACTGAAAGATCGACTTCTTCCCGGGTCTTATCCGCCTCTCTACATCTGGTTAATTGATCTCAAGCTCTGTCTCAGATTCCTCACCCATATCCTCCTCGCTACATCTGGTAATTGATCTCAAGCTCTAGCTCAGATTCCTCACCCAAGCGCTGCCACGAAGCTGAACCTTCCATTGTTTAGGTGCGCAATGCTCACCTTCGAGTCACTACCATTCACGTACACGGAAGACTTCCCTCGTGCAATCTTTGGCGCTAAGCCAAGTCTTCACCACCTTCCCCCACAGCCAAGCGGTGCGACGAAGCATATGTGCCACTGACCACCTCCGACCTCAGCTTCAAACCATTCCCCTCCACCTCGTCGCTGAACCCCACCGGACTCCGCTCGCTCTCCTCCCTCGCCATCTCCACCACCTCCCCTCGTCCACGAATACCTCTCCGGCCGCACGTCCATCCTCGTCGATCGCCACGAGCAGCTCGAACGGACTCCGCTGTGCCGATGCGATCGTCATCGCCAAGATGATGCCACCCCGGACATGAACGTTGATGCTGTCTTCTGACGTCGCTCCTCACCGACTGCGATCGGTCGAACAGGTTGAACCGCCCGCCTCTGGGGAAATAAGCCTCGACCGTAACTGTGTTAATGCTGTCGGTCTTCGTGTCTTGGGCGAAGGAGAAGTACAGCGACCGCGCGATTGGCGCCCGCTTGACTTGCGCCTCATAGGGAAGCAGGCGGTACTGGAGCCCGAGTGCCTTCCTCGCCGAAACGATGACGGAGCCTCAGTTGTAGAGCTCCTGCGGCATGGATGTATTGTCCGAGTGATCCCCTCGAGAATGGATAGAATGCACACAGCTTCATGGCGCAGGGGAAATGATGCAGATCCTTCCGCAGGTAATATTCGAAGAGTTACGCACCTGAATCAACCGCCGGCGGAGCTCCTCGCCGCGGAACCCACAGATATCAATCAGCTCCGTCCATGGTATCGAATACCCAAGATCGTCCCATGTCGCATTGTCGCCGGTCCAATGCGTTGTGGACTTCCCGGAGTCAAGGAGAGTCGACGGCTCAGCACTAACGGTCTCCTCTCCTCCCGGTCGTTCTGATGAGTGCACGATGAGTCCGTTGAGAATTGATTCATATATAATCATTTTAAGTAGTTATCATGTCTTAGTTAAACTTAGTCATACTGTAATTAGTTACTCGTGATCTAAAAATTCTCATTAGAGGGACAATTCCTTCATTTAATTTAATCATGAGTGATGGTGACAAAATTAACTTTATATCCTATAAAGTGTCATGGTTCATGAAGTAAAGGCGGGTATTATTGAAGTAAAGATGGGGGTGACCTGGGCCAGAAGACAATAATAGACGGGGGTAGGATGATTATTTTAAAAAATATTATATAAAATTCTTCAAATGTCTCATGAAAATTTTTTGAATTTAGAAACTTTTTTCAAGAATTCGCCCAATTTAAATGTAGAGGGATTATATGAATACTTGATGGTGTTATATATATATATATATATATATATATATATATACCAACAAAATAAACTGCATATTTATTTATCTTAAATTGGAAATAAATACTCGAGGGCCCTACGAGGCACCTATATAAGCTACTGTAGGAGCGATACGACCCCTTTCTCGTTACATCTGAAGCACTTCGTCCCGCGATTCAAGGGTTCGGCCGTATCCCCCTCTCCTCTTCTCCGTTCTTCCCGTCTTCTTCTTCTTCCTCTCAAGGCCTCCTCGAATTCGATCCCCTTGGAGCCCTGCCTTCCTCACCCCCTATTGCTAGCCGATTCGCCTCGCCTTCCTTCTCGGGATCGCGTTCTTTTTCTGTTCATCGATCTGCTCCCCCTTCTAGAAGTCCTCACAGAGGCGCAGATCGGGCTTCTAGGGTTGTGCTCCCGTCCCTCTGGTCTTCTTGCAGCGTCCGGGGGATCCGCATACCGAATTGGCGTGCAGGTGCCCGAGTCCGGAACCCTAGATCTGGGGTTGGGGCGTCCGAGGAGCTCTCGGGGTCTGTCGATTTGGCGGCCGTCAAGATGTTCTGGCGCATGACCGGATTGTCTCAATCGTCTCCGGTGAGTCTCTCCGTGTTGGTCGATGTGATCTTTTGTTCTTGTTGCCTTCTGTTTTACGTGTTGTGATTGATGATTGAGAATTGGTTTTGTTTTGGCGCATGCAATTGTCGAGGGTTTAGTCTTCCAGTTAACTGTTTGTTTTGCGCATTGTGCATCTTCGTTCTGTTTTCCTTGTATTTCGAATCTGAGAACTCGATCGATCCCGTGGGTTAGTTCATTGTCTTGGAAACGATTAAGGCATCGGTACTACTATAAAGAGATGCTAAATAAGTATGATTTTCTTGATTTGGCAACAGGACAAAAGATTTGGCTTTTTGACTTTGACGGTCAAACTGTCCTTTTCGTTACCAAATACAGTGGAGAACCATGTATGGTTGCAGCACATTTTTCGTTCATGTCTTCTTTCTCGACTAACATTTCCTATCCTAGGTAGCTACACTGAGCTTAATGACATGGTCCGTCTGACATTTTGTCTTAGATGATCCAGCAGGAGAAGAACATTGATCGCATCTTTGTTAGGATGATTGACTGGATTATTCAGATTCTGTAGGGCAGGCTGTACCCACTGGGGTGCAGTTGAGAACTTAGATGGCACTTGAGCAGTTTTAGAAACTTGGGATATATTTTGAACTTGCAACGAGCAATGCTACTTCGATAAACTATGTTTTGTAATTACATTCCTACCATCATGTACATGCATTTTTTCCATCAATACTGTAGTGGTGCACGATGACACTTTCCTGCACAGCATGCCCTAGGTCTGGATAAGATGACATTGGTATCGCAGCTAATGGTGTGTGCCTTTTATTGGGCTTCGAGTTAGTGGAGTCTGTTGTCCTCGCTAACATTGAATGATTGAAAAGAGTTTATATAGCTAGTCCAGCAATTGATGTGGGACCTAAGGGTTGTTGCTGATAACTTGATATGCAGTAGTTCCACCATATAAGTAGCTCACATGCATCCATGCTATGCAGTTATTATTTCTTCGAGGCCAGTGAGTTATACTGTGATTTCAATGGATTATTTTGCTGTTGAGTTGGATTTATGCTCTTCAATTGATCATATGCTAGGACAGGCTTGGTTTCTGACTTGCATCTGCTAGTGTTTATGTTGTGATCTTCTTTGGCTCTGGAGACTTTGTGTCCACAATTTCAAATTACAACATATGTGACAACCACGTGGTTGCTTGGTTTTATTCACCATGAGAACTTTGGAACTGTTTTTTTATGTTTAAACTCTTTTTATTCACTTTTTTGGCACTTTTTTTTTCTGTATACTAGTCAGCTTAATGCATTTTTCCTTATCGATACTTATCCTCGTCTGATGATGAATTTTACTGTTTTTTCCCCTACATTTGCATTGTTGTTATTAGTTTATAATGCACATAAAACAAGCATTTTTTCATACTAGTTCCTATTTGTTTCAGGTGGATGCCATTTTGGAGAAGGAGAATTTTACCTTGGAAGATCTTCTTGATGAGGATGAAATAATCCAAGAATGCAAAGCATTAAATACTCGCCTTATAAATTTGTAATAGTTTGTTTTACTCTTTGTTGATTGCCTGATCTATGTTAAAAAAAAGACTTTCTTCTAATCCTATGCTGTTACATAAAGAGATAATGATCTTATAGAAGGACACTAAAATTTACATTAGCATATTTTTTCTATATACACAATTCGTTGGTGTATTAGCTAATGCTGAATAAACTAAGGCACCAGAAACATCCTGGCACTGCTTGGTGTTTGCTTTTTTGAATCAACAAACCATTTGTGTATTAGCTAGTCACAAAGAAGCAACGGGTGGCACAAAATCAATTGAAATTGAAATGTGGAATATTCTTATGGATATCTTTGACTAAATGCCAATAACTTCACCAGCATGTGGCTGTGGCGGTGCTTCCTTTCCAGGAGGCAAAAGAAAGAAACACGCAAAAAAAAAAAAGGAAAAACAGTACGCACTGCTCAGATAAATATATATATATAACCAGGTTAAAAGAGAAAAAAAGTTCAAGAATGGAACTAGCAATCAACCTGTCTAGCTTTGAGAAAATTAATTATGCTAATATATCAGATTATAAGGTTGTTTGAATTGTTTAGATCTTCAGTACATACATTCTTGTATTGGAATGTTTATATTTCTTGCATCGGAATGCCTAAGCAGAAACAGAATGATGAAATTGAGGAACAAAAATTGTGCAATTTGGAAAAGTTTAGGCTTGAAAAAGTTTTTAGTGAAAGAGAAAGAAGGAAAGATGGAAGGAAAAGTAGAGTGGATCAAGGAACTAGTTGCACCGCCACAGCTGATGCACCGTGCAACACTGGCTTTTGTCACTCTCACCAGCAAGGGAGAGAAAAGGTGTGTGTGATTGTTTTTTTTTTTGTGTGGGGATGGGCGGGGGGGGGGGGGGGGTTTGGTGGTGGTGGATGGAGTAGTAACCTCACATGTCAAGGCATCATGCATGATTAGTTAAGAGTTGTTGAGAGACTAAATCAGAGATAACTATTTGATTTCGTAATTTTTCTAAGTAGTAATAAAATTACTTAACTATCTTTTTCACAGGAATCAATCAGGAACCTTTAATGGTGATATCTTGTTTCCCCTTTGGTTGTTGATGGTTGTTTGCTTGGTTTTCTTCTTTCAATTGTACTCTCATTTATACTTTCATAGGCATACACCGTGTAACTTCTGTACCTCTTTTCCCTCAGATTCATTTTCCACTAAATTAGTATATAAAACACATAAAGTAGGAAGTACAGCCTCATGATATTAAGTTCTATTATGATGTAATTGTAATTTAGTTGATTGATTGTACGTGATGTTAGCTAGGAAAGATTTTTCTGGATAGTTTGTTCCTTGTCTTAGTTTTGTACGACTGTAAATGTATGCTGATCTTTTTAGTTTTGGGCAATAAAATGGTATATTTATAAGGGATAAACCACCATTTGTCTAGTAGGGAGGGGAAAAGTATTGCATTTCTCTGTAAGTACAAAGTGCCTCCTGTATCAACCTAAAATAGTTGGCATTAGATGCATGCTGGGCATGAGCTATTTTTCGGATTGCCAGATGCCTCACTTCTTATTAGAGTCTACATTTTAAAAACTAGCACTGCTTTGAACTTTTCCAACAATGTATCTAACACATCTTTATGATATTGGAGTTGTCCATCAGTTTTTTCCTCTATGTTGGAGTAGGTCTTTTATAATTTTTATAATATTTTATTCTATTTAACATAGTAACTTATGTGGTGTAATTATTATAGTTATTTTTATATGTCCTTTTATTCAACATTTTTATTATTGTTGAATGTGGAACTTAGGTTTTGCATGAATTGCACTTTTTTTATCTCTTCAATAGTATTCATTAGCTGTTTATTGTTTTCCTATTGTTTCATATGTAGTTTGAGAGAAAAGGTCCAAGTGGAGCAATTGCTTCATTATATAATAGAGGAGCCTCCTGAGGATGCCGATAAGAAGCATAGTTTCAAGTGAGCCATAATTTGTTTGTCATATTAGTCATGCTTCAACACTTCTGCCACATGATTCTTTGTTGATTTTGGTCTTCAATATAGGTTTCCGTTTATTGCGTGTGAGATATTTACTTGTGAGGTTGATATCATATTGAGGGCTTTAGTTGATGATGGACAGGTAAATGTCTCTATTAAACCTTTATTAGCCTGTGTGTTATTGAAAATCACCACTCTTTTTTAAATTGCAACTGACTGCACCTCCTTTTTTTTCGCTTTTTCAGCTTATGGACAAGTTATTTTCCTTCCTCAAGCCGGATCACCCGCATAGTACATTGTTGGCTGGTTACTTCAGTAAGGTATCTATAACATCCTTTGTTAGGATTTAACCAAACATGTTATAAGTGATTCTTCAGCATTTTTAAGCTCTTTTTTCTGGCTAACAGCAATTATTGCAAATGTTATGTTGTTTGGAAAGGTTGTGATATGCCTAATGATGCGGAAGACAGGCCTTTTTCTCAACTATGTTCAGGTATGTGCAGTTCATGTAGTCAAACAAGAAACTTTTTTTTCCTGCGTTGTTTGTTGATTACTCTATATCTTTGTTGTGAAATTCAGTTACAAATTTACTGAAAGCATATCTAGAAACAATCTTCTGTTAGTAAGGAAGATGATTTGGCTAATCAGCAGCGGCATCTGGCATTGGGGAATTGCTCAACTTCCCCATAGTAGAAATTTCCTTCACTAAAATTATCAGCTTGGGGTGAATGACTAAATTAGCACACACCTGAAGTTTTATGTTAAGAATGCTAAACTTAAATCAAACAATGGACTACCATTGGGTTTTACTTGATCAATTATGGCAGGAACATGTTTGCAGAAAGTCAAGCTTGTTAGGGGAATGCTGATAAGAGCATTACACAATTTTCATACTTGGTGGGCACATTACTATTAATTTGCCACTGGTAAAGGTGATGAAGCCTGGGATTGTTAATTACATTTTATGACAATCCAATGCTTTGACTGTAACAATTTCCCAATGCAGAATTCATCTCATTTGATGTAGTTGCTTTAGCGGATGAGAAAGGGTGTGATGTCCCTTTCATTACTCTTGTACATGGGACCTGATACATTTGTTCACTTGGGTTTTATGGTTTTTGTTATTAGTCTTGTCTTCCATGTGTATTTAATTGTATAATGAGTTGCTACTTTATGATTTTTGCTCATAACCCTGTTTAGTACATTTAGAAATGTACATTGCATAACACTGATAAAGGACAATGGACCCTTCCTGTATGTTCAGAGAACCAAATGTCTGAGAATCATCATTTGGCATGCATTTTCTTTATGCATTTTTTGCTTTAGGATAGTACTGGTAAGGAGGATGATCCCATCCTATTGGTGTGCTGATGTATGATGTGATATTTTGATATCACAACTATCTGATTTTTTCTATTCACTTTTTTTTAATTGCCCATCAATGGACTATTTCTTGACACAGGTTGATGATTTTTGTGGTTTCTTTCTGATATTTTTTTTATGCAATAGCCTTATTGAGCCTTATTTCAGATCTGCATATATCTTTATTTCTTTTGCAAAAGTCTTTGAAGTTTCCAACTAAAGGGAAAAATATGGTAGAAACTAAGGTTTGACTTATCGGTTTGTACCGATGTACCGACATATTATCAGTACTGGTATGGTACCTGTATCGGCGGTATGCACAGTGCGTACCATTCGGTATATTAAAATATAATATAATATATTTTTATAATATAATATTATATAATATAATATTAAATATATTAAAATATTCAAAAAAGAAAAGGGGATTTTTGGCGACGTCACCTCGATCTTTCTCCCTGCGCCAGGAGACGTTCCGTCTCCTTGCGTG
Source organism: Ensete glaucum (assembly GCA_021527575.1). Classification (NCBI taxonomy): domain Eukaryota; kingdom Viridiplantae; phylum Streptophyta; class Magnoliopsida; order Zingiberales; family Musaceae; genus Ensete; species Ensete glaucum. Next base: position 7,249,220 of record CM038559.1, read on the forward strand.
GGAGAAAAAGCGCCCGTGGGCGGCGACAGTGGCCGGGCGAGGACGACGATGTATTCTTTCTTCTCCTCTTCTTTTTTCTTATTTTCCTTTTCTTCTTCTTCCTTTTTTCTTCCTCAATCGATTGTCGATGGTCGATTTCTCCTTCAATCGGTCGTCGACTGCTGAAATCGATCGCCAACGGTCGATTTTTGACGGTACCGCCTGGTAGCGGGCCGTCCACGTACCGGTAACCTAGCGGACCGGTATGTAGCGCCCGTACCGGGTGGTGCAGGTCAAAATTGCAAACCTTGATAGGAATTATGATATAAAACATAATATAACTTACCTCTATGATCATATTTCATTGTTTTAAATGGGATTATAATCATCTTCCACATTCCCCACCTAGCCGGCAACTGACATGTTGCAGGGCAGCATAATAAATTAGTGTGTTTATATAAAGTTCCCATAAAAAAAGAAAAACAGAAGCAAATTAAAGAGAGAGAAGAGGAAGAGAGAAAAGGAGGGAGGGAGGGACACCTGCTTAACTGATCTTTGCCCTAGCTTTCATGATTAATCGCTTCAGTGGCAAGTCATCTTGGCTTTGTTCTTGTCTTCATATCTGATTCCACATAGCTTGGGCCCTAGGATATTGAATTGTCAGGAAAAACAAGAGAGGATGAGCCATTTTTGACTTAGGTGTTTATTGTGGTTCAAAATAGTGACCTAGTCTACATTAGAACAATCACCCCCTCTTTCCAAAAATATAAATACTTGCATGAGAGCAGTTTTGCCTATGTGGAGGACACTTTCTGAACCCTGCCATTAGTTTTCATTTGCCTTCTGAGATTTTGATTTAATTTTTTATATCCTTAGATGGTACTAACATATCTCTGTATAAAAGTGCTGCTGAGTGAACTAAATTGTGCATCTTCGCATGTATGGTAGCCATGATCAAGAGGGCTGATTACCCTTTATTCACAAAGGGTGTCACAGAGAAAGGTGGAAGAAACATCTATATTTTTTTGTGTTAGTTACTGGATAAGGCTTGTTAGATGTTGTTATGTTAAAAAGGAGCATTTTGTACAGGTTCTGCTGTAATTTGGTGAAAAGTGTCAAAAATCTGAATGATGTTATCATTCATTAATTGTTGAGGGTTGAAAACTTCTGTGGAAGATACACCACAAGCAATGTTCAGGAGCAATGTAATTTGTGCTGCTTTCTCCACTATCTCGAACCTGTGTCTTCAAGTTGTTTTACAACTTCTGCAAGCCTTATAGTTTGATTTCCATAGGGATATTAACTATTAGTAGATAATTACGTATTATTTGCCATAGTTCAACCACGTTCCAGTTTATACATGTTTTCTGATATCATTTGCATAAATAAGTATTTGCACTTGACATTTCTTTTCCTTGTTATTGTCTAGGGTCACCCAGAAATAATTCGTGAACTTGTGGATCTCATTGGGATCACATCTATAATGGAGGTTAGTGGTTCATAGTTTCATTATGTTTATGTGAAGTTGACATGCAAATATGAAAACACAGAGCTACTAGCATTTTTTTTCATCTAGTTCTGATTTTGGCATGTAAGGCAGGTCCTCATTCGATTGATTGGAGCTGATGAAAATATGCACTCCAACTACTTGGACACCATTCAGTGTTTGGAAGATACTGATATTCTTGAGATGATTGTGGATAAGTTCAGGTCATCGGTATGTGATATGTCTTGTATCATCATTTTAGATTAGTCCTTTTTGTAGACCTGCTATAAGGGAATAAAGAAGACATGTTCCTCTATGAGCAATAAGCTATATGACAACAACAACAACAACAAGAGCAACAACAAGCTTTAAATATCCCAAGTATTTAGGATCAGCTAATATGGATCTTTTTTCTGACATGAAGCTTTGTCCAAGAATATATCTAAATCAGGATTATTGAAATCTTTTATAATTGTTTCTAGTAAAGTCTCCTTAGATTGTTTTCTACCTCTCTCTCCACCATTAATATTGTATGATCCATAACCAAGAATATCTTGATCCTAATTATCTGAATGGGTAACTTCCTTCTGAGACGGCAATTTTTGAACAGGACTCACCAGAAGTCCATTCCAATGTAGCAGAAATTCTTTGTGCCATTACTCGATGTGCCCCTCCAGCACTCGCTGCTAAAATTTGTAGCCCAAGGTAAACATGATATAAGAGTTCTGTTTAATGGCAGCTTGTCATAGAAGTGAACCTGTTGATCATTTGGATCTTGAGCTTTGTTCTACCTTCTGATTATTTTATTATGTTTTCACAATGCAGTTATGTGGGAAGATTGTTTCATCATGCACTGGAAGATTCAAGACCTAAATCTGTGCTAGTACACGCGTTGTCTTTCTGCATATGTTTGTTAGATCCTAAACGACTGGTAGCATCTTCCTATCAAGCATTTAGAAGTCAGCTAACTCATGGATCATTAGTTATTGCTAGTCAAGAAACAGTTGAGGGTATGCTTGGGAGACTAGGTATGTTGCTTTTGTTTGTGCTTGGGATGCTTCTATTGTAAGATTTACAATTTGTTTATCTTATTTGTATAGGTTTAATATTTTGAGTTTCAAGTTTTAGTATATTAGGATGCTTGTGATAAATTACAACCAGCTCTATCATTCCCTTTTATTTTTGGCTTTATTGCCCATCATTATCCTATATCACAAAATAATTTGAGACTTTGAGTTGCTTATTTAAGAACTTCCATTGTCTGTTGAGACATTGGTTATTGCACTATTGCACGATTGATGGGTCTCAGTTTCGATTTCTATGTATGATGTCTTGTATGCTATTAATGTATTTGCAATTTCTTTCTAAAAAAACTTACATAACCCTCTTCATGCCAACTTTTTGTTTGCATTATATGATTCTTTTTGGCATTGTATGGGTCCTGTGGGATCTTGAAATTGGATGCAATTGTAATATTCTTTCCTAGCAAGTGTAATAAATTTATGTTCTTTTAAATCCTTGATTCTATACACATCAGGAAATCAATTAATCAACATCTGATTAGGCATTTTTTTTAAGTTTAGTGGTAATATGAATATTCCTTGTGATGAAACAACAAACCTTGAAGGGATGACCTTTAAGATTTTATGGTTTGATCCTGAGCCACAATCTTGGATCATATCTCGTTACCGTGGTCTTGGACCGTATCTCATTGCCACAATATTCATGGTAGAAAATACTGTGCATACTGGTTGGTACAAGTTGGTAGTTACCAGTCCGAAATCCAACTGAAATGCAGACAGAATGATTTCACTTGGTTTGATCTCGTATGGGTTGTATTGCTTGGTGAACTTCCAGGAGATAAGCAAATCAGTGTGAGATTGTAAGCCCAGTATCAGTCTTGAAACTTTCTTTTATTTATGATAGCTGTGATAATTGTTCTTTTTCTTTCTCTCTCTTCATGCGCATTCTCTATTCACTTATCACTTGATAATCATATCAATTTATTTTTTATTTTTTGGTAGCTGTTGTTTCTTTACCTTTCTTTCTCTCCTTTCATGGGCTTCCTCCCTCCCTCTCTCTTTCGAATGCTCTCTCCTTCTCTCCTTTGTCATTTCTTCCTCCTTTGCTCTGCCATGTTGCTGCTTTCTCTTCTGGGTTGTTGTCTCCTCTTCCACCTCTTTCTCCTTTGGCAATCCTCCTGTCTCTTCTTCTCCTTCCTTTGGTGGTACTGATCAATTCAATGTGTTGGTACATCATTTTGCATCAGTACTGTAGCAATCCATCTGTCTATTGCTATTATCACTAGACCAAACATTGGCTTTGTCAGTAAAGTCAATCCTATCATTGGTTTTGGCTGTCTAATGCTATTGCCACCAGTAAAGTCAAAACCAAACGTTGGTTTTGACAGTAAAGGGATAAATTATTTTCCCTAGTCCAAAGGCCATTGAGAAAGCCCAAACAAACAGTGTGTGTGCTTGCAATACTTTTTATTACAAAGATAAGTGCTCGAATACTACACAACAGATTCTGATTTATTCTTTTGGACCTTTGAATGTTTACAATTACAGTGGCTTCAATGCAATAATAGTAGCTTATTAAATCCACCTGGTTTAATAAGATTTTGAGGACCGTGACTCGAGTGCTATATATTGAACTTCAACTTCATTATAATTATTTTTTTACAGATTTGTATTTTTTATTCTTATGAACGAACAATCACTAGGAAGTGATGATTTCCTAATTATTACCTATTTTCTATCTCTTAACTCTTCTTTCTTAAGCACTGGATTGCATAATTGCTGATATGTCATTTCACTTCATTCTAATTTTTCATCTTTTATCCATCTTAACATTATTATGTGCTTTAAAGTTTAAACCTTCAAAACTTCCAGTTGTAGGAAATATTCTAACATTGAAACATGTTGAAAGTTCTTAATTGAGACTAAAGTCGAAGTTCATCTCATAAGACTTCTAAATATTGTTATGGGTATAATTTTTTATCCTATCAAGTGCAAATGTTGTCATGCATTGCATTCTTTGTTGTCTGTCCCAACTACCATTTTGATAGTAAAGTGTTATACTCAATTTATTTTTATGTTTTTTTCTTGGGAGTAGTCTTTAGAAGTTCCTATGGGAAGTTTTCTTTAATTGTTTATAATTTTGGTGTTCTCTGTATCAGCTTCTGTATTTGCTTTTCTATTCATTCAAACATGAAACAGGTGATTTACTGAAATTGTTGGATATTACTTCATCGGATAGCGACTTACCGACTACATACGGTAAACTACAGCCTCCTCTTGGGAAACAACGTCTGAAGGTATTGTATGAAGTTTGATTTTGTGTTTATGAGTTTATATTTGTCGAAATTAATGAATAAATAATGTCCTTTTTAGTGTAAACTTGTAGTTTTTGGATATCTAACTTAGACCAAGATATACAATATATCTCATGTCTGATAGGCACCATATTAATTTGGCATTTATTACATAACTAAAAACACTTTAATTGTCTGAAAATGCATAATTATTTGTTAATATGTTGATATATGCTTTATTGCCTAAAACTTCAAACTGCATGCCAAATTCACGTAGTTTTTGCCTTATGATGATGACGACTTACCATTTGGGCTACATATATTTTCAAAAGTATGGATTGACTTTTCTATATTTATTGATGTTTAAATAATGCATTGAAGTACTTGCTCATGTTATGTTGGATTAACTTGACCCAAAATTTTCATGATGTCTTCATGCCAATAATAGTTTAAAATGCTTGATTTTTTGTCAGATTGTGGAGTTCATCTCTGTTATGTTGACAATCGGTAGTGAAGCTGTTGAAAAAGAACTGATCCAGCTAGGAGCAATAAAGCATGTAATTGATTTGTTTTTTGAGTAAGTAGCACGTCTGAACAACTTATTATTTGCTCAGCTATTGATCTTATCACTAAATTTTATATCATTGAAACTTCATGTAAATTGTAGGTACCCCTTCAACAATTTTTTGCATCATCATGTTGAGAATGTTATAGGATCATGCTTAGAGAGTAAGAGGACGCTGTTAATCGAACATGTTTTGCACGATTGTGACATTGTACGTAAAATTCTTGTGGCGGAAACGCAGCCTTCCTTGTCAACTGATTCTTGTAAGGTATGGAGTTTGTATAGTACCTTAGTTGTTCTAGATAATATAACAGTTTGCTACTAGAATTCTTAAGATATCATGTTTCCTCATGTTCTCTATGTGTGCCTCAGCCCCAAAGTTAACTTTGTTTTGTATATTATTCATGTGTACTCTTTCTTAAAGATAACATCAGGATGATCTTTAACAACCTTGCAAGTATAAAATTTCATTGCAGGCTACAGTGTCTGCAGAGGGACGAATACCTCCAAGAATAGGGAATATAGGTCACATGACACGTATTGCAAACAAGCTTGTTCACTTGGGAAGTAACAAGAGCATAATCCAGACACACTTGCAGGTCAGTCAACTTTCTTAATCTTAATAGAAATATGGTTGCAAACATATTGAAATTTATCATGTCAAATTTAAAAGCCAAATTTATGAAAAAATTGGGTGTAATGTGGACTTTGTGTGATGTGGCAGTTTGAAGCTACCTGTCGTTTAAAGTTTTTTTTATTATGAAAACTTTGGTCTTTGGACATCCTTATCTTGATTGGTTTATCGTTTACCAAAGTTCTTTTCCATGAGTCTGTAGACACTTTTTACTCTATTTCATTACTACCCTGTTATGATTGGATACTCTTGCTGTCCAAGTTCTGAAGACAATCTTGCTACTTGCATGCACTTTTGGACTATTCCTTTCTTACTTATCTGTAGACTGTGCTTCAATTAAATTTCAAAGCTTGTAATTGAATTAGTTACCTTTGATTCTGATGCTATACTTCATTGTATAAGCACTCAATCTTATGGCCTGGTCTTACCTGCAGGAAAATAGTGATTGGATTGATTGGCATAGCAATGTCTTGCTCAAGCGGAATTCAGTAGAAAATGTACATCAATGGGCTTGTGGGTAGGTTATTTCAGGGTTTAAACAGTCATCGTAAGATGCTTAACCTTTATTTTTTTTCTATGTATTGCTTTTCTGTAGATTTTGTTTTTGTTCATTTGAGACTACAACCTAATATGGTTTCCGTGTTCCGCTTACTTCCTTTTTTATCAATGATGAGTCTATAGAATTTGCAGTTGATAGCAAAAGAACTATTCATGTAGTAGGATAGTGGGAGTTTTCCAAACAGAGTTCTTGAATGGCGTGGACATTTTGTTGTCTTCATGGATTCTATGGAATTTTCAGTGTCTGACATGCTCTCTTAAATTCTGGGTTTTGCATACTTTGTTATATTATGGTTGTTTTCATTTTAAAGTTTATATGGATGGGTTTTAACTTTGAAGTTTTTAACATAGAATTATCTCATTTTATTGTTGTCTTTATCTCTATATATTTTATTAGGGAAGAACATTCTTTTGCTTGGTAGATGTCCACAGTGCAAGAAATTTGACTATTCTTTGCATTCTCTTCTTTTTATATATGGTGAATGTGTTCAATTCAATTAGTTCTTTGTCATTGTTGATCTCCTAGGGTAACTATCTCTCATTCACTTGTAGTTTACTTGGAGGCCAGCCTTTGAAGGGTTTAATTGCCAAACTTTTAGTTGCAAAAGGCAGTTTTTAGAATTTGGGGATGCATATTTGACTTAAAAATTTTATGTATTCCATTGAAAATTACAAATATTGGTTGGACTTGTATGTATTGCCTGGTATTTGCTAGTTCGACCAAGCTCCACAACTAGACCATAGAGGTGGTATCAGTTACTAATTTAAGTTTTTTCTTCCTACCACCTTGTGTACCAAATGGGTTCGACCAGTTGATGTAATCAGTAACCAACTTGTACTTATAAACCTTGTTTCCATGTAAATCTTGATGAGGCCACAGTTTTGGCTAATTATGGCAGTTAGAGCATATATAGCTTTTTCCTTCTATTAGTTGATTATATGGGATGGTTGTGCATATGAATTGGTTTAAATGAAACATCATTTGTCATTTATGATCAAAGCCATGATTGTAGTTGTTTTATATATAATGGATTGAGTGCTTACAAAATATTAGTACCTTTTTTGAATACCTTTGGTTCATCCTATACTAAGAAAATCAGAATGAACATGTTCTTGCAGAATATTTTGGAACTTGGTTATCTAATATATTGCTGTATTATATACTTATTTTCATGCACATATCTGTATACTGGTATTTTAAGTTGTCCAAGGCTGGAAATAGGCAGATGTTCAGAAAAATAGATGTTTTTAGGAGAGTTCACTTGATTGATGACCAACAGTAATTGAACTTAGTTCATCTTTACATGACAACTTGTCAAAGCATTAGAGATTTATTAATAATCTCCATTGTTTTCTCTTTTAGATACAATTTATTCAAATACTTGAATTATGTAAACTGAATACTTGCTCGATGATTTAGTAACATATTTGAAATTTTGTACCATTGTTTTTACAGAACCATTCCAAACTTTATGCTGCACTAAATTATTTAATGAAAGTTATGGTATTTGTACAGACTAAAAACCTTTTACATTTGTGACCATCTACACCTTGTTGGATATTCCATGGATTAAAATGGTTTTCACTATTTATTAGGCGTCCAACTACACTACAGGACCGAGTTAGGGATAGTGATGATGAGGACTTCCGAGACAAGGATTTTGATGTGGCAGCACTGGCTAATAATTTGAGTCAGGCATTTCGATTGGGGATTTATACTAATGATGACATTGAAGAGGTAATGTAAGGATGCACCTGAACCGTCTATGTTATTAAAAATACTGTTTTTGCTTGATTACTGTTAAGTTTCATCTGTGAATCATTTCTTTTTTCAGACTGTCTGCGGTAAGTTTTGTTTGATTTGATTATACCTTTGAATTTTAGATCGGTGATCAAAGATGGTTAGTTCTGGCTGTCACTTGTCACATTGTGTGTAGTATTCTGCATATCACAAATGGTCTTGGTGTTATGCAAGAATGCCTTCACATAGCCCCATGCTGTAGGCTGCACGTTACTTGCTACAGTCCAAGGTAGTGATGGGGCTTGGGTTGACACAATTCCTGCACTATTTCAGCATGCCCTTGGAATGGGAATATGTCTAGTCCAATATGCTTCTGATGCAAGCCATGTATTGCCCATAACAAATTTGAGTAATTGCTGGTCTTATGACTGGCTTCCTAACTGCATGGCTCGATGAGTAACACATACCACAAGAAACAATTATTAGCATGTGCACAATAGCTTTGGCAATCCTTGCTTGGGAATGTTATGTAAAATTAAGTTCGACATGTGTGATATGAGTGGCTTGATTAAGGATTAACTTCAGCAATCCTTGCTGGTCTTATTACTGGCTTGACAACTGCATGGCACAATGAATGATATATACCACAAGAAACAATTATTAGCATGTGCAGAATAGCATCAGCAAACCTTGCTTGGCAATGTTGTGTAAGATGGAGTTCGACATGTGTGGTATGGGAGTGGATGTGTCCTTTTCTGATTAGCATGTAAGAGAATATTAGAGGTGTACACACAGCTGTTCTAGCATGATAAACAAACACATCATTCTTGTTTTCTTCTGGAAAATAGATTACTTGGAAGCAACATCATTCTTGTTTTGTTAGAGCTGACCTTGTTTTGTTAGAGCTGACATTGTGAGAATAACTATGCTTAATGATTTGGTAACATCAAAGATATTTGCAAACCTGTTTTTCACCATTCCCACAATAGTTCAATGATAAAAAATTATCTCAAGACACAGGGTTGTGTATATATTATCTGGATTCGTTGTTATTGATAATTTATCAATGTGTTTGGCTGCTGGGTGCAGGCTCAAGGATCTTTTGAACGAGATGATGATGAGGTATGTACAATGTCACAGTTAGTGTTTTTTGTTATTGTTGTCAGTTTTTGAAAGGTTTTCTAGTGATGGAATGGTTAACTGTTGGGTCATAAACATTGGTGTTCGATACAGTCTCAAAGAAATAAGCTGTTTCTTTTTATTTTCTTGATTCTATTTGATATGCCAATTACATCGAGGTTTTACTTGATTTTCTGCTATTTCACTTCTCATTCTATTATCCAAATCTGGATGAGGTAGGACACGGTGAACTTGTCCGTTCTCTTCAACCACATCGTTGAATTGTATTCAACTGGTCCAAAGGCATTTAGATTTTGAGCAATTTTTGCAGGATGTTTACTTTGATGATGAATCTGCCGAAGTTGTTATTTCGTCTTTGCGTCTTGGGGATGACCAGGAAAGGTAGTTGCATTTTGTGAACATCCCTGATATCCTGCCCACCATCCTCTTGGTTGATAAAACTGATTGAAATTCTCTGGCTTGTGCAGTTCCATCTTCACAAATTCCAACTGGTTTGCTTTTGAAAATGATAGAGGCGTTAACGATCGTCTAACGGATTCTTCTACTTCATCGTCACCAAATTCAAATGAGAAGTCACCTGATGTAGATGAGCCCGATGAGGTGGTTATTGGTGATAACAAGGATCTAAATGACACGGGAACATCTTTGCAAGCGACAGTTTTAGGAACCACTTCAGCAGAAACTCAGGCTACTGTTTCGGGAAATGGTCCTATCAATGAGCCCAAAGAGGGCACTAGTGACTCAAGTACAAGTGAGGATGAGAAACCACCAGGGTGGGTTGAATGGAGGGAGACACTGGGGTCTGACATAGCTGGTATAAACCCAACTGCAGATATGCCAAATGGTCAGTTTGAGATGGAGAAAGATGTGGATACTGAAGTTATGCTTAATACAGATGATTGTCGGCTTTCATCTGGAGACGCAGAAACAGAGAGACCAGATGTGGATGAAGGTGGATCACCAGGACCCACTGACGTTCCTGCTCAAGAACTACCAGAGTCCGGTAAGGGTAATCTATGTGGGGACTCACCTGGATCTCCTCAAATTACTAACACTGGTTTAAGTTCGGAGCCACTTGCACATGAATCTGCTGCTGAAGATTAAGAACATGAGAGGACTGCTGACAATGTGGGGAAGTGAGTTCAAGATGGACAACACCACCTCTATATTGATCCAATGACGGTTGCTCGATTCAGATGGTAACCTGGCCATTGTTGCTCGCTGTAGAAACTGTAGAGCCCTGTACATCTTGGAAGAAGGCTTTTATGGTACGAGGGCTGGTACGTTGTTCTGCCATTTACTGTTGACGTATCACTGCTGTACAAATGACTGGCCGATCTAACATAAGGAAGCACTGGCAATTTGTCTTTCATGTTTTCTCGCCGTGTGGAAGTTGTTGAAATTGATTGGTGCCAATAATATCATTGGCTTGTAGCTGCTGCTCACTCCTATTTTGTTCTCTTTTGTTTCTTTGTTGTACCCTTTGATGGTAAACGGTGTTAAAAATGGTTGTTGTTGATCATATTGAAACATAGTACTACTGTTGTACCCATGGTAACGCACGCGTCGGATACGACCTTTTTTATTTCTCTTTCTGGTTATATGATCAGACTTATATGATTTACGTTCTAACCCATCTTTGGTGGTTGTGATCTAAGTATAGATGATCGATATATTTTGTAAAAATGCATCACGGATCGATGTCAGATCGAATGATATCATCTTCTTCCTGGCGCTGTTTCTAATAATCATCTGCATTTAATTGATATCAAGCTACAGGTTTTCCCCGTCTTATCAGAATATTGATGTCATGTGATCCCACGATGTATCGGCTATCAAAAGCGTAACATAGACTGTACCTTGACACGCCAAGATGACGAGCGTATGTATGTATGCGCTAATGCCTGCCGTTCTTCATGTACGTCATCGACTCAAGTCGTCCGACCCGATCGATCAAGGAAGCAGCGAGCGCAAACTTCAAGTGGTTCGGATAATCCGAACCCGCAAGGATCATGTTGGGTTCCGCGCAACCCAAAAAGCGGGTCAGGGCAAACCACCTTCCCATATATCTATATATATATATATATATATATATGTAAACCACGCAAGCTTCGCCTTTCGCCTCGCCATCCCCAAACCCTAATCCTACAACCCGCGCATCTCATCTCAGGTTTGTGGCGCAACCCCCGCCTCCCGTCTTAACCTCATCGTCTCCTTCGCACCAATCCTTCTTGTTCTTACGATTCCTTTTCTTTTTTTTTTTTTTTCTTGTCCTTCAGGGTTGGGGTCGTCTGTCAAGAGATGGCCGCGTAAGTAATCCATTACCCCTGCTTTGTTCTTCCATTTCATCTTTTTCGACAGACGTGAAAGAGATCTTCCTTTCTCTTGTTCAGATGCATGATCTTTCAATTTTTTTGTAATAAGCTGAATTCTTGTAAGGAATCGGGTTTCTAGTTGCATTATATTTACACTATCAATTTTTACCAAATATGTTCATCTTATAAGGCTTAGAATGGCCATGATGCGAGTCTTTTGTTTATATCAATTGATTTTGTTTAGGATCCTACTCATGTATACAGGTGGAGTAATCATTTCATCGGGGTTAGAATGGCCATGATATGAGTCCTTTGTTTCTTTCAATGATTTTGTTTAGGTATCTTCCTCATGTATGGAGTTTTAAGATTGATCGCATGATAAGAAAGAAGTTTAAAATGTAATTTTTTACTAAAAGATAATGTTTTAAAGATTGGCAAAATTCTAAAAATGAGAAAAACTTAAACATGTAAAGAATCTAAAAAAGAGGTTAAAAAGTGGTTAGTATGATAACATATAAAGCCTATGATGTTTTTTGATAATAAATTAGGTAATAAAGATGGGGAAGAAAATATATATCAAATTGCTAAAGCGAGGGAAAGAAAGTGTAAGGATTTAGGTAATATTAAATGCATCAGTGGCTAAGATAAGAAGATAAGAAAAGATGAAAAATTTATTTTTATAAATTATTTAATAAATATATTAATTAGATTTAATGATAAATTTAATAGTTATAGATTTGTTCATAAAATTAGAGTTTGTGAAGTAAAAGACTCGTTAAAGAAAATAAAAAATAGCTAAGAATGTTGAGGCTTGATAGCATCCTTATTGAGGTTTAAAAAGTTATATGGGACGATCGAGTAACTTAGCTAACTAACTTATTTAAAAAAATTATAAGATTTGAAAAGATATTTAATGAATGGAAGAAGTTTTTTAGTGCCAATTTACCAAAATAATGATGACAAAATTATTCAAATTATAGAGGAATTAAAATCATGAATCATACTTTGAAATTTTGGGAAAATGTTATCGAAAGTATGCTAAGGCTTGAAACAAACATCTCTGAAAATATGTTTGGTTTTATGCCTTGAAGATCAATTATTATAGTTATTTATTTATTAAGAAAATTAATGAAACAATATAGGGAGAAAGGGAAAGATTTGTATATGGTTTTTATTGATTTTAAAAAAGCTTATGATAGGGTTCTTTGAGATTTATTATGGTAGGTTTCCTTTTAGTATAGGATTGATCCACATTAAGTTTTTACCTTTTTCATGATTTCATGCTGATAATGGATGAATTTATTAGTCACTTGCATTATTGGTCTCCCTGGTGTATGTTATTTGCTGATTATTTTATCTTAATTGATGAGAGCCTAAGTGGAATTAATTATAAACTTGAGCTATGGAGTTAAGCTTTAGAAACTTAAAGTTTTAGATTAAGTAGGACTAAAATTGAATATATAAAATATAATTTTAGTGATTTTAGGAATAATAGAGAGAATATAGTTAAGTTGTATGGATAAAAAGTCCCTCTTAAGTAAAGCATTAGGTATCTTAGATCAATTATTCAACAAAATGGAGAGATTGATTAAGATATTATTCGTAGAGTAAAAATATGATCGTTAAATTGATGAGAGGCATCAGGAGTCTTGTGTGATCGTAAGATACCCTTGAGATTAAAAGAAAAATTTTACAAGATGGTTGTGAGACCAACAATGCTTTATAAATCTGAGTGTCGAAAATTAAGAAATGACATATATAAAAATTTTGTGTTGTCGAGTTGAATGTGTAGAGATATTAGGAAAGATAAAAACATATTTTTATTCGTAAACAACTGGGTCTCGCTTCAATACAGGATAAGATGAGAAAATACTTAAGTTAGCATGAACATATATTAAGGATTTCCGGACATGGTAGTTAGAAGAGGTGAAATTATTAATGTTAGCAGTACAAGGAGAGGTATAGGAAGACCTAAAAAGATTCTAATAGAAACTATAAATAAAGCTTTAAGTTCTTTGAACTTAACTAAATATATGGCTTCTTACAGATCTCATTGGCGGCAAAATATATGGGAAGAAATTGCCTGCGGGCTAAGAAATCTCCAGATTCTCATCTTCTTCTTCCTCTTCTTCTTTCTCCCTCCCTCGCTGATATCACTCGAAATTGACCGTTACCGGTCGATTTCGCATGGTAACAAGAGGAAACAATCGCTACTTGGCGATATCGCCTTGAGCGGTCGTCTCTAATCGGTCAATCAAGGTCATGGAAATCTCCAGTTCATGCTCTTGTCCACCAGATAATATGGTGCATAAGGAGAAATTTGTCTGTTATTTTCAGCTTAGCTTGTCTAATTTAACAATTTTTTTTCTAGAAACATTCATCTTTCTAGATAATTTAGGCGAACCGGGCATTGGTTGCCCTACACATGGACTAGATTGTAAGTCTCAATAACTCACGATTGGATTATTGCTCTTCTGTCTTTCATTAATGACATGAATTATATAGTAGTAAGCCCTTGGTTGATAGTCGTTTTGGGATGTTGCTTCCTTACCTTAAACTAGTCAAAGCATGTTATAGGTGACACTCTAACAAAAAGATGGTTTTTTTTTTTATTGAGCTGGAGGCGAGGGGAGATTTCTGAATCATTGAAGCTGTTCTAAACAAATTCAGAATAAGTCATGATTAGGAAGGTTCCTTTGAAGGAACAAGCTCATTTCTTCAATTAGATGTTAGCACTTGTAATCTAAGAATTAAATAATGGAGTGTTTAACTAATGAAATTTTTTGTCATAGATGCTTTTACCAAGCACCCTTATAAGGCAAATTAATGATTTTAGTGGCTTAATTAATGTTCATGATATGAGTCATTTGAGTTATTTTAGTAAAAGTAATCATAAAGTAACTATGTTGATGCAGTATCTGTCATGGTCCAAGGTAACAGTAACTGTCCATACTGAAGACCATCTAACAGTAATTTTGCACCCAAGTTTGTTCTAGGTTTCCTATCGAAAGGATGTGCTTTGTTAGACAACTGTAACTTCTTGTACTAGGATGTTTAGTTATGATCTATATCAAACTCAGCAGACAAATAGTTCTTTTGGCTGGCCAGTACCACCAACAGGTGGAGTTATGAACCTTCATTCTGTAGCTAATCTTGTTTCTTAATTTCAACTTTTGGATGTTTTCCTCGTGTGACTTTTTTACGCATACTTTTGCTTAATTTTAACTTGTTCAGTTGACCTGGTTTGTGAAGATCACTTCCATTACACATGGCTTATCTAGTCATCAGTGCAATTGAATGGCAATAGCACTGCCACTTTTCTACGGTACTCGTAACAAGTTATGTTGATAAATAATGCAATGAGGCAATGCATAGTTTTGTTGTTGAGCTGGCAGTAAACTTTATGGAGGGATAATGGCTGAATATTGAGCTTGATTAAGTTGTAAGTTATTGATTTTTAACATCATTATTATTGTTTTTTGACATTGCATTGTATACTGAATAAACGATCCACATTTAGAAACTACTTTTGTTTTAAAGTATCAGTTAACTCCTGATTTTTTCCTTTGATTTGCTTATTGGTACGGATGGTTTTTATTTGAACTTCTTGCATGAGCAGTGAGCTCACCTTTTCATGTTGTTTTTACCCCTCTCGCACCATTTTTACACTTTCTCCCTGTGCTTATCAGGGAAGAGCCTGAAAAAACTGCTCCAGCTCTTGGAGAGCCTATGGACTTGATGACAGCTCTCCAACTTGTGATGAAGAAGTCATTGGCCCATGATGGTCTTGTTTGTGGTCTTCATGAAGCTGCCAAGGCAATCGAGAAGCATGCAGCACAGCTTTGCATTCTGGCTGAGGATTGCAATCAGGCTGACTATGTCAAGCTAGTCAAAGCGCTCTGTGCTGATCATAATGTGCATCTAGTAGCGGTGCCAAGTGCCAAAACCCTTGGCGAGTGGGCAGGGGTTTGTATCTCTTCATGTTTCTCTTTTTTATTTCATTTTGTATCAAGTGTGTATTTAGTTGCACCAAATGATTCATGGTGAAGTTTTTTTCTAATGTTTGTTTAAAGCAAAACAAAAACTTCTCCTAAACATCCTCTCTATTGTTGTTAACTTATCTTTCCCTACCAACTTTTGGTCTTCTTGCATTCCAATCACAAGAAAAGGAAAACCAAAGTGGTTTTCTTTTCCTTATTATCCAAATACTCTATCCAGTTTCTGTGAGAGTTGATTTTTCATAAAAAATTCCTCCGTGGTTTTCCTTCTCTCCAAATGTTTTCTTAGCAACAGTGTATCTTGTGAAAGTTTGATTTTGGCACCTTGAAGTGTTATTTCTGTAAAAAAAAAATATGCTGCTCGATTAAAAGATTCATAAAATTATATAGAACACTTCCAAAGAACTTGACTGCGCATCTCATAATGCAGTTAGCAGTCTATATTCCTTGTGACATAGTGCAAAACTGCATGTACAAGCTAGCTGATTATTGTCCTGTAAATTTTTTATCCCCAACCTTTTTTGCTTATCTGTGTCACATATATATAAATTTTCACAACCTTAGTAAATATAGACTCTCAGATCCAGCCTCGATTTCTTTGTTAGACTTTTTTTTAAATCCTTTTTTTTTTGTGAAATTCAAATATGAGCCAAGATGATGACAGTAGAAACGCATCATCTTTGTCAGAATTTTCTTTCTTTAAGATTTTACAGTCTAAAAACATTAAAATATAATATGCATTTATGGTGGTAGATGATTTCAATTTATTTTTTCTCTATCAACTATGTTGTTTGTGTGACAAATATGCAAAGACAGGCAAATATTATGTCACGTATTATTCTCTGGTAGACATATTGATGTGTCCATGGTTTGCAGCCATTTATGCTGCTGTCATTTTATAGCCATGCCGCTTCTTCTTAGTGCTCTTTCTTATGTTCTTTGTAATTGGTATCTGGTTATAAAGGGTGGTTGGTTGACAGGAAAAATGGTATTACATCGCACTTGTTATCATTTTGGTTATAAAGGGTGGATGTATCCACGGCGCGGTGGTTGTATCTATTTGTGATTTGCTGTTATCTGACTATGCTGAATGCTTTTCTATTGTGTCATTGGAATGCAGCTATGCAAGTTCGATTCAGAGGGAAAGGCTAGGAAAGTTGTGGGTTGCTCATGTGTGGTGATCAAGGTACCGGAATCAATTGAAAAAGAACATTATACTTGTCAATTCTTTGTCATTTTTATCTATTAATATTTTTCATTTGGCAGGATTACGGTGAAGAATCGGAGGGCCTTCATATAGTTCAGGAGTATGTCAAGTCCCATTGAGTTCCGCATTGATCTAATGTGGGTGGTAGGTAGTCTCTATGGATCTCAAGTGACAGATCACTTGATGCAAATGCACAAGTCTCATGAATTTTGTAGTAGTTAGGGTTTGTGGAAGCTGTTGCCCTTGTATGGTGCTTTAATATGATCTTTATATTTCCTGGTTATGTATGTCTCAGGATTCAAACCGGATAACTCTTTGGTTGGCTACAAGACATAACCTTCTTCCCTAAGGTGTTCATCTCCTTTTATTATTTTTTTTATATGCCCTGTTGTAGTCTACATAATTTTCAAAAGGTTTACATCAAATTCTTTTCTATGGTCGTGTCTACTCATCGGCGCAAACACATGCTTCCGTAAGAATAAATTTCACGAAACATTATCTATTCTAAAAAGAAGCATGAAGACTTACGGTAATTAAAAGTGAGAAGAAGATGAGAAAATTAGGGGTGGAAAATTATGAAGTCGACTGGTAAATCTCAGCACATAAAACCATCCGGTTTCATAAGAATTCATTTACAATTTTGTAACTAGATCTTTTTATCATTTTGTTGTTTGAATCTAAAAAAAAAAATTAATATTAGAATCTCTAAAGTTCATTTGTTTTAACATTATCGGGCTTATCGATAGAAATATAAAATTAATAATTATAAAAATAATTTTAACATTTCAGTTGAAGTTGAGGGTTACGAATGGTTTGACTTGATGAGAAGACACGATGACAAAAGATTAGAGTTATTTTACCTCTGTGATGCACTTATCGAACGGTTCTTTCGTCGTTGTGCATCTGCGTCGATATCGATATATTTATCGATCAATGAAATGATCGTTTACTATATTGACATCAATACAATTATCAAATGATGAAAGAATTACTCGATATCTGTATTGATACCGACGTACTAGGCTCGTAATCCTGCGATCGCTAGGATGATGAGACGTTGCAGCCATTTCATCTTCGTTCTTGGTGATGATGTCGATGTGTGATCTTGCCATTGGGAAAGTGCTCTCTGCAAGCCCGTTGATGTCGGCAGCCTAGGCCGCGTGTTCCCGGATGGACGTGGCATGAGCTGTTGCCATCGAACACCTTCTCTCATGCTCCATCGCATGATCCTAATTCATTTTACTTAGATGATCGAGTAATTGAGCATATGTTTGACTTACGTCACATCAAAAGATGGAATTATATGCTCTGTTGTTATATGTTACGGACTTAATTGATTTTACCTAAGTCATATTGTATCTTTATATATGTATATGTAAAGAATCAATCTCTTTAAATCTCTTAGTATCCCTTAATAATCTATATATATAAAAAGAAAACGAACTAAATGAAATATTTAATTTGAGATTTTATGACATCAAAATACTTGATTAGTAATATAAATTAGAAACGTAGATCTTGTAAACTCTGAATAATCATACAACAAAAAATCTATGACTAATTCGTCATCTTGTTCCACAGTAATATTATATCATCGCTAGTAAAGATTTTTGATAGTGATAAATCACTTTAAACTTTTTATGGTATGTCTGTCTATAAACTTCAGAAGTTTATGTTTGTTTGTGCTGAATGATGTATCGTTACTATCGATGGCAGCCAAATTACTCGTTTACGAGACACATGTAATATCGATGAATATGAAAGTGACCATTTTATCTTATGTGTGCATGTGTTTACTGCTCAATTCATTGACAGCTGCTGCATGCATATTTTTCTACCATTGTAAAGCGATCTCAAATGAGGTATTCGTGTGGTCGACGATGAGGATGGAGGAGGAAAATGAGGCAAGTGAGACATTTAGGTCAACATAGTACCGTTTTATCTTCTCTTTAGTGTTATTCTGAATCTGCATTAGCATCTAAATAAAAAGATGAGGCAAGTGAGATATTTGCATCACCGATAACGAGAATGAAGGAGGAAGATGAGGCAAGTGAGGCAAAGCGATATAACGTAGAAGGAGAAAGAGAAGACAAGTGAGGTATTCGCGTCAATGTTGCATCGGTTTGCCTCCTCTTTCTTCTCTGATGTTGCTCTACATCTGTGTTGGTATCGGAGGAAGAAGATGAGGCAGGTGAGGTATCTGCATCACCGACAACGATGAGGGAGGAGGAAAAGGAGGCAGGTGAGACATTTGCATCGATGTCGCACTGCTTTGTCTCCTATGGCCTTGCTCTGCATCTACATTGGCCCCGAAGGAGGAAAAGGAATTAGGTGAGGCATCTACGTTACCGATGATGAGGAGGGAGGAGGAAGATGAGGCAGGTGAGGCTGAGCGATACGGTGTCGATGCAAATGACTCACTTCTCTCCTCTTCCTCCTTCGATGCTAATGCAAATACCTAATCGGTCTACCTCCTCTTTCTCCTCTTCGTCGACATTCATAAGAAATCGACCATCATATTGTTCTCAATGACGCATCTAAGGAAAAAGATGAGGCAAGTGAGGCAGAGCAATATAATGTAGAAGGAAGAAGAGAAGACAAGTGAGATATTTGCGTCAATATTGCATCGTTTTGCCTCCTCTTCCTCCTCTGACGTCGCCCTATATCTGTGTCGATATTGGAGGAGGAAGATGAGACAGATGAGGTATTTGCATCACCGACGACGATAAGGGAGGAGGAAGAGGAGGCAGGTGAGATATTTGCATTGGTGTCGCACCGCTTTGCTTCCTCTGACCTTGCTCTGCATCTACATCGGCCCTGAAAGAGGAAGAAGAACCATATGAGGCATCTACGTTGCCGATGATAAGGAGAGAGGAGGCAGGTGAGACAGAGCGGTGCAGTGTCGATGCAAATGACTCACCTCTCTCCTCTTCCTCCTTTGATGCTAACGCAAATGCCTCATCGGTGTGCCTCCTCTTTCTCCTTATCATCGATGTTCTGATTAACATTGACGAGAAATCGCTATCATATCGTTCTTAATGACCATCACAATAATAGCTATCGACAGCGTCACCATTCGCCATCACCATTGATTTTTTAGTTTTTTCATCATTTTCGTATCACTTAAGTACACGTTGTATTTGTATTTGCATCATATGATCTTATGGCAATACAATATATCCAGATTAATAGTGATGGAAGATGGCACATTAGGAAAAATAAATAGTAAATGTAAATATTAAAGAACTGTAAAAGTAAATAATATAATTATAATGTGGCATTATACCAAACTAACTATTTCACGGCCCTCCCGTTATGTTTTATTTAAAATATTCAATGCAACATCTTTGAATTAAACACAAAATATTAGTATAATAAACATGAAATATTGAATGAAAATATTAGTATAATAAGGGGATAGTCGCACCTCCACTTGAACATCTTGTTGGTTCGCATGATTATAATCATTGATATTAATTAACTCTCATTTACTTTCGTTGATTAATAATTATATAATAAATATTATGTTATACAAGAGAGACTCTGTACAACTTTTAATTTCTGGGACCCTCTGAATTCTTAGTTATCATATTAACTTCCAAATACTATTTTAAACATAAGAGAAACTTTGTCAAATATATATTGATATAATTTAACAATATCTTATTTTTAACAATATCTTTAACAATTTATTCATCTTGTTTAATAATTAATTCTAGATGTATAATGTCTTTAGTTAACAGACCTCTTGTCAATCCAACTTAATCATATCCTCATATTTATTCCTAATATAACTAAAATTATATTATATATATATTTAGTTTTAACAATATTTAATCTAAAATCTTTAGTTTTTAAAGATTATCTTCGTAACTTAAGTTTAGAATTAGTTTCATTTAAACTAGAATCAATTAATATAATATCATCACAAAATAAGACACACCATCAATGTCTATCTTATAAATAGTTAATAAATTTATTAATTATCAATATAAAATATATAATAACTTAATAGAGATCCTTGATGTAGTCTTATATCAATAATAAACTCATTAGGCAAACTTGCTATAATTCTAAAACCAGTGACTATAGTATCATAATTATTTTTAATAAAAATAATATAATCAATAAATACATAATTATTTTTCATAATATATATATTTTTTATTTCTGTACAACTCCAATAATTGTCTAAAACGGTATTATCTAACTTGCTCAATTTTGATTCAAGTGGCACTCAACGGACACACACACTCGAGCCGTGCTTTATTTTATTAAAGCATATTTTAAGTGGGCCACCAAATATCTCCAATGATTATATTCAATTCATACCATTTGGACACTTTATTTTTAATAACAAATAATAAAGATAGGATTCGAATCCAAGTTCCTATTATAAATTATCAAAATTACATTCGCTGTCGGGTGTTTATAAAGTTGAGTGCATTAGTCATATTCTGACACCAAAGCTCGATAAGTTGGGCAATGTGGCACTTGTCAATTGATATGATCGATTTTTATATAAGTTGTTATAGCTTTATATTTATATATTTTTATATAATATCTTATTTTGATTGGAGGATAATGATTTTAGTACAATTTCATACCTCAATAATTGGTTCTCTCATATTCCTATCCCTCATTATTGTCCACATAGGGCAAGAATGACCTAGAAGTAAAGATAAAATTTATTCTTGAATAAAATACACTTATTTTTATTAAAATATTAGAATTGATTAATATATTTTATTCTCCAGTTGGAATCCATGTGAGAGAGTTGATTTGATGTAACGAATTTATTTATTTATTTACTTATTTATTTTTTAAAAGAAAAGGAATATCCCATTCCAAAAGTGTGCGGCTTAAACGACGTGCGTGCGTACGAAGAAACAGTGTACTTTGGGTAAGATAAGAACGGCAAAAGCGAGCCATCGATCGAGTTCCCTCCACTTGGTTTCCCCCCACCCTTTCGCCGGGAATGGGCGACGGGACCGCCGACGGACGGCCAGTCGGCGGCACCGAGTACAGCTGGTGCCGGGCCGTGGAAGGCGGGACTGGCATCACTGTCCTCGCCCTCCTCCTCTCCCGACCTGTCTCCCTCCCCCTCCTCGACTCCGCTCTCCACCAGCTCCAATCCTCCCACTCTCTCCTCCGCGCCCACCTCGTCACCGCCGCCTCCAGACACCCATTCTTCGCCATCGCCACCACCCGGTCGGAAGTCCTTCGGCTCCTCTCCTCCTCCGATCTCCTCCCGCCGCCGCCGCCGCCGGCATCGGCGTCGGCGGTGTCGGTTTCGCCCTTCGACGCCATCTTAGAGAATGAGTTCAACCAGAACCCCTGGTCCGACGGGGGCCCGACTCACCCGGTCCTCTTCGCGACGCTCTACGAGATGCCCGAGCCCGGCCGGTCCACCCTCGCGCTCCGGCTTCACACCGCGGTCTGCGATCGCACCTCCGCCGTGGCGGTCCTCAAGGAGCTCCTGGCTTTGATGGCCGCTCCGGGGGAGGGATTCCACGGCGAGGCCGATGGGTTCAATCGGGGGATAGATGACTTGATTCCGAAGCAGGACGCCTGGAAGCCGTTCTGGGCTCGGGGGAAGGATTTGATCGGCTACTCGTTGAACGCCCTGAGGACATCGACCCTCCGGTTCGAGGACGCCGCCTCCGAGCGGCGGTCGCAGGTGGCGAGGCTGGTGTTGGGCACCGACGACACCCAGAAACTTCTCACCGTGAGTGTCTCCTCTCCGTCTTGTTTTGCTTACTTAAGATGCTCGGATACCCTGCATATACTGCACACTATACATTGCATTATCACCGTAGGATCTGTCTGATCCCTCATCTCAGACCGTCCATCCTGGGAGGTCGCTACGGTAAGCGAAAATTTTAATGCATTAAGATAGATAGATAGTTTCCTACGCTATAAGAGAAAAAAAAAAAGTAACCAATTTTAATCATAATAAATTTATTGTTAAGTTAAAAAGTATATATAAATATAAAATATTTAAGACACATAATGTATGAATTTAATATAGACTGAAATTTAAATAAATTGGAGTATAACAGGGGCTGACGAGTAAGATAGTGAGTGGTGGTCAGTCCTCCAATTGCTCTTTTCTTTGGGAGGAGAGTAGAGATGTCGACATCCAAGAACATATGCAACTCAAAACAACTTCTCCGGTTGTTGTTGTTGTTGTTCACAATGGAGATGGTTTCCTGATTCCTCTCTTGCTGTGTTTCTTCTTGTTTGTGCGTGTGGGTTTCTCTTTCTTCAGGACTTTTAGGCTTTCAGCCAACAAAAAGTCTTCGGGCCAAACCCAAAGAGTGAACAAGAAGGTTCATCCATGCTAAACTGCCTTGAAAGTTCCTCATTTCCAGCCTTCTATCCTAGAAAATATAAGCACTAGAGGTCCACCCAGGTATGTTGGTGAGGTCCTCCTCTCTAACCAAAGCTCCAAAGACCCACCATATACCTAAACTTGATGCTTAATCTATTCTTGGATCCTTCTTAAACTTTACAAGCAACAAGTGAAAAAAATATGATCTTGATCTAACTCCTCCCACATAAATAACATATGCACCACATATATTATACTAAACAAGGCTTGTGAAAGTAGAAAGCCTTTTATGAAGCAGATTCCAGCAAAATACCTAAGCAAAACCCCAGCTAAAAGGGTCACCATGGTTCATGTTTTGTTTGTTATTAGAGGTGTCTAAACTCTTTACAAAGATAAACATTTTTTATAATTTTAAATATAACAGAAGGACATGATATTATATTCTTTACTCTTTAGTTCCTATGAGGTCTCGACTTTCTTGTTCTAGTCTCTATCATCCACTTTCAATATATTCTCCTATTTATTTCAATTATAAGATTTATTTTGATAATATTCTTATATATTCTATAATCTTATTAATATAATACAGGATTATAATATTTAATTAGTAAACTTGTGTTCCGACTAATTAATCTAATCTATGGATTAGATTAACGATAAAGATGATTTTATATCTGTATGTATAAGACCAATTTTGAGCTTTATTTTTTTGTTTTTGATTTATTTATTTTGATGATGTTTTTGCTGGTGACTGAAATCGGTAGAAGATTTTTTTGATGTTTTCTTTAAAGAGCATGAATGATCTTTGTCCTACCATGATAAATGATACTTTCTTGCTAATTGCCATGTTCATATCAACTTCTTTAATGTTTTTGAAACCCAGGCATGCAAAAAGAGGGGAATTAAGCTGTGTGGAGCCTTATCAGCTGCAGCAATGGTGGCTACGCGTGCATCAAAACAGTGGGAGAATGATCACTACGAGACTTACTCGGTCATCACCCTCGTCGATTGCCGCAAGTATCTCGATCCCCCTCTGCATGATCACAACATTGGTAAGGCCTACAAACCTTGCAACAATTTGTCATTTGACCGCTGCTGTATTCTGCAGTATGACAAACCATTATAATCTTATCAATTGGCATGACATTTCTAAAGGAAAAAGCACATCATAACAATTTCCATTGCATCTTAAATGTGATCGATTGAATTAGTTTTAGTACTGTTTCTTACTAGCAACTAAGCAGGAAGCATGTAAATCTTGTAAAGTTGTGTAAAATTCATGAATTCTCACTCCACTTGGGTACTCAAAAAGTCTCAAATCTTAATAATCATGAGGGGGGACATTCTTAGAAGGCAAAAACCTCAAGCTAAGATGGATAATAACTGTGAGGGTTGGCAAACATTTCTTTTAAATCTTTTATTGTAAATATGTTGTTTGGGAGAGAGAAAATAGAGTTCAATTTGGAATAGTATTGCATGAAGAAGGAAAAAATTAAAAAAATAATTAATTGAATTGTTGAAAATATTCAAGTGCATGAGCTGAAGATGGGGGATTAAAAGAACAACTTCACATTTCTAAAGATCAAGTGGGTGACATATGTTAAACTTTTGAAGTGGTATTGATGTTTGATCTCATATGTGTTAGTTTTGAGGTGTTTCAAAAGTGTTTGATCTTAAACTTCTTTTATGCCAGAGGACTTTGAGTTGATTAAAAACTCAATTTACTTTAAATTTATTATTTTCATAATGAAGAATTTGAGTGTTTCTCGGTATCACATTGGGCATGCAGTTTGCTCAACTATTGGGCTGCCGTCTAATCTGTGCAGGATTCTATCACTCGGCCATCATCAACACACACAGCATTCATGGGGGAGAAGGACTATGGGAGGTCGCGGAGAGATGCCAATCCTCCTACTCCACCGCCATTGCCAACAAGAAGCATCTCAAAGACATTGGCGAGGTGAACTACCTGATGTGCAGGGCCATCGACCACCCCCACCTCACCAATTCCTCATCCCTCAGAACTGCGCTCATCTCCGTGTTCGAAGAGCCCGTCGTGTACGAGTCGTCGGCGGCGCTGCTGCACCAGCTCGGCGTGGACGACTACGTCGGCTGTGCTTCTGCCCATGGGGTTGGCCCCTCCATCGCCATGTTCGATACGATCCGAGATGGGCAGCTCGACTGTGCTTGCGTCTACCCTTCACCGCTCCACTCGAGGAAGCAAATGCAGGAGCTTGTGGAACAGATGAAGAGCATTCTGAGAGTAGATGATGATAGTGAGAAGAGCACAAAGTAGACAGACCTCCGAGTGTTTCATTAATAAACAGGTCCAGAAACTATTTGTTGCAAAAGAATCTGCATTGTTCCGATGATCTTTACTACATTTTCAGAATCCAAATGCAGATAGGCATATCTAAATATTTGCATTTGAATGTTAAATTCAGTCACTTTGATAATAATTGAATGACAATTTTTATTTTCGGTCTAGATGACTATATATATATATATATATAATTGATACAAATTAGATCTTACTCTACTGTTGATCAAAGATTTGTATACAAGAAAATTAAAAAAAAAAGAATCAGAGTGGAAAAATATTAGGGAAGCTATCTGTCACGAACTTAACTGGTTTTGTCTATGTCGTACGACACCCTTGCGTGTCCGTCCGCGAAGAATTGACTCCTCGAAATCTCCTAAGGTCTCTTAGGACCTATAAAACAGAAAACATAAAATAATTGTCACGAGAACCAAAAGCAACTGCTTTAATAAACATTTACTTTATATAGTTAACACAAATTATAATCATGGATGTTACAAGTTCTTAATTGCACACAAAGGATCAAGGTTCATTACAGACCGTTTTCTCTTTTGTAGGTCCTAAGGGACCCTGGGAGGTTTCAGAGAGACTGATCTTTGTGGACAGACATGCAAAGATCATGTACGACTTAGAGAAAACTAGCTAAGTTTGTGATAGATGGTACTTAGATATCATAATTTGCATAGAAATTCAAACAAAATTCTAAACTTCCAAGCTGATATCATAACCAAGTTAAGAAGAAACTACGTAATGCATCTGGAATTAGGTAGAACACAGGAATATGATGCTGGGAACAAACTATTGAGATTAAAATCCTTGTAAGAAACAGCAGATTCTTGAACGCAACAAAAACCTGACCCACAATACAGTCTGATAAGGTTCAAACCAGAGGAAGAGAGAAGCACAACAAACTGATCAACTACCATCAGTACAGATCACTTTCCTTGTGTGTCTGAATGACACAATCTGACTTGGGATAGGCAACACAAGTCAATACGTAACCCTTTGAAATCTGTGAATCATCAAGGAAGGATCCATCTGACTGATCAACAGCACCAGACACCATCTGGCCTGCACAGCTGGAACACGCACCAGCACGGCAAGAGTACGGCAGCTCCACTCCTGCCGTCTCAGCCGAGTCCAGAATGTAGGCATCGTCCGGAGCATCAAATTCATGCTCCTGCCCCTCTGGTCCAATGAGCTTCACCTTGTAAACAGCCATAGCCGATGCCCTGAAACGGTTGGTTGTCCTCAGGCTTGATGTTTTCGTGATACACCTCAAGGAGCTAAGCGAGGATGGGCTCCTAATCAATGCAGAAGAAAGCCAGCCCTTGGAGCTGCTCTTGAGCATACCGGAAGATGGGAGAGCAATTGTCACCATTGTGTCTCCTGAAAACCCAAAACAGATTAGAAACAGTCTATCATTATATAGACTGGACAAAGCTCATCCAACAGACAACTAATACAATCAGTTCATTAAAGAACTAGTATTTTTTGGCACCAGATCAAAGCGTCTACTTGGTACGTGCAATTAGGTGAAAGCATGACACTTATGATCAAATAGACATGTAAATGATTGTGCACAGATAAGACTTAACAGTTGCACAGGAATCTCTACTTTAATGAAGAGATGGAGATCACTTGAGTGCTCAAACCAACAGAGCGGAACATTCAGAACTAGGCAAGCCAGGAATCCTTGCACGACTTCATCCACAAAGGGCCCACAAAGTTTCATAGATTGATAATACAGTCTTGCATCTGTTATGTCCAGTGGACACATTTGTACTACAAAAAAGTGGGCAATCGTCCTCAGGTTGATGCATGGATGATTTATGTTTCTGTTATTTTTTAAGTATCTTTCACCAGGAACTGAATGCAGGAATATGAATATATAATAATCATCAAAGTATTTGTCTACGCTTGATCGGTAGAGGGGCCAATCAATTGTTTCTGGATGTGATGCACATGCGACACTTGACTTGAGAGCATGAGGTCCATGTAGAGATACAATTGAAGCTTCATATTTGTGCACGGTCATATTCTCTTTCAGTATCAGAATCCTAAATCACTGTTTGTACATGTATAGCACAAAAGAAAATTTGTGCCGAAATAAAAAAGAACAGTCTTTTTGTCATTAACAACATGTATGAAACACTTCTCAAATCCCTTATCTAATAGCACTAATCACGACAACCTCAAACAAAAGAAACAAGAATCTAATTTAGAATGCAAATGGATGACCTGGCGATGAGCCATCATCCCTGCGATCAACTTTAGAACATTAGTCCTTATCTAATTCTTAAGGAAATTCTGTGCTTCTCTTTCACTGCAGTTTAACTGCTAGGGAAAAGAACATCCATCGGAAAGGTACTACAAGTTGCACAGGCAGCTGAAACAACAACAGAATTGCCAAATTTTGATCCAATGAGAAATGTATCGACTCCAAGAAATGTATATGCAGAATCTAATAGTTGTCTACAAGCCATATCAAAAACTATAAGTTGGTGCTTCAAAGGTGAATAGCCCTGCAAGGCTTCTTTCGAATCGGAATAAGTTAGAGGACAAACAAAATAGATATGCATTTGGTGAACCTGATCATCAGTGTACACACAAAAAAGTTGCATCTTTTGCGTAATAAGATCTCAAAACTTGCATGTGGCAAACAGCAGTTTCAAAGGATTGCAAGGCTGCATTATAGCGATATTACTATCAAGAACCAATTTTTATATACCTATGTCATAACTATCCCTGATCACACCATGGTGTCTGACATCAATACTAAGCATCCACCCCAAGATTCTCAACATATTATCCCCACAAAATTTCCACTGACGGCATCGCATCAATCTAACTTGGATTCCTTTTCCTATTTCCAGTCCTACAATATATATATATATATATATATATATATATATATATATATATATGAGGGGAATTGTTCTGTGAAGGATGCTTCGCATTGCCTGTGTATAGAAAAGAACATGGAAAGGGCAAAATCCCTACCAGAGAAATAAGTATTGCACTTATAACCAGACAATAAGCACTTGGAACAGGTTCATCTGCTGCAACCCAGAAAATGAAATGGATCAACCAAAACAAGAACGTGAAGTAACCGAGAAAAGAAAGAAGAAGAGGAATTGGGTACCCAAGGGTGAGATCGAGCGAGGGTGGAAGATGGGGAAGGAGAACCAGGAATCGTCTTCGATAGAGCGGGCGGGGGAGCGAAAGCGTGCCTCAACCGAGGGAGGAGTAACGAGGAGATAGGGTATCCCCCTTAGCTCCTCCCGCTCGGATTCGGTGCGCCGAACGGCGCGCGGTGGAGGGGATCCCACCAATCATCACCAGGCGTGCCGATGGCCCCCATCGCCGCTGACGTCTCCCTTCGCCCTAGATGGTTGTGAAGAATCGAACCACAAGCTTTTCCCACGCGCGTTCGCGGCCGTTCTTGGCTACATGCGGGACCCACCCGTATGAGAGCTCTCGATAGCAAGCAAGGAAGGTACTCGAAGGAGGACGGTCTGAACAAGTGGCAGACTTGGGTGCTCGGTTTTGTTGGGCGGGTTCGGGATTCCGACCGGCTCCCGCCGCGGAGTGATGTAGTGGAGTATGTCGTCTCGTTGTCGTCTCGATGTGGGCGCCACGTGGACGAAGGTGTCAGTATGCTAATAGTTTGCATCAACGCTTGCTTTGGGACACCTTATTTCTAGTTGATCCGCTCCTTTGATGAATGGTCCACTTACGGTGTATGGTGAACTCTAATGTCCTTCCCTAAATAACTACGTTGTGATGTCTCCACAAAGACAACCACGTAGTAGCTGACCTAATCTTCATTGAACACTCGGAATCAACCACAGAAAGATTTTGGAGCGAATCTTAAAGTCCTTCAGTTTTCAATCACTAACACTTTCTGATCAGCCAACAGAGGGGAAAGGGCTGCAAATGTTCATGAAAAGATGAATAAAACTCAAGTGTCCACCAAAATATTACAAGGCATAACAAGAATAAATACCTCCTCATGGACATTGACACCAAACAGAACATGAGCTTTTAATAAAACCTAGACCTTCAACTTCAATACTGCTTTAGAATTTAGATTTTTTATGGATCATCAGCCTGAGAAAGGAGTCAACTTAGAACACTCGGTATGGCTTCCCCATGGTGCTCTTCAGGTACAAGCATCTCACCTGGTAAACCACTAAGACGTCAGTAACGGGGAAAACAAATACAGTCTATTTTAACACAAAGCAGTCACTACAGATCAATACAAGGTTTTTTTAGCATGAAACTACAACAAATAAGAACGAAAACTTGGAATACAAACAAACTAAACATCTAAGCCTGTCCAATAAGTCATTTTGGACTCAGAGATGCTAATGCCAATAAGCTAAGGTAAAAGACGAATAAACTTTGTTTTCTAGAAAGAAACTAAATAATATCTCGTTACATTCTCTACAAAATTGTATCAAAATTATCTATAAGCATCAAACAAAAAGAAACCTTCATAAAAATATATAAAAAAAATAACCCTACCAATTTGAATGATGATTAATTCTAAGTGAAAATAGACGAGCATGAGAAAAAAAAAAATCAACTAACAGGAATGATAAGAACCCACATTTTGCCAGTTCTTTTTCAGCAAAGAGACAAGGAAATTCACACTGAGTTGCACATTCTGAAAGATCTGCTTCTCCTCCATTGCACAGTTACCCACTGCAACACCCATGCAAAGAACTTTCTTGAGTTGAAACTTCACCATTGCTTTTGTCTCATTAACTTTTGACTCTAAAGATTCTTGGTGAGTGACCAAAGTGGGAAATTTCCCTGCATAGAAAATCAAATTAAAAGACGACCAGAGATGGGTAAGATATAATAGAACAGAAACTACATACAGGAGAACATACATAAGTGTATATCAGTCAACCTAGAATACAGAGATCTAAAATTCAATAAACTAACAAAAAACCAAAACATGTGCACACATGATCAAATTTCAAAAAGATTGTTGGAAGATTTCAAGTTGAATCTAATGGAGATCAAAACCTATCCAAACAGTAAGATGAACAAAGGGCCATGGCAAAAACAATAACAATCAAGCATCAGAATATATTTTTCTTAATTAAGATGCAATTAATATTAACTGGTGTGATTAATTATAGTTTTTCTTAACAATACCCCAAACAACATTCTCTTATAAATGGAGCATAGTTTCAGATCATTAAAACCAACCTCAAATAAAACAAAATTTCACTAACGTCAGTGCCACTCTTTTTTTTCAAAACTATTTTGCTTTTCATATAGAGACTCTAATTCATCTAACTAAGTTGGAATATTACTGCTGGATATTGTTGTTGTTGTTGATGATGATGTTCTCAATATATGGAAACTAAAGGACTTATTCCAATAAGTACACCAATTGAAATGAATAAAATTTCCAAAGGGCCAAAAAGCTATTTAGGGATTAAAAGAAGTAATTCCAACAAAATATACCCTTCTATGTACACTTGTTTAACTTCCCAAAAAATAATTCAATATTGCTCTCTACTATGATATTTTACTCTTAAATAGATGGCTTCAGGAACTTGCCGATTGACTCATGAATTGCTACTGATCGATAATCATTAAATGACTAATGTTATATGTCACTGAAATGCTCATTTTTCAAACAAGATTACATTGAAGAAAATTGTTAAAATATGATAACATAAACCTTGTTATGATTTGCTAAAACTGCCACCAGCATAAAAGAGTAGCTGTCCTATCAGATGCATTGGATGCAGTAAAAGTTAAAAGCAGTAGTGCTTGCCTGCTTTGTTCAGACCAGGGCCAAGAAGACGAGGAATCTGTTTGATTATAGCCTCTGATGCCAGGAAAGCATGGTACTTTTTAGCAAGTTTCTTAACCAGCTTCTTATTTTTGTTCATCTTTTTCAAACTTTCAACATCCATATAATCTAGCCCTATCTTCTCTGCCTGGGGGCGATAAAAGCAAGCATTAGAATAATGTGCCACAATATGATGCGCATGAATACATGAGAATCAGAACTAGAAGCATCCACAAGTAAACAAAATGGAGATCATGATATTTAACAGAAAAAATATTTTTGTTCCCGTGTCAAGATAGGGTGAAAATAGATTTGAAATGTTCCATTCAAATCATCATCATATAGGTTGTATCCGTTGTTGCAGATATCCAATTTTCAAGAGCTACACTGAAATCACACACATGCAAACACCACAAATTTGTCTGCTGCATGAATGATGGGGGTAGATGCAAAATATTAGGTAATATTGATTGGCACTCATTTCAGCAGCAGAGCAACACAACAGAATACATAGTCGACCACAATAAATGGCAAACCATGACCTTCCAGCATTTGAATCCATGATTCACAGAGAGGACCATACCGTAGGCGATGAGCCAATTAATGATTATAGTAATAAAATAGGAAAACTCTAATGGATCAGGAGACATTAAAACAAGGGGCACTAAATAATTCTTATACAAAAAAATCCATAAGCATACATAAAATACCAAGATGCTTTACCTCCTCGACATGTTGAGCATCTCCCAACATGCACACTTTCATTTTAGGGCGAGGAATATGAGGAAGCTTTACAGACCCACTAAAACGCTTGTCCTTCTGAGGATCATAATTTTTCAGACCAATTTGCAACTCAACTGTCTCGGTGAATTTCCGCTTCTTCTCCCGAGAATCACCAACAACCTGGGAGATTGCTTCCCTCAGGACATCACTCTGTAACTTGCTGTGATAATAACAATGTGCTTAAAAAGTGAGTTCAACATAATAACCACATTAAGATGAAGCAGTACAGAATCCATAAAGTGATTAGAACATAGAAAAAATGAATATGAAACAAAGGAATGAATAAATCTGCACAATAAAAAATGCAGTACAATTAGAAGAAAGCGATAAAACAACTGATCACCAGTAACGAGTCTCCAAATGACATTTAAAAGAAAAATAAATCCTCACATGACTAAATAGAAAAAAACTTCTAGACAATGATAAGCACAGCTTAGAAGCCTGAAACTGTCTCCCACAAATCAAAATTAAAGCCAAATTGATTGCATGTTATATATTATCAAAGCACAAAAGATTACTACCAGGCCAATTATTTATTATGTTTATCAAACGTAACACCTAAAATATCAACAATGTTTAATTAATCATTTAATAATTACAAATAACCTTAAAGAAATGCTGTTTGCTGTGATCAATCTATCATCGCTTCTTTGATACACCAGAACAAATATCATGAACAGAAACAAGAAGAACAGAACGTGTATGCCTAGAAGTGCTAAGAGAGTAAATAAGCTAAACAGAAAAGAACGGAACCATCTGTATTGTCTGCTGCTAGTTCTCGACACATATTGATGTAACGACATGACAACGAATTTAAGCGCGCTGCTCGAGAAACTAATCTCTCACACATAATTCGTATCCTACATTCTCCGAGACAAAGAGAACAGAATGGACCATTTGCATCGCTCCTAAGATTCTCTACAACAACATCTAGCATCTCGTTCGACAAGATATTGACCAAAAAAATACAAGAAAGTAATAGCCAAATACAAGTATATCAAGCTATACGAGAAAAATCAGAACTTGTGATACCTCATTGCTCAGATGTGTCTCTCTTCCTTCGATCCTTCAAGAAAAAATGAAATTTAATGAGCTCAACCATCAAGAACAGATGGATCGAAAGAAACACTATGGGATTGGAGACGAGCACCACCAGAAGCGGATCAGGTAACGAAGACTTACCACCAGCCTCCGCGAGAGTTCCGGGTGGACGAAAGCCCTACCTATGGATCGCGAAACGCCCGAGAACTCGCGATGCTTTTATAAACCCTAGACTGCGCACTGATGCGACGAGTGCCCACGTTTGCCGTTCGATTTGGATCCAACGGCTGATATGCTTTCCTTATTGGACCATGACGCTAGTGTGATGGGTTGGGTTGGGTTGGGTCAACGTGAGTTCGGTCAATTGAACTATTTAAAATAAATAATGGGGTTTTACATATTTATCCTTGTAAATTTTGGAAATATTAAACTCCCAGCACTAGATAACCCTTCCACCAATATCGGGGCGATTTCCCTCAAAAAGGGTTTTTTTTTTTAATTTTTTCTCAATAGAAATCTTCTGTTTTTTTATTTCCTCCATATGGTACCAATAATATCTAAAATAACTTTCATAATCCATTACAGTGTTTTGGCTTCTTCTAGTGTTTTGGCCTATTATAGTTTTTTTATCATCATAATAAAAACAATGTAAAGCTTATTTGACAATTAACTCATAGAGTCTCGATCAAACTAATCTTAAGTCTAAAAATTTAGTATCATAATGATCCCAAAGAGATACTGATATTAATTACTGTGCTTTTAATAATTTTACAGTGTTTTCAGTATTTCAATAAAAATATTGTAACGTTATCGTAAAACAAATGCTTACTTTCATGTATCTCTTCATATTCTATGGAATAAAAATAATATTTTATTTATTTTAAATGAATAGAGTTAGGTTGTGTTGGATATTTATCTACATGATGAAGTTATCCGATTATATCATAATCTTTTTGTCTCTCCCCTTATTGAAGTTCCATATAGTCTCATTTTGATCTCTAAGATTATATTTGAATCATTCTACCAATTACTCTCTAATTTATATCACAAGATGAAATCCAATAGGTTATTTTCAACTCTAAGTTTGACAAAGCATTGGGGATAGATAGTTTTAATGCTCATTTCTTTCAACCTTATTGGCATATTATCAACGAAGATCTTGTTGTTGCTACCTAATGTTTTTTTATAAACATTAAATTATTTAGTAAGGTCAATATTTACTTCTCATACTTTAGTCTTCAAAAGATAAAACCCATATATTGTTGATTTTAGACACCTTTTCATATGCAAAATTATTTATCACTTTATCTTCAATATAATAAAAAATATATAGTATATTTTTCTCAAAAACATTGATGCAAGCCAACACGCTTTCATCAATAATAGGCTCATTCATAAGAACATTGTCCTTGTCAAAAGAGTATGCATAGCCATCATACTACCAAAGACATTTTATATGAGGTTGAAGATTATTTTTAAATGATTTATGATTCAGTATGTTGAGACTTTCTTCATCGTAAATTTAAAAAATCAGCACGACTTCTTTCGAACCCATATATATAAGATCGTTCACATTAGATTGAGAGGACAATGGAGCTCGGTTGGGCTTGGAGAAGCATTCTACGATGGCACCCCGGGTTGTACTTCAGTCGAGGTACCTCTCGAGCTCTCAGGTGGGACCTGTAAAAAGGCTTGGGTCGAAATAGTGTGTGCCCGACGAGGTCTCTCTGATGACTAAGTTAGTTGTCAGGATGTGAGAGTTAGAGAGATTCAGAGATTCTCAAACAATAACTATAGTGAGAATATCTATACTTATGGGTTGGGAGGGATTCGTACCTAGTCCATCAATGCTAACGACTTTTTCGGTGGATTCAGATGTATAGCCCCGCATCGAGTGTTGCCATCATCGATTCCTAGGGGCTCAGTCGGTTGGACCCATGCCCGACTATTGTATCAGCTCGACTGACACTGGACCAGATGGGTGGCGTCGTGTCAAGCATCGATGAGTATCGACGACCCCAGGATATTTATGAAAGTTAACGTGGTCGAGGTGACCTGCACCTCAAGCGCTAAGATGATCTTCGGGGTTGATATGTCCGATTTGATAGGATAAACCCAATATTTTTCCTATCAATAAGAAAAAAAATTATATCATTTATTTTTTAAGTATAATTATTCAAGAGAGATTCGAAGGACAATATTGGCTAAATATCAATAATCTCATACTCCTCTTGATTGGGATTAAGAAAAAAAATATAATAAGCATCTTACATCCAGCAGGACACTCTATTGGGTATGACTAGGAAACCATTGTAAATTAGTAATATAGAAAAATTAATCAATATTGTTTCTCTTTATATATTGGATGATATAAATTGTAAATTATTATCCACCGTCAAAACCACAATATTGAGAATCGTGTTGTCAATTATATTTGGGAACTATGTCTTTCTTTCTAATTGCTAACACCAAATCTGTCCTTAAAACATGATTGGATTGTTATTAATACCGATATCTCAGTGTGTCATGACTTCATAGGTTTATGATGTATCCTTCCTATTATTGTTGGTATTTCCATTCAAGGTTCAATCCTTTATTATGAATTGCAAGCTAGTTTCTGTGGTATTATGAATTATTTTATGTTTATACATGCTTGATTTGACTCTTAAAAGTTACTAAACAGGAAAGTAAAATCATCATTAAAAATATTGGGCCATAGTAAATGAAATTACAAGTCTATGCAGTTATTTCATAGAAATATAATTATTCTTTTTCTTATAGAAAGCCGACAAATCTACTACTCATCTTTTTACACATTTCTGTAGTTCATTAGAAGAATTAAGAATGGATCCAGATCTTTTTCCTCTTAGTTACAAAGGTTGATATCTAGCTACTTGAGAGGGAATTTTTTTGTTTACTCTTTTGTTTTTTTGGTCCAAAGACTATATATTATTCGTCTTTTTTTAATTATGTTTTTAATCTTTCATGCTATCCTTTTATTACCATTGTTGTACTAGCAGTGGTTCACGTAATTATTTTTATAGCCATTACACTTTTGTATTAAAAAAAAACTAAAATTTATGAAAATAATTGTTAATTACTATTGTCTGTTACGATCACGGAACGGCGTATTCTTCGTTAAAAACTGTAATTGAACTCTCCCAACCATGTGCTTTCCACGCGACTCCAACTCACCATCATCACTTCTCGTATCCACGCTCTCAAGAACGGCTCTTGACGCACTCGGTGGTAATAAATGCGCTCGTATACGTAACTTCCCGCGCCAAGTTCGGTTCTCGAACGAGAGCGGAGTCATTCGAAACCCTAACTCCCCTCCCAATCTCCTCCGAATCCAAACACCGAACCCTTCATCGCAATCGAATCGAGCTCCTCCTGCGGTCCGTGGATGCGGCGGCGATGGGAGGTCCTGGACGGTGACTTGGAATGAGGGACTTTCATAAGCGGGAAGGCGGCCGCACCGACCGGCTTTGGAGCCCGGGGATGATTGCTTCTTGCAGCGGCAATACGACTGATAGGGTCGGTTGGAATGGGCCTTTCGGCTCTGGTATTTCTCGGTTTGTGTACCCCTCTACACTTCATTCTTTGTTTCATGAATGGCTTAGATTGGAATGTACATCTGACTTCTAGAAGATGCATATGATGTGAAGGGAAAGCGATCACTGGAACTATGCCCGTACCTGTTCCGGTCTTGAAGTTTTTGGGGCAAAGCGAGTTGAGTTTGGTCTTGTGCTCGGTAAAAACCCTCGTAATCTAGATTGAACTGTTGGATCGTTGTGGTGTTTCTTGTTATTGCGATTTCAATGTGGGTAAAACAACTCTGCTGTTAATTAGATGTCCGATGTCGAGTTTGGTCTTGTGCTAGGTGAAATCCCTCGTAATCTATATGGTTTCGTTCCTATCGTGAAATTGAATTGTTGATGTGGATCGTCATATTGTTTCTTGTTATTGATATTTCAATGTAGCTAAAGCAATTTGGCTGTTAATTAGATATCTGATATCCATTTTTTTGTTCTTGAAAAGGGTAATGATGCTCGATAGTAGGAGTGTAGGATTATGACCTGATTCATGTAATTAATTTTCTGTTATCCGATCTCTTCCAATCATATGTCTTAAGATCCAAAGAACCAACACGTTTAGATCATTTAAAGAAACCTACGATTGAATGCCTTTAGATATCTTATGGCAAGCTTCGGTACGAAGAATGTTTACTTTCTATACTAAGGTTACAGAAGGTACACATGATGAAGTTGTCAATACTATCAGGAGAATGGAAGTTTGCATCGAATTTAGTACAGACTTCTTGTTTATTGTTTGCTACTGATATTATTTATACTGTGAAGAATTTAGTTCGGTTTGATTCAAAACTTGAATTATGGATATGAAACTTGAAAACAAGGGTTTAATCTAAGTGGGATTGAAATGAAATATGCAAAATACACTTTAGCAATCCTGACAGAAGATACCTTAGAAGCTACTAGAAGTAAAATTTTCTCAAGGTAAATAGTAAAAAAAAAAAAACGTTTCAAATATCTTGGATCTATTGTTTAACGGGAAGGGGAGAATGATGAAGATATTATTTGTGGAACCAATGCAAAATGTTAAAGAGTAGATGGGTATTAGGAGTACTGTATGTTCATTGTGTGCCTCTTAGGTTGAACGAAAAATTTTATATGATTGTTATAAGATAAACTATGCTTTATGGTTCTGACTCCGTAATTAGTTTTATTAAATTTTTGGTAATGTTTTCAGTTATTTAAGGATTGATTTCTCAGATCTGTATAAATTTAATTCTTTGTTATATAAGGATGCCTTATCTATTAATTTCTCTTAGTTATTTGTTAAGGAATTTGTTAAATCTGTTTTCAGTTACTTAATATCAATCACTTGTTTAATGTTTACATAGTGTTTCTTTACAGAAGGCAAAAGTTGACAAACAAAGAATCATTCTTATTGGTAAGCACCATTCTTTTGGGATTACCAAATGACATATTTAGTACTAAGTAGTATTTACATTTCTTTATTTCTACATTAGGTCCAAGCTTGACAGGTCCACCTAATTTCTGTCGTTGGCACGATTCATGACATTATCTCAATTTGGCCAGTGATTTATGTTGCAGGTTTGGACCCATTGAGTTAAGAGAGAAGTAATTTGTGAAGCACTAAATGGCATAGCATAAAAATCTACAAATAGTTAGGTTAATTTTTTTCAGTTGATTGAAATGACACTCAGGAGTTGTTTACTGAAAAAATGAACTGCTGTAGAAAATGAACTTTTGGCTGTATATAGTTTTTAGAACTAGGCCGTAACTCATTTGACTAGAGCTGCAAAATTCACATGTTTTGTCCTACAGGTCCTTGCAGAAACCTAGCTTATTTCCTCTCTCTCTTTCTCTCTCTCTCTCTCTCTCTCACACACACACACATTCTCTCTCTTTTGGGGGCAAGAGGAATATTGGTCGATAGCTTACCAAGGGTCAAATGTGAGACTTGGCCTATAAGCCTCATATATATGATACATAAATCAAGTTGCTGTGGCTGATTGGGATACCCTATTCTTTATTGTGGCATGCTGAATAGATATTACGGCAAATATTTCAAAAGAATAATAGTGGTTGACTTGGGAGCTTATTCCTTAATCTGGAATTAGAAAGCTTGGTTCTTATCTTTAATAACATAAAAGGAGTAGAGCTAGAAATGTATAGTTTTCTTTTTTCTTTGGCTGTAGTTGATCTTTTATTTAAGGAACTGATCAACTAAATTATTCATGCCTTCAGATTGATGGTTGGAACTAGATCATGCCTACAATTATTGGAGGATTATCATTGCGGGTTGTGGTACCTCCTATATTTTGGTTTCTTGTGGGGTTCTCCATCAGCAATTTCAATTTCTTTAATTTGTTGTTTACTTGTTGGATATCTTATAGACTTGTCTAATGGCAGTTGTTTGTTCCTTTTAGATTCTCTATGTTTTCATGTTGTTGGAGATACACCAGTGACATCTGTGTTGATATTTCTTTTCTTCTTTAGGCAACAGGAACACGGGGGCCAAATTTATGTTGCATACATTTCAGCATGCGTTTCCCAGGACTTGATTAGGTAAAAAGTTATAAGCAGGGTTATTCCTGCATATGGAATGCTTGCAAGCTAATGGTGAAATGTTTAGTTTCTGTACATTCATCTACAAATTGCTGGCACTCCCCAATATACTCAAAGTGAAATGCTCTCACTTGCCATGTCAACTGTCAATCCTATCATGCTCATGAGTTGAAGAAAAAAAGAAAAAAATCATGCTCTTGAGTGCAGTTCTACTCTGAATGCTACAATGTCCTGAATTGCAGAAACTGTTGTATGACACCAACTTTAACCCCTCGGTTTGACGAGAAAACAGGTTTCCAATCAATTCCTTCAACTGGATGTGATCATTTGATATCTACATTCATCCGTAACCGACTTACCGTTATCGGTTCAGTATCCAAGAAGATTGACATTCTTGCAGTTCTCCTTAGAAGAAAGGGTGATGTTCTCCTCTTGTTGGTGCTTAAAATTCGCCTGTCAAATCCATTACTTTTCTGCTAATGCTTGTAACAGCTTTCTCTCGCAGAAGAAAAGGGGATGTGGTTATTCCTAGCGTCATATTTTATGGAGCAAGTGGAGGATGCGACCGGCATTAGCTATCAACCTTCCACCTCGGCTTGAAAACGACCCTTCCCAATTTTATTTTATTTTATTTTATTTAATACTTTTAAGTAGATGGCCAGCTACAAGTCCATGAATGCTGATGATCATCTCTGAGGAAGCTGTATCAGATCCACAACCCATACCTATTACAGGAAAAGAGCCTCATGGAGGAGCAGCATAATGCAGGACTGCTCTGTAACCCCTCAAAATGTGCCCACAAGTAATCAATCTTGTTTTTAGGTATCTGATGTAGACCTATGAAAGAAGGGATAATCTCAAACAAATCCATTGGGAGTGACAGGATTAGTAAGATAAGTGGGCTTGCTCGTTGGCTGATTTTATATTAGTGTGTTGTCCGGGTGGGCATGGGTCACATACAACAGGCTCTATGGCTTTCCTTTTTGTCAAAGCAGACTCACTCACCCCTTTAGAGCATATAATAGAGACTAAGCTAGAATTTTTCTGGCCTTTTTTTTTTAATTGTATTTTGGCTTGTCTGTTTCCCATTCAATGCAAATTTGCTGTTACT
Organism: Ensete glaucum; assembly: GCA_021527575.1. NCBI lineage: Eukaryota > Viridiplantae > Streptophyta > Magnoliopsida > Zingiberales > Musaceae > Ensete > Ensete glaucum. The sequence continues at coordinate 7,289,685 of CM038559.1, forward strand.
TCATATTTCTGAAGAGCCAATGAGATATCACAGTTGGTTACAAGGACTGGAGTTTGAGACAGTACTAGCTGCTTCCTGCCAAATTTCTACCATTATTTGCTCTCTCTCTCTCTCTCTCTCTCTCTCTCTCTGCCTCTCTCTCGTATTCATAAAATCTGCAGACAATCCCACAAGGACAGGTACCATGGAGGAACTCAAGAGTTGATTATAATTACTAGTCACAGGAGCAAAGAAGAGTACCAGAGTGTTCATGGTCCATCAGATGATTCAGCTATATAAAAATACTACAATCCTGGGGCCACTTCTGAAGGAAAACTGGGAAGAGCACTTCTTTATATTCAAGAAACCTGGGTTAGCATGGTTGTCTTGGTTTTGAACTCAGTCTCTTTCTCTGAATCATTCTACAAGTTCCTTTTTGTTAAGCTCTGCTCACCATAATCTTTTCTGTTGATCACTGCAGAAGGGAAGAGGGTTTGGCAAATGCCTGTAGAGGCTCCAAAGAGTGTCATAGAGCGATATATGAAGTGTCCTGGAAGTTTCAGAATGGTGCGAGAGGGAGAAGAAGAGGCATGGATGGCAACTCATAGAATCGGCGAAACTGGCCTTTCTGATTCTGGACCTTCAACTCGATCTGTTTCTTATGGAGTTCATGGCACCAGTCTTGCCGCATCTAATTTCTTGTACTGTTCCTAAGTTTCCCTCCTTTATGCTTATGTTCTTCTCCTTCTTGTTGAAGCTTTATCCTTGAGATTTATGCCTACACCTCTTAGCCAGATCTCATTTTTTTCCCCAGTATCATGTCAGCTTTACATGTCACTGCAGAGGATTCATTGTTTAACGTAGCAAGTGACTTTAATGGGCTAGCACCATGGCACCACATCTTTTTTCATGTACCATTTTTCAAATAGTTCAGTGGGCTCTTTATTATCTTATATCTTGTTCTTATTGTAGTACACCTATGCCCAACATTTTTCATAAAGTTTTGACCTAATCCATGTATGTTTTCTTCTCTGTTCTTCGCATCTCTCCCTTTCTTTGTTATGCTTACTGTTTCCTTTTTTTCTATTTTTCATAGAGTAAAAAGATCCATTTTAGTTATTTTCTTTGAGTTTCTAAAACTGCAACCTGGATACGAAGCAATTTCTTTGTGGTTTTGTTCCTAGTCTAAATTGAATTTGATGAGTTAGATGGAGTTCCAATTGCCCAACAGTGACCAAGAAGGAGCTGCTTATTTTGGGGAGTTGGAGGAGGCTCTCATGCAGGGAGTAGATGGCATAAGAGAAACCGAAGACAGAAAGTGTAGGCCTTCTCTCTTTCTTTCCTTGGTGATTCTTCCAACTTTAACCACATCAGTAACAGAGATTATATCTTAAATGATCATGTGTTTATTTCAAATGCTATGGCTCCCCTTAGACAGATAGATAGAATCTCACCTTCCCATCTCAAGTTTATTAGAGTTCCATGAACTCTATGTGGTTCCTACAAGAGGAAGGAATAAGTTTTCCTTTCAAGTACTAACATCTGCTTCTTTGTTTTTATTTCGTTTTTAGAGACATCTTTGATCATCTGCATCTCCTGTTCCTGCAGCTTTTTTTGGACCCAGGCCTGCAACACTGGAGATCTTCCCATCGTGGCCAACGAGATTCCAGCAAACCCCCAGAGTAAGGCCTTGTCCTTCTGATTTGGGTTTTTAATGTGGGAAGAAGTATAAAGATGAATCAAAAGGAAGAACTGGTTTGCCGCTCCATTTATGATTTATGTCTCCTACTCTATTTCTACCAGGGGCAGACACATTCCGCAAGGAGCACTGATTCAGGCACAGCTCAAAACACACCATCTCATCCAGGATCAGACTCTACAGCTAGCAGAAAGGTTTATTCCGATCGATCTGCTAACCACATACAGGAGACGATGACGATGATGACAAGTGGTGCCTCCATGACAGGAACAACGCCAACTCTTCAACCCTCATCCCAAGACAAGGTACTGTTTGATTGCTTTATTATACAGTATCAGCAGCTCAATTCCCTATGTAAGATCAAAAAATCTTTAGTTTCATGTCCTAGCCTCAAACTACAGCAAAGTACGAATGGTTGACTGAAAAGCCAACCTATTACACTCGTATAATGCCAAAACGGATCCCTATAAGAGCTGCCTCTCTGGACCTTTTTACCGTCATAAACTCAGTAGGTCTTACTCTCTTTCTTGATTACATTATCTTTTTATTATGGGCCATGCAGTTTGGGTTGTGACATGACCTGTCTCATGGTTCCTACTGTAGCGGTTCCAGTCATGGGATTCTTTTCTTAATTAGTGATTTTTAGATCAGTGTCAACAGTAATCCATCCTCTTTAAATATATCATTATTATTTATTCTTTTTCTGGACTTGCACAGCGGAAAATATTCTGGTCTCTTCTCTCATATGTATATAACATCCATTTTAACTTCTCTTTTGACTTCAAGCTAAACAACTAATAATGTATTGCTTGTTGCAGAGAAAGATGACTGGTTCAACTATAGGGAAACATGGAAAGCAACTTGATTCCAAGGTGCTCTCTCTCTCTCTCTCTCTCTCTGGTGCCTCTGTTGGAGTCGAAAGATAATAAGTTCAAATGAATGCACTCATTTTATTATTGATTCAACAATCAGGTTGTTTCTTGAAAAATCCTAATTGAAACAGCCTAACCAAAAAAAGAAAAGAAAAAAAGGAGTTTGCTTGTGCTTTGTAAAGTACTAGACGAAAAACCCACTTGAATATATGGTAAGTGCTTTGCTTTCTTTAGTGGGAATTCATTTACTTGAGATTTATTTCCCTAATAGACACTAAGGCGCCTAGCTCAAAATCGAGAGGCAGCAAGAAAGAGCCGACTAAAGAAAAAGGTGCACCCTTCAAATCTCCGATGAAAACCAAACCTGGCTTTGATGTTATCATATTTGTTTAATGGATCGATCTGATGGACGTATCCAAGTATCCCAAATAAACAGGCTTATGTCCAACAACTGGAGTCCAGCAGACTTAGACTTCAGCAGTTAGAGCAAGAACTCCAGAGAGCAAGATCACAGGTATAGTAACTCGAACCTGTGAATTATACAATGTTTTCAGCCGTTCAATCTACTATGTTTGTTTGGTGTCAGGGTCTCTTCTTAGGAGTAGCAGGCAGTACAAATGAATCTCTCAGTCCCGGTAATAAGCTATTTCCCATCCCAATTTAGACACGAGTTTGTTTCTGCACCATTTTGATAGCTTTGAGAGAGGATCTCGTTATTCTTCTTCGGCTAGTTGTAATAGCTTCTGCTGCGCTGCAGTCGCGGCAATGTTTAACTTGGAACATGCTCGATGGCTGGACGACAACTGCAAGCTCATGTCGGAGCTCCGAGGAGCGTTGCAGGCTCACCTTCCTGAAGACGGTCTTAGAGAAATCGTAGACCAATGCAACATGAACTACGATGAGCTCTTCCAATTGAAAGCTGAAGTCGCGAAATCCGACGTTTTCCACCTCTTGAGTGGATCATGGATGACACCAGCAGAGCGCTGTTTCTTGTGGATGGGTGGATTTAGGCCCTCTGAGCTTCTCCAGGTTAAAACTCTCTCCTTTTCCTTTTTCACAACTCAAGCTGCTGTATGCAATACGACTAACCCTCGTCTGATGGTTGATGAGCTGGGCAGATACTGATCCCTCAGCTGGATCCGTCGACGGAGCAACAGTTGATCTACAACCTGAAGCAATCGTCACAGCAGGCGGAGGAGGCTCTCTCACAGGGCCTCGAGCAGCTTCACCGGTCTTTGGGGGACACTGTTGCCGGCGGTCGTCTCAGCGATGACGTCGACGTCGGGAATTATATGGGCCACATGGTCCTTGCACTAGAGAAGCTTGCCCACCTCGAAGGATTCGTCCGCCAGGTCTTTACTCTCATATTACCAAAAGTTGCTTTAACCCCAAAAGGATTACTTACCATATGTTGTTAGTATGCGTGTATATCTAATAGCTCACCTATATCTAACGTATGTGATTGCTGAAAGTAAATCTATCGATAAATCTGAACTGACTCACCTACAGAAGAAACGAAAAAAAAAAAAAGTAGAAAAGAGTACCTTTTTAACTTAGGTCGATGATGAGGGAGATGGTTTGAATAAAATTCAACTGGGTCTGCCTTGCCCCGTTGTCATCTCTATACTGTCAATATCTTATCTTCATAAGATAGAGCATGTTAAATATGCCAAGGCTCCAACAAATGGTAGTCACACCCAATAAGCATGATAGGAATAACATAGAGGAAATTCCCTTTTGTCCTTTAATAAAGTAATGGAAATAACCTAATGTTTTATAATTAAAACAGCCCAAACCCTCTTCAACAAGATATGGGGTTCCAACGTATGCTTCTCTTTAACCTTGTACAAGTTATTGCATGTCAATAACATCTCACACTAACTCCAAAATTGGTGCTTCTGCAGGCTGATAACTTGAGGCAGCAGACGTTGCACCAGTTGCGTCGGATCTTAACAAGCAGACAAGCAGCAAGATGCTTCGTTGCAATCGGAGAGTACTATACCCGTCTACGTGCTCTGAGCTCCCTGTGGGCTTCTCGGCCTCGGCAGTAAGTTTACTAATCATGCTTGCTACTTTTTTTTCTTTCTACTTAACACATGCACCATCTGTGCTATCTATAGTTAATTCCTCGGTTAAGGGATCATCGTAAGCTTCTATCAAGCATACATATATGATTGCTCGAGTGTGTATACGCAGATGATCAATTCATCTTGGATATCTGGATTTATAGAAAGATAGAATAAAGAAAGCTCTCATTAGTGGAAAGTAAGGTGCATATATCTTTAATGAAAGATATAATGGGAACAAAAAGTGTGGTTTGATGAGTTTGAATAGATTAGAATGACTCATGTGGGGGGATCAAGAGAAAAACTTTGCGAGAAATAATAAAAAAGGGGTTTGATTGCTGATGATCTCATTTGGAACATTGTTCTATATATAGAGCTCGATTGTTGAGTAGAACCCGTACAGCTGACCACCCAGGTAATCGGAAGCATTAGCTTCATGCCTAAATGCAACAATTAATTCTAAACATCTTGTGCTCACTCTTTCTGGTATTTGTTATTTGGTTATAGCTTCCTACATTTACATGAGGACTACTGTGCGTATATCTTCACAGCAGGAACTTGATTGGAGATGACAGTGTTGGCTCTTCGACAACAGACCTGCAAATTGTTCATCCATCAATGCAAGATCATTTTTCAGCCTTCTGAAATAAATACTCCTGAAACATGTAAGCATGTTGTATTACGATTGAATTCTTATGCATACAGACACTTCAACCGAAAAAAGCAATATATATATATGGCTGTTGAACTAGAAGAACTGTTAGCAACAAAAAGGCACTAAAAGAATTGATATATGTTTTCTAGGTACAAAGAACATTATTAGGGAAGTGCTTTTTAGGGCAAAATGTGGCCATATATATGCAACTATTCCTAACTCAAGATATTAAAAGGATGGGTCAAGAAGGACAAGACAAAGTTCAGTGGTCATGACTTTAGCAAATGCTTCTTTCGATTAATTACAACAATATACATATTCTTTTTGCTCATAGAAATACGAAAATCCAAATTGTTGTGGATGATATTAATTGAACAGGCATGACACCTGTTGGTGCTAATTTGGTTATAGATGGTTTAGAAGAAATTAAATTGAGATGGAGTAGCGAGGTTTAGGCTAACGTGATATATATAGCCTTGCAAAATTTATAGGTTCATGGCTAAAGTGATGATTGATCCAATTATACGAGGAAATAATTCGGGTCGGGACGTGAATCGAACATGATTGGAGTCAGGTTTAGACTAAGCGAATTAAGTTCGACTTGGATCAAGCGTCACGACCAAAGTGGTCGAGTGAGTCACCGCAAATGGACAAAAACTTAATGGGCTCGACGATTTAAGGAAGATAGATGTGTCCTACACGAACAACTGTCCGTTTTGGGCCCTAATTAGTCCATCACGTATGAAACCCACTCAAAGATCAACCTATGAAAAGTCCACGAACTGTTTTCCCAAAGCGGACTCCCTAACCCACTTCGTCCACCTCCGTCCTCCATCGGAGGGCTTAGCCTCCGCCCGTGTGGTCGCCTATTCCCCGTTAGGCAGGCACCTCCCCAGCGGTTCAGTGCGTTGCCTCGCCTTGCCTGAGCAATCGCCGGTGATCAACGCGTAGGTACTCCTGGAGCTTTGCCTTCCATTTGATTCTAGGGATCCCCCCCCCCCCTTACAATGGCTCTTTTGGTGTCGGAACGTGTGTGTGTTTGGCGACTAGATGTCTTGATTGGAAGATCAATGTGGATAAATGTAGGATTCAGGAGGGAGATTTATTGAGAGCATGATCGCATTCTGTCGATACATAATATGCATTCGATCTTAGTTAGGCATTTAATTAACATGGCAGAAAAGAAAGAGTTTGTATTTCTAACATGAACTCATTGGTTCATGCCTGCCTTGCTCTGCTCTTTAATCTAGAAGTTCAGCTTCCTCTTTCCCTGTTGATTTAGGTTGAAGAGATTCAGTGGCAGTATAAACTTAATGGTTGATGTTGGATCATTGGATATGAATCTGTTTGAGTATATTCTGTTCTTAGGCTTAAGATGTCCTCTCATTTAATAATTCATGTAAGACAGCGCATTCAAAGGGATTCAGAATATTGGAATAATTGGCTTTATGGTTCTACCTAAGAGAGTCAACCAGATGAGGCCATTGGGCTTCCGTATCAATCCATCATCAAGAGTAGCATTTCCATCAGTTAACTAGACTTTCGAGTTGGTGGAAAGTTTTCTTTTTTTTCCCTTTTGTCTCGTAAGCCACTCCTCCTTTACCTACACACGTGGTGTTTGTTACTACAAAATAGAATGAGAAATACTTTTACTCGAAAAATTCTCAGGTGTAACTCTGATAGAAAATAAAACTAACGAGAATTGTTTCATGTGATAGTTGATATTAGTAGGTCTTAAACCGACTTTACCAGAATTTTTATATATAAATATTTAATTTTAAATTTAACTAAGAATTAACAAATTTATTTGTGAAAGAGATGATTTCATTTATTGAGGTAATACAGGTTGTGAGGGAGAGATATTCCTTAATCGTGTTCAAATCATGCATTTAAATTATGCATTTAAATAACATCAAATGATAGATTGATTAAGGATTAGAATAGGAATGTAAAGTTATCAATTCCATATTTACCTATATTACGATCTTTCATCATGCCTTCTCAAGATTGAGCTTCTATCAAGGATGTCAATCTTGGACTGATATTATTGAAATATCTTGCATGCGAGTGGCCTTGTGAGGGTGTTTGCTAGTCGTTCAAAAGTATGGATGTGAGAAATATGTAGTTGACGTCTAACAATTTGATCTCTGACAAAGTAGAAGTTAATGATAATATGCTTCATATATGAATGGAATACCAAGTTAGCACATATGTAGGTGGCACTAATATTATCACAGTATATTGTAGGAGTGGGCTGGGAGGTGATGCCAAGTCTGTTTAGCAAATTGGTGACCTAATCGAGTTCTGTAGTGGTGGTAGCGATGACTTGGTATTCAACTTTAGTGGTGGATCTTGCGACTGTGTTTTGTTTCTTGGAACTCCAACTGATTAAATTTGTTCCAAGGAAGATAATGTGGGCTGACATAGATGTTCTATCATCAGTGTTGTCTACCCGGTCAGTATCAATGAAGGCATAAAGAGGAAGTGATAAGTGTTTATGGAGAAGAAGTTCATGATTGAGAGTCACTTTAAGATATCATAGAACATGTTCTAGTGTCGACTAATGCATAGTGGAGGGCTAATGCATGAATTATGATAATTTATTAATTATGAATAAAATATTTGGACGTATGAGAGAGAAATATTATAATAAATGAAGTATTTGTTAGTACTATATAGGATCCATAATAAGGCTAGCATCAAATACTATGAGTGACTCTGGGGTGGAGAGTGGGGTGGCGAATTATTTGACATTCTGCATGTTTGTCTTTGATAATAGATTTCAGAAGTACTTCTTTTGAGATAAAAAAAATCCAAAAGATATAAATGTTGCTTTCACTCCCATAAAGTAGCTTAAAATTCTTAGGTCTAAGGTTTGCATTACCGAGCGATAAGACCTCGTACTGCCTTGTACATACCGGTCCAGAGTTGACCCAAGACGACTGCTACAGGCGGTATCGCCAAAATTGACCATCGGTGGTTGATTGATGGAGAGAAATGGAAGAAGAAGAAGAGGAGGAGAAGAAGAAAGAAGAAGAAGAGGAGCAGAAGAAAGAAGAAGAGGATACATACCTCCTTTCCGTGCGCATTCCTCGCCTGTGGGTCGCCCACTCGTCGTCCTCGCTCGCGAGTCGCCTGTACTTGTCCTTGCTTGCTAGCGATTCTTCTCCCGCTGGGAGAAAGGTCGAGGCGACGTCGCTAGTTTTTTTATAAATATATTAATATTAATATTTAATATTATATTATATATTATATTATAAAAAATTATAATAGATTTTAATGTATCGGGTGGTACGTATTGTGCATACCGTCTGGTACCATATACCGTACCATATTGAGATAATCTCGATACGTCGGTACGGACTGGTATGACATACCTTGCTTAGGTCTTTGATGAAAAATCGATTTGCCAATTGCTTAAGGAATTGCTTGATCTCCATGGAATTATTACATGTGATGATAATGTCATCCACATAGACCAGAAGATATATAATACATTACATTTTTATTATTGTAAGGATAAAGAAGTGTTAGACTTGGAGTTGACAAAGTCTGCTCTTGGAGCTTGGCAAAGTCTATAAATAGCTTTTCGTAATTTCTAAATATGGTTTGGATACTGAGAGTCGATGAAGCCAAGGGGTTGCTGTGTAAAGACATCTTTAGTTAAGATCTTCTGTAAAATAGCATTGTTAATATCTAGTTATCGTATATGCCGGCCTTAAGTGATAGTTAAACTCAAGATGAGTCAAATTATCATATGTTTAATAACTGGACTAAAGGTCTCTGTGAAATCAACATTTGGTCGTTAGTGAAACCTTTTGTCCACTAGATGTTCTTTGTATCCAACAATGGATCCATCTAAATTTTGTTTAATTCGAAAAGTTCACTTACACTCGATATTTTGTGTGGGGTGAGATGGTACAAGGGTTCATGTGACATTATAGAGTAGGGAATCGTATTTCTCACATATGGCTTTGCGTCAATATGAAGATTTTTAGGCTTGAGTAATGGTTATGGGTTTAGTAGGCTCAAGTGGAGAGGTTGTGGTAGTATGAATATTAAGGATTTAACATGTTTTAAAGATATCATTTTTGGCACATGTTGTCATGTGATGTTTAAGCTCAGTGGTTTTATTTGATTATGTTGAAGGTATGAGAATTAGTGAAGAGCTAGTGACACATACCTGATCAAGCTGATTGACTTTGATATCACTTGGCCAAGGAGAGGACAAAGACATCATTTATGGTGTCGAGGGCATTTTTTTCATCGGTCATTGCATGGTGAGTTGATGGAGAGATAGATGAAGAAGTTGCAGAGGTGGTGAGGTGCTGCTGAATTGGAGTAATAAGAATGTACAGATCTAGAGGAGGATTACTAATTAATTTAGTGAGGTACACTTGAGGAGGTTTGAGGTGTACTCATTTGAAACCAGTGATAGATAATTATTGTAGTGGCTCGCATTGCTAAAAGAGTTAGATTTTGGAAGACAAATATAGACTTAATAAAACATCACATAATACAAAGATCTTTTGAGTTTATTGATTATAGCATCGAAAAACATTATGTTCAAGGAAGTACTCAATTAAGATCTAAGGATTGGATTTTGGTGTTAACTTGTGTGAATTATAAGAGCATAACTAAGGACAACATAAACAATCAAATAATTTGAGTTTTTGAAGATTTGAGGTTTTGTGAAATAGTTTTTCAAATGATGACTAGTGTTGTAGGATTGGAGTGAGCATGTGGTTAATGAAGTAGACTGCAATTCGAAAGATTGTTGACCAAAAAGTTAGGGGTATAGAGGCTTGGTATAGGAGGGTGAGACCAATCTTAACTATATGTCAGTGCTTTCGTTCAGTAGAGCCTAGTAGTTAAGGTATATATGATAGTGACTTGAGATATTGTATACCACATGACGAGAGATAAATTATTAGAGCTTAGTATTCACCTTCTCTATCAGAGTAAACTATTTTAATAGTAAACCATAAGTTCTCGACCACTTTTCTAAAATGAGTAAAGATTATGATGATTTCAGATTTATATTTAAAATGATATAGTCATGTATATTTAGTAAAATAATCTATGAAAATGATATAAAATATGAAATTATCAAAAGAAGTGGTTGGGGCAGAGACCTATACATCAGTGTAAATTTTAAGTGATTTGGAGTAGAAAATGAAAGACATTCTAAAAGGTAGTCTATAACTTTTATTACTAAGGCAAGCATCACAATAAGTTATTTTCTAGTTGATTTGAAAGTGGAAGGGAGTATCGACAAAAGCTATTGTTGAATGGAGGATGATAGGTGATCAAGGCGACGATGTCACACTTCGGTTAAAGCAACAATTGAAGCAAGAACGATTGGTTGGGTATTTTGTGAAGCTAATGGCCACCTGTAGACATTGTCTTTGTTCTGGCCTCGAACCAAGGATGTCTTTGTGCTTAGATCCTTCACGAAAAACGAGTCAAAAAAGATTTCAATAGAGGTGTTATTTTGTTTGTAGAATTAAGAAACAAAAATAACATTTCTTTTGGTGTGAGGTGCATGCAAAATATCATCAAGTGTAAAAGTGTTTGTGTGTGAATTAAGTGTTATGGAACCGGTGTGAGTGATAGGGATTTATTATCGTTACCAATGATGATGTCTTCATTGCCTCCATAGTCGATGTAGATAGATACATTTTATGAATCAAAAGTGATATGATGAAAAGCGTTAAAATCAACAATCCAATTGCTTGGATAAGTAGGCGAAGTAGTCATTATAGCTTGTGACTAATTGGGTGTAGTAGTAGGTTTGGGTCGAGATCGATATATTTTTGTTATCTATCTAATTTGTCACAGAGCTAGCAGATGATTTTTTGCTAATTATTATTATTGGGACACTAAAACTGCTTATAGTTATAGTTAAAGTTATTTCCTGAGTTGTTTAAGTTAAAGTTGCCACTATGGCTGGAGAGTTGATAGTGTAATGGAGAATCATAGCTTTGTGTATTACTCATATGTCTAGGAGGCTTCTTGTTCGGTCTTTTATTGAAGATCTTGTTGTTTTGATTGTCTTTTTCTTTGAATTTTTGATTGAAGTAAGCTTTGATAGTTGGTCCTATCTTCCTCTCTTCTTGTTTTAGATATGTTTCATGATTAATCAACTTATCATATAGTTCTTCAAATGACATTGATGAGTCACGTGACTAAATTGCTAGCGTTAGTTTCTTGTATTCGTCTCTTAGAGCATTGAGAGTATGAACAATGACTTCTTCATCACTCAAGGAGTGACCTATTAAAGTCAAATTATTTATAATAATTTTTAAATTTTACATATAATCAGTAATAATACTTTCCTTTTATGTTATTTTCATCAGAGTAGATAAAAAACTTAGTGCGAGTGCGAGAGCGATTGACGATGGTAGTTTGTATCTTGGACCATGCTTTTGCTATAGTGTTGCATAAAAAGAATAGTAGTGTTATGAAGCTAGCAATTAAGGCTTGAATGACTTATTAAATAAGACGATCTTATTTTATCCATAACTTGTGATCAAGATTTGTTATTAGGATGGGTTCTCTTGATATTTATATTTTTTTCTAGTAGACAACGAAAAGATCCATCAATGGAGCCTAACAGATCATATCCAAAGAGGAGATTAACGAATTGTGCTTGTTAAGATATATAGTTGCCGCCTTTTGAGAGCTTGACGGGGATTAAAGTTGTTACACTAATAGATACATGTCCTGTAGGTTGAGATGAACTATTGTTTCATGAGGAAATAATAATTAGAGCATCAGATGTAGAAGACAAAGATATATTGAGAATAAAAAAAATCTAGAACTAATTAATAAACTAGTTTGGATGCACAAATGGTGGAGATCTGATCTGTTGGAGGAGGTCAAATCTGAGATGTGCAGAAGAGGGCGATCTCTTCCTTCCTCTCCTGAGTAATTCTCTTGGTCGCGAGTGCTAATGGCGCAATCGAGAGGGTGGTGGTTGGCAATGGATTATTGTCGAGAGGTCGACTGTAGATCCAGAGAACCAATGAGTTCGATAGTTGATGAGAGTGAGATGAGGATGCCGATGAAGATGCTAAGTAGTAGGTAGGAGCAAAAAGAACACCTGCACAATGATGAAGGATAGTTAGAGAAGCTGATCATTCTTAGAGGAGACTGATTATATTAGCAAGGTGAAGTAAATCTGTTGCAGAGGAGTCACTCTAGGAGATCGGCATGGAGGAGTCGTGCATCTTCATCTTCGATACATTGTCAGAATCCGAAAGCGGGAAGCAGAAACCAAGAGTCATAAAGTAGCAATAGGGAGGGCGAGGAAGAGGGAGCCTTGCTTAAAACATGAAGGCTCTCATACTATAAAGAATTTATTGTGAAAAAGATGATTTCATTCATTGAGTTAATAATACATATTTATACAGGTGGTGAGAGAGAGATTTATCTCAATCATATGCTCAAATCATGTACTCAAATTTATGATTAATCCTCCAATTATAGATTGATTGAGGATTAGAACATGTAAAAAATACAAAGTTATCATTCTATATTTGTTTATATTATGATCTTCTGTCAAAGATATCGTCTTATACAAAGATCAACCATAACAAGAGATTCATCTAGTCCACCTTAACAAAGAAGAAAATAAATATCAACTGAAATTTGTTTTTTGGTTTGTTATTTTCTTTTGGAGTGTCTTCCACTCAACTTTGCTACTATTCTCTAGAAAAAATTGAGGGAAATTGATTATGGAATTGTGTTCTTGCCCTGATGCATGTTCTGTTTAGTTATTCATTATTATTGTAATGGCTAGTTTGTGCTGGTGTCCTAGTCCTTGCATCAGATAGTCCACATATGTTACTTTTGAATTAGTCATTTTAGAAGGGATGTTTCATTTTACAATTTTCTTTGAGTTGCAATGTGATTTCACTTCTCTGCTGAAAAATCCCAAATTATATTATTATGTTCTTGGAAGCTTCTCTTGTTTTGTTTTCCCTTGCTTCATGAACCCATCTTCTTCCTGAGCCAATCCAAGTTCAGAGACTACACTCAAGTCTCATGTTTTAGCTAATAGGCCATCAATAGTTGTTGCTGTAGTTACCCATAATCATTGTTGTTAGGTTTTTGTCATCTTATTCCATACTACATCCTGAAGTAAACAGATTCCATTCTTGCACCAGTTCTTGCTTTCAGCTCCCTTCTTTAAAGATGCTTGATCTCTGTATTTTAACCAAATATGCCATTGGACTGTCTGCATGCTCGTTAACCTTTTCTTGGCAAATCAGATGGAAAACTGCGTTTGCTAGTGCAAGATGATGTCCACTAAAGGTTGGATTTGGTATGGATTCAACATGTTATTGGGATTAAGAAGATTCTTCTAAAGATTGAAATTCTAGCTGTGTCTTTTGGATGATGACATAACAATACTTAAATCTTTGTCTTGGATTAGGTTTAGTGCAACAATCAAGCTATATCTTTTAGCATCTTGGTTTAGTCTTACATTTTGTATACACTACAAAAGCTTCTAAAGAGAGCATACCATTGGATTAAATACATTGTCTGTCACAGGCTCTTTGATATTAAAACATCTGATCAAGTTCAAGAGGACAACTATTTCTTATTCTCCACATCCTTTTGCAGGCATATCTCAACTGATAATAATATGATTGTCTTGGTAGGGAAGCTGTGTCAAACTTATATTCACACCATGATGGCGACAAACAACGTTCAAAATGTATGCTTACCATCGCTCACTTTCTGGACTTCTTTGACAAAGAGGAAGATGAAATAGGTGGTGGTGGTGTGCCAACACCTGAAGAAGGCATCGTTGATATCAATTCTTTCTTTTATGTTTATTCGATGTCTTGTTTTCCACTGAACATAAGAAAGTTCGACAATGTATTTGTATCTATCTTAATAGTTTGAATTTCTTTTTTTTGAACAAAAACTCGAATCATAAGTTAAAAATTTAATAAAGAATAGAGTTGCTTATATCACCATCTTTTTTCTCTATTTTTTTTATAGGTGATTCGTATATTGATTTAATTTTCTTTTGTCGCTGTTGAGATACATAAAGGGTTATATATTTAATTTAAATTTAAAATATTTAAATTTTTATTTATATATTTTATTAAAAAATTTGAAGTCTTTTTTTTTTTTAATCTTTCCTCGCGTCACTTCAACTCTTCTATCTCATCTTATCATCTATTGAAGCATTATTTATTTATTATTCATGAATAAAATTATTATTATTTAATAAATTTATTTTTATTTTTATATATTTAAATTTCACATAGGTATATATATTCTATTAAATTGACAAACTTTACTTATTTATATTATAGTTATTATCCATCAACTAACTATCATTTTGCAGTTGGTTAAAACTATAAATGACATATTTGTTGAGAACCTATTATTGAAATAAAGATTAGGAAATATAATTAATTCTAATTATGGTTAGAAGATACTTTATTTTGGATGAATATTAACCGCAAAATTATTTGTAAGAGAATCTTAATGTAGGGAGCTAATGGATATTAATGAGAGAATTTGTAGGTTTTCTTCTCTTTTAATCTGATTTAAGATCACCACCTCTTTTGCAGGTGACACGCGAGGGAATTGGGTCGTCTACCGTGGGTCCCTAATTCGACACGTGGACGTGTTTCACTCGCCAGCTTGCCCTTCTTTTGGGTCACTCACCGTCGCCATCTTTTCCCACCTACGTCTGTAAAAATCCGAACGCGAAGGACGAAATAAAGATAGATGGCTTCCTCCGGACCCCCACCCGTCACCCGCGCGTGCTGCCCCCCGTCCTTTACACATGGCACGGTATCTGTGGCTGTCTCGTGGGTGGGTACGAAAGCAGGTATCATTACGATTTTGATGTTAGTCTTGTAAGAGCGAGTCTTGCTGATCCAATTATCGTTAGCCACGTGTGGCATTTCCTCGCCCCTATCTGCTTTCAAAAGGCGAACTGCCTTCGCTCGCCATTCCAACTCTCTTTGTTCGTCTCCCTTCCCCCTCTTCGATCTCTTTGAGGCGATGGAGTCGAATTCCGCCAATGGATCGCCGGCAAGCAGCAGCCGGAGCCACGCGTGTCTTGATGGCCCCATGAAGGTCATCATCGACACGGATCCCGGGATAGGTGCCCTCCCCTTCCCTCCTCTTCTTCCTGATGTTTATGGGTTGATGTTTCGTTCTTCGTTCCGATCTTTTTTTTCTATCGAATGTTTTCTCTGTACGTGCGTGCCTGGAT
Organism: Ensete glaucum; assembly: GCA_021527575.1. Classification (NCBI taxonomy): domain Eukaryota; kingdom Viridiplantae; phylum Streptophyta; class Magnoliopsida; order Zingiberales; family Musaceae; genus Ensete; species Ensete glaucum. The sequence goes on from CM038559.1 coordinate 7,305,205, forward strand.
GTAAAGGGGGGGTGGGGTGCCAGCATGAATCGACGGAGTGGGTTACAGCGCATAAGTTGATCTGATCGTCCTCCCCTCTGTTTCTCGAGGAACGGTTAAAAGGGCCAGATTGGTTCCCTCGATAGCTCTTGATTCCTCGAGTAGATGTTGTCCACTGCGTGATTCGAGATCCAATCACTTCCCCGATCCGTTTCAATAAATGACGAATAAGAAGATGCACTGATTACATTCATACCTGCTCTTATGCTTTTTACTGTACAAGGCCATGGTGAGAGAAACACTTCATACCTGTGGAATACATGTGTTTAATTTGGTTGCAGATGACAGCCTGACCATATTAATGGCGTTTCAATTACCAGAGATTGAAATCTTAGGTCTGACAACAATATTTGGCAACGTGGGCACCCAAGATGCCACTCGCAATGCCTTGCTGTTGGTACTTTCCTCCCTCTTGATGACTATGTTCTTGGTTTCCTTTCACATCTGTCTCTACTTATAATCTGTAATGTTGAAAAAGGATAGTGTGAGATCGCAGGACACCCTCAAGTTCCAGTAGCAGAAGGAAGCCATGTACCTTTAAAGGTACCGATCGTTGTCATAATTCTTGTTGATGACTGCCTATATTTGATGGATGACTGCATAACGCACTTACCTCGAACGAACAGTATTCTGTATTCGTATTGCTTGTTGATAAAAGATAAACTGCATATGTTCACGTCTTCATCTATATGAAGAACCTTAACAATTGCTGGCTTCTTTGATGTCTTCTCATTTCCATGGTGAGAATGCACACTGAAAGAGGACTTATTAAGCATTAGGGCCTGTGTACATGTAGTTTGGAATGAATCAAAACTTTCTCAGTAAGAAGAACCACATGGTTTGATCTTATATCTTGTTTAATTTAACCAAACCTGTTTTTTATTCGTATTGGCGTAATTAGATTGTACTAGGAGTTGCATGTTTGAACTCTATTTAGCTGCAACAACTGGTAAGCATGCTTTTCTGTTCCCTGTAGGGAGAAGAGCCAAGTATTGCTGATTTTATTCATGGATCTGATGGGCTTGGTAATATATTTCTACCACCACCGGTGGGAGAAAAGATGGATAGAAACGCATCAGAGTTTTTGGTTGAGATGGTTTCTCAGTACCCTGGTGATGTATCCATCCTTGCATTGGGTCCTTTAACGAACTTAGCATTGGTAAGCATCTGTCTATATGTTCAGATGACCAACTTTTACAAACAACGAACTAAATTTGCCTTATCTATGTTTTGATTGCATGACTAGGCTATCAAAGGAGACCCTTGCTTCACAAGCAAGGTGAAGAAAATAGTTATTCTTGGCGGGGCCTTCTTTACTGCTGGAAATGTCAACCCTGCCGCCGAAGCAAATGTAAAGTATTTTACACATGAATTATGCATTGATTATGTGGTTTTTCTGTGTTGTTTTGTTATCTGTTATTTATGTCAGTAAAGTATGCTATGACTGAGAACTCAGTCAGTAAAGTACCTATGGCTTTTTTTCTTACACATTTTCCATTACACCTACATAAACTGGGTGTCAACTCAGTACTCTACCAAAGCTACTACTTCATATTAGAAGTGAGCAAGATTAAGATTGACTTATAAATCTGCTGAATGTATTACTATCAACCTCAGTCTAAGTATTTTGACTGATGATTTGGATCAAATGAAGTTGATATGCCAATTAGCCCATCAGGTGTAAGTCATGACATTTGGTATATGATCTAATATTTGGACATGACAAGACTACTCGTGGTAAAGTCCTTGAGTGGGGAAAACTGCTGTGAACTATGCCTTTACATGTACCAATTAGACTAATCTTTTGTTGAATAGCTAGCATGGATTTAGTGAGGTTCTAAACATCTTCTACCCTGATCTTGCAGATTTATGGAGATCCAGAGGCAGCTGACATTGTCTTCACATGTGGAGCAGACATAACTGTTGTGGGAATAAACATCACTACTCAAGTCAAATTTACAGGTGATAAAGCTCAATGTTCTTCTCATCCTGCATTTACGAACACAAACTGAGAGGTCCGCGATTTCAGATGAGGATCTATCTGAGCTAAGAAACTCTAAAGGAAGGCACTCGCAAACCGTAAGTGACATGTGCCAGTTCTACAGAGACTGGCACGTCCAGTCTGAGGGTGTTCATGGTAGATTACCATTTTCCACCCACTCTCTACTTCACTTCAAATGACACTTGGGATATATATAAAAAATGACAGAGATCATTAGTGCAGGTATTTTCCTTCATGATCCTGTCAGTTTTGCGGCATTAGTCCGCCCAGATCTCTTCACGTTCAAAAAGGGGGTCGTGAGGGTGGAAACACAGGGTATTTGCATGGGCCACACACTAATGGACGATGGATTAAAAGAGTAATGCTCTCTCTACCAGCTTACGTTCGATCATCTCTTTGCAGTCTTGTTTCTCCACTTTCCCTAAGGTACTTCTCTTGCAGGTGGATCGCGAGCAATCCTTGGACAGGCTATTCACCTGCATCAGTTGCATGGACAGTCGATGTGCCCGGGGTTCTATCTTTCATCAAACAACTACTGATGAAACCGTGAACCAAAAAAGGATCATTCACGAAGTTGATTCCCTTTGATACACAGAATCCAAACAACGAAATGTGTAAGATATAAAACTCTAAGTAGGAAGGTGTCTATCAATAAATTTCCTTTCAGTAACCTATTTCTATGATTATTTGCCTCACTGAATGGTTCTAATAAAAGTTTGGGCATATTAGCAAGCCGGCATTACAGAATGAATCTTTTCACAAGTTTGTGGCATTCCCTGTCATATGAAATGAACAGCTTTCTTGCAAGCAGATCATTTAGTTATGATCTGAGCTAAATGATCTTATGATCGGCTGTAGTTACATACTACTTGCGCAACCAGTAGGAGGAGATCCGCCCCATCAGTTGATAGAAAAGATAGGAACATTAATTTAGTGGAAAGCAAAGATAGGAACATTAATAAAGTTGTTAGGAAAGAGTTTACTATTAATTTAGTTGATAGGAAATATAGGAACATTAAAAATTGTTTTTCAAGACCACACGAAAAATTATTTTTCAAGAGTAATAACTAAACAATATATTTACCTTTATATATCTTGCTCTAATACATTGATATGATACTTCTTGTTTTGACTTAAAAACAAACGATAATAAAATCAATATCATATAAATTATTTTTATATATCATTTTATTTCTAAAATTTTTTAAAAATATTTTATATCAGTAACTTATAAATCAGAATTGGCTTAGCATGTCTTAACTAATACGAGCGAAATCTTTTTTTTTTACAGGACGAGATAAGTAATATGAAAAAAATTATCGAGTTCCAAATCTTTTTTAAAATTTTTTTTTAAAAAAATATTATTTAAAAATCAAATTTGACTGATTATATGATCTAATATAATATGATGGCTACCATTTTTTGTGTGTGCAATGTCAATTACAGTAAATATTAATGTTTTTAATACTTGAAATAAATTCACAAATGGTACTGGTCTAACTTGAGGTGAGATCAACTTTAGTCGCACATAGGGATATATTTGTTTTTTTGTCTAATAATAATAAAGAGAGAGAGAGAGAGAGAGAGAGAGATTAGTGTGGGCGGAGACGATCGGCTCTCTCCAGCCTTCGGCTCTCAGAATCGACGGAAGCAACTCGACGCCGGCCCTGCCCACCTCCGCCACCGCCCCCGAAGACAAACAAATCCACTGAAAACAACAAGATGAATATAATCGAGTGAAGTCAGCCTCCAATCTTTCCCTTTCGATCCCCGTCTTACCCTTTTGGGGATGGACATGGCCGGGAGGCGATCCACCTACTCCCTCCTCAGCCAGTCACCCGACGACTCTCCGCCGCCGCCCAAGTTTGAGTCACCGCCCACCGACAAGGCCCGCGCCCGCGCCTCCCCCTTCGACTGGTCGATCGCCCCTGCCGTCGCGCCGCTGCAGCGGCAATCCAGCGGCAGCAGCTACGGGGAGAGCTCCCTCTCCGGCGGGGACTTCTACGTGCCCGCCACGATCTCCTCCGCAACCGTCGACGCGGACGCCTTCAGCCGCATGGCGGCCCTGACGTCTGCCGGAGGGGGCGAGGGCCGCACGAAGGACGGAGCCGTGGTGGAGGCGTCGTTGTCGTCGTCGGCCAAGAGCTGGGCGCAGCAGGCCGAGGAGACGTACCAGCTCCAGCTCGCCCTGGCGCTTCGGCTCTGCTCCGAGGCGGCGTGCGCGGACGACCCCAATTTCTTGGACGCTTTGGATCAAACAGTGCTTCCGGAACGCGTCGCTCCCACGTCCATCTCCCATCGCTTCTGGGTTCGTATTTAACCGCCGCATCTCTTTGCTCCCTTCTGTTATTTTCTCGTAATCTGATTCCATTTGGTGCCATAATAACTAGGTTCAACGGTTCTTAGTTACTTTGGAACCCAGTGGCATAGTCCAAGCTGCCAAGGCATGTTCATTCACCACAACGAATCACATAACGCGTTGATGCAACTTCTTCTTCCAAATCTGTTAGACAATGTTTAATAAATAGCACAGATTAATATGATTAATAGTATGTTAAGAGTGTTAAAGGCCGAGAATTTGATGGAGACATATGTCAAGGTATGCTGAAATATACTTAGAGGTTTGGGATTGTTACTTATTTTGACTTTGGAACCCAGTGGAAGCTAGTTTGCCATAGTCCAAGCTGCCAAGGCATGTTGATTCACCACATCAAATCACATTAACACAGATGCAACTTCTTCTTTGGAATCTGTTAGACAATGTTTAATAATAGCTCAGATTAATATGATTGATAGTATATTAAGAGTATTAAAGGCCAAGAATTTGATGGAGACATATGTCAGGGTATGCTGAAATATAGTTAGAGGTTTGGGATTCATGATATAATCTATGAATGAGCTTATCAAGATGCAAATATTATTATTTCCTGTTTGACACAAACAGGAGGCATCTGATGTAGTTAGTTGCTTATCATTTGGAACCATTCTACATGGAGCTCCAAGTTTGCAATGGTTTCATTAACAATAGTAACTCATCACATTCTTAGGTCGATCTTAGTCTTTACCTACTTCTGATGTGGGACTCAATCAAGGGCTCAAAATTAGATCTTAATATGGTGCATGTGAGGTTGCACAAATAGTGGCTCCACGATGTGACACACCCTCCATTCTCGTACATGGAGAGTCCTTTCTTATTCGGGTCTTTTGCCTCTCACCATGAGAGTATTTCGATTCTGATACCAATTGTCATGGTTTGACCTCATAGGTTAATTGACATCAAGGTTCGCCGTATCACGATATATCGCTCAGTACGGGCGGTACATACCGATCCGACAAAGGAGACTTATACAGGGGGGAACATCTGTATGCCCCCATAAGTCATATGTTGATATGCTCGATACGTACTATACCGATAGTTGGTTGATAACATTGGTACGGACCGGTAAGGCGAACCATGATTGACATATTAATTTCGTTGAGTCTAAACTAATAGCCCAAAATGCATATACCAAGTTAATATACCTATTGGATCATTTTAAGTCAATCTTAGTCTTTCCACTTCCGATGTGGGATTAAACCATCAAGATACATTGTTGCTTTGAATACTCCAGTTAATTAATTCAAGAATTATTCACAAAAATTCTCCTCTTTAGCAATGAAAGACCAAACATGTTTAGTAGTTAGTACATTGTTAGAATCCTCCAACATGAATGACGAAGAAGGTTTTCCATGAGAATCATCGATTGATAGTATTCTTTCATTTTCTTCTCTTCTTGAAAATACATGCACATTGTTTTCAGTAGACATCCTTCCTGAATCTTTATCCATTATCCGTAACGACCTACATATATGGTCCTCATTTATTGTCTGTAGAGACACAAACCACATGACCTAGTGGCCTCTTGGGGCTGCTATTGCATTCTCATGCTTGACCTTGGAAATGATAAATTTATAACAATCAAGCTTTATGTTTCTGTGGTTGTTCAGTTGGTAAAACCTATAAATGATTATTTGCTCAGATGTGGCTTTCCAAGTGAGAAAACAAACCAAGATATATTGACTAACATCAAAGATTTCTATTCTGTTTTCCATAAATATTCTTTGCAAATATTTTATGTAAGGCAGATTACCAATTAATTTGCACTTGAAATATTAAGGTAATCCACATGGTTTCTCTGGCAGCTGGTACCATAAAAAACATATTATAAGTTGTTATTCTCCATTTATCAGTGTATTGATGGCATAGCTTAGGTCTCTTCCTCTTGTCAACTGTATCCACTTGTTAATAATTATTTGCTGCTCTCCTTTATTAAGAATATTCTCTCCTTATGTCTTATCCACAAACTCTTTGATTCTGTGAATATTGATCCATGTACATGACACTGACCTTACTTTTTTATTTTATTTTCATCAGGTAAATGGATGCCTATCGTACCATGACAAAATTCTGGATGGCTTTTACCTGATTCAGGGAATGGATCCATTTGTATGGACTCTATGTACTGATGTGGAAGAAGAGAATCGGATGCCATCAATTGAGTCACTGAAAACTGTTCACCCCTGTGATTCATCAATTGAAGTGGCTCTTGTAGATAGACAATATGATCCCGATCTGAGGCAGTTACAAAATGTGGTAGCTGGTCTTTCATGCAGCTGTGCCACACCGAAAGATATGGTCGATCAGCTAGCAAACCTTGTCTGTTCCCGCATGGGGTAAGTTGCTCTCAGCGCCCTACATGTAGATGACCTATATGATCCTTTTGTTTCTTTGATAATGAGTATGTATTTGCTTACACAAGAGGTATAGCTTTTAATGAAGAGGATCTTCTTCGTCGCTGGAAAGAGTGCAGTGAGGCCCTCAAGGCTACTTCAGGTTCTGTTGTGCTTCCAATTGGGAAGCTATCAGTCGGTCTCTGTAGGCATCGTGCGTTGCTTTTTAAGGTGATTTTGCAAGCAACATTGTTCGTGTAATCTTGATTATTAAGTTCTTTTTAATTGAAAGGACTTAAACTTAGGTTCACTTATGCTAATTTTTTTATAGTAACAAAACCGCAAAGTCCTAACTATTTAGGGTCAGCTACATGCAACTTTTACGGCCATTGAGATCTATAAAGAACCATAACTTTAGTTACGTTAAGATTATTTAAATCTTTATGTATAGTTTTTATTAAAGTTTTCTTAGGTCGTTGTCTACCTCTCTTAATTTTATACTCTATCAAAGTGATACTTAATTGTTCACAAACAAAAACATATTTAAGTTAATTTTGTTGTGTGACTAATTGAGAACATAACATATCATCTTAGCAAGCATCGTACGTTTCATTTGTTTTCTCATTTTCAATGGTGACTAATGCTCTGTGTTCTCTTCGTATCTTTGATGGCATGAAGGTAACTTAAAATTCTGCTATTAATAAATTCATAAGAGTCACAAGATTTTGTTTGGATGATTTTAATTTCTAATTTGTCATTTTTCTTTTGTGTCTGTAGATGTTGGCAGACACAATTAATTTGCCATGTCGAATTGCAAAAGGCTGCAAATATTGCAAAACTGGTGATGCTTCCTCATGTTTGGTGCGCTTCGGTCTTGAAAGGTGCAGACTCTATTTTCCAAGTGATTATGTTAATCATGACCTGTTACTTTAGAGAGTGTGTGGAATGATATCTTCCTATACGTATTGTGCTGCATTGTGCCTGTGGCATGGCAGCACTGATCATGGATGGGTGCCTCATAGAATTACTTGATGTATAATTTTGCAATTTAAATAGACCAGTATGATCACAGCATAATGCAATTGAGTTGCTTGTGCACTACTGGCCCAGATACAGCATGGAATAGTGCAACAAAGCAACAATTTGCATGTGAGTGAGTTGCAAATAAAGAGAAATATACTAGTGAAATGTAACCTTGATAGTGTTGGAGCTTCTCGTTCAAATTGCTTCAGTGGCCACTTAAATATATAAGCTGACTCATAAAGGGCACCTTTATTCCGATATAAAGACACCTTGCATATCCTTTCATATCTAGTGAGTGAGTGAGATACTGGATCCTGTTGAGAATTAAGATATCCTAAGAGTCTGATTCTGAGGTTTCTAGTAGCCAACTAAAATGATAAACATATCTCTAGGCCCCTCTTATGCTACTAATTCTTATTCCTAATCTTTTTTTTAAAGTTTTATGATCAGGGACCTAAACTATATTGTCTCTTTGTGCAAATAGGAAAGATATAGTGGCTAAAATTACAATGTTTCATGGTGTTCACGAGCTCTTGGAAATTTCATCAAAACTTCTATTACTCTAGATTTTCCATGATAGGTCACAAATGTTGATAATTATTATTATTATACATATATATATTTTGCTGTTTATGTTATTCTTTAGTGTAGTTAGATCTCACTGCACTATCTCATATTATCTGTAATTCCTTGTACAAAATGGAGATTAGTAGACAGTCAAACACTCATATTCTTGTAACTGATTTTAATTTGAGACACTGTAGCATAGCATGTTCATGCTGCATGACAGCTAGTATCAGCATTTACTAGATTGTGTAAGTGCCTAAATCTGCAACCTTCATAGATCTTGGATTGATATTCAATAAGCCAACTGATTGATAAAATTTCTCTATTGGCAGGGAATATTTAGTTGATTTGATTAGGAACCCAGGAAATCTGTGTGAACCTGATTCCTTGCTGAATGGACCTTATTCCATTTCAATAGCTTCACCTTTGCGTCCTCCAAAAGCCAAATCAACCGAGGTAACTGTGAATTTTAGAACCTTGGCCAAGCAATATCTTCTGGACTGTCAATCACTTAATCTCTTCTTCAATGACGCTTCAGCAGGTGACTTCCGTGAATATAACACAAACATTGATTTGAATGTATCATTGTATTTTAACTCTGCTACCAGTTCATGGTGCTTTTATTGCTTGCTTGAAAACCAGATGTCCTAACCAAGGATTGATTTACATGTCCATATCAATGTGCTGACATTTTGTGGGTACCGGCATGGTACCAATACCGCTGTGCATACCGTCTGATATATTAAAAAAATAATATAAATATTATATTATATTATATTATATAATACTATATTATATAAATATTAAAATATTAAATATCTTTAAAAAATCAGGAAAAGGGGCGACATCGCCCCGATCTTTCTCCATGTGGGAGGCGCCGGCGCCGCATGGAGAGACGTGGGCGGGCGATAGGCGTGGGCGGCAGCGCGTGGCGACTGCGGACGGCGACGGTCGAGGTTTTGTTTCTTCTCTTCTTTTTTTCCTCTTCTTCTTCCCTTTTTCTCCGATCTTCGATCTCCGATCTCCCTCAATCGACTGCCGATCTCCCTCAATCGATTGTCGACGGTCTATTCTCCCTCAATCGGCCACCGACGGTCGAAATCAATCGCCGACGGTCGATTTTTCTTGATACCATCCGGTAGCAGGCGGTCCGCGTATCAATAAACTGACGAACTAGTATGTACCACCATACCGGGCAGTACAGCTCGAAATTTCAAACCTTGGTCCTAACATTGTTTATCCAACAAATCTTTGGTAACAATGAGACTTGGAGATTATGCATTTAGTATTTGTTTGACTATTCAATAACCTCGAGAATCTAAAATGGTCATGATGCTTGGCTGTTCTCCGTACAGTACTGAACTTTCTTCACTTGAGATTTCTTCTTCTTTATCCTAATGCATCTTTTTTTTCTTCTGAAAACACTGAAGCTTAATGGATTGAGAAGTACATTCCATTGTAGTTGTATTAGCTATTTGACACATTACAATTTATGTCCCGTCACAATTGGAGGGCACCATTACTGCTTGTTTGGTACTTGAAGTCAAATCTTCCCATTCATCAGGTGCTTTGATTACAAAATTTTATGGTGGACTCGAGCATAATCACATCAGTCTATTCGTTGTACCTTTAATTCAATGAAAATCTATTTAATGCTTGAAGTTTACTTTTGAAAGCTACGACTGGAACAAAGGTCTTTAACTGTGAATTCAGTGGTTGATTGTAATTCTTCTTCATTGTTATGTGGTTTCAATTGATTCTTATTGTTTATTAGACTGGATTTAAATGCTTAAATTGTAATTTCTAGAGTTCCTTGGTCACTACAATTCATGGTGCTGCTACAATTCATAGTCACCATTTTGATCACTATCTATTGAACAGCATGAGCTTTTATGACAACTAATTTCTTGTGAGTAATATCACAAGGGGCTTCAACTGACATTGCATGTTGTACTATTTAAGGTGCTGTTGTTGCTCAAGGAGATGTTGTGGACTTTTCCTCTAGGCCTTTCAATGAGAAGTCTGTAGAGGTGATATCTTCACCACTAGAAGCTACTGGAACTGAACTTTGTGAGCTACCTCTGCCTAACATTCAAAAGGTTGCTCGGCCAGAGCCATCAAAAGCTGTTCATAGAGATGTTCTCCATATCATTCCTCCTGATCCAAAGGCTGATAAGAAGGATTTCAGGCTTATAAAGGATTCTAAACAGAGCCATAACAGACCTAACAACGAGATAAGCTTTGCCGTAGATGACTTAAATATTCCATGGAGTGAACTGGTCTTGAAGGAGAGGATTGGAGCAGGTAAATGCACTTCTTTTCTGATTATCTATATTCTATGAACATATTCCATATGCAGAAACTAGATTGTATGTTTTGTAACCGAGCTATTTTTCAGGTTCTTTTGGAACTGTCCATCGTGCTGAATGGCATGGTTCGGTATGTTCTTTGATGATCATCAACTGTTATATATGCTTATAAAGGAAAAGTATCTGTTTTTCAGTTTCCGAAGTTAAGCAGAAGTGGTTCCATAAACATGAGCTATGTTAGGCCATATTTTCTGTGGAGTATTTAATTTAATTGTTGCTATAAACAACTAATCGTTGATTTTTATTGTGGATATTGATACTTTATCATTTGTAAATTGAGTAGCTAATTTAACATCCTATGGTTTTATGGTTATAAGACGATCATAGCATTACCATTGTAGTAACGTGATCATTAATCATCAGTACTTGCCGCAACTATTTAAATTGACAATTGGCTTTACAAATCACTTTAACAATACTAATGTGTTCCTGCCTTGGGCGGCATCACTTCAACTGCAGAAGAATCAAATTTTAAATTATACTAAGAAATTAAAGGTGAAAATGGTTCTATGCCCACCAATGCTTCAATGACTCTTGCTGTATCCATGCAATTACCTAAAAAGAAGTACTTCATGTCTCAACACTTAGGTGGTGTCCGTTCAGAAGCTTAGATGATGGAACTTGTGTTTAATTTTGAAGACATTAAAATTTATGCTTTTTAAACTTCAAATCTTATTGCAGAATCTTTAAAAGCAGAATTTGTTCTTTTAGGTGGTGCACATTCAGAAGCCCACACCATTCCTACCCCATACTGCTCTTAACCTGCGATGTCTGTCACCTAGCATAGACGATGAAATTTATGTTTGATTTTGAAGACATTATATTTTGTGCTTTTAAACTTAAAATCTTATTTCTGAATCTTTAAAAGCAGAATATGTTCTTTTGAAGTTATGAGATAGTTTTTACCTGTAGGATGTTGCTGTCAAGATACTTATGGAACAAGATCTCCATCCTGAGCGTTTAAAAGAGTTCTTAAGAGAGGTATGCTCAAGTAAATATGTAACAGTTTGCTCTGTATAAATGTCACACTGATTTTTTTTTTTATTTTACAAAATTCATTGCTGCCTGTTGATTACAAAAGCATAAGTCATAGTAATCAGCTTACCTAATAACCTGGTCAGGCCCTTGTTGTTATGATTTGTTTGATCAATTATTCCAACATGTGTACATTATGCATGAAGTCTCTGGGTGGAATTTGGTCATTAATCACATAAACTGCTAACACTACATGTTCTGGCATTGTGATTTTCACATGTATCCTTTTTTGACTGGGCAGTCTTGTGCTCCAGTTTCCATCCTTTTTTGACTTTTTAATCCAGTTTAAGCATTGTAGTCAATCATTTGACTGAACTCAGATCTCTGTACTTTTCAGCTGCATATATTACAGAAAAGTCAACCTTATGGCACATTACTAGTTAGTGCTTAGCTCATTATCAAGATATGTTAAAGAAGGCAAAAGAAATGTAATTGACCATGAGGTTGCATGTAGGAACACATGGTATCTCTATGGCTGCTGATGCAAGGTTCTAGAACTAACTGCTTAACCTCTATACATGGATAAATGGCCATACCATAACAGAAATTTAGAAAGCTTCAGTGAGACCAAAGGACTTTCCTGATATCAGAAGTTTAGAGAAGTAATATATGTAGATATAGTGCTGGAAATGTAAAAGCCAGTCCCTTTCCCCTCTATAAGAATAGGGTTTAAATAGTTAGACATGTTGAATAATCAGATTCTCTTGATACAATCGACTGTCTGCATTTGGGTTAAGATGTTGATCAGTATCATCTTTCTGGAAGTTCGTGAACACCATTGCCAATAGACATGTACATTGAGATATGTTTTGGGGCTTCATAAGAATGCTACAGCAGCATGTGAATGTTTTTATCTTTATTTTTTCACGTAAGATTCATGATCATTGTATTGTTCTACATTAGGTTGCTATAATGAAAAGCCTAAGGCATCCTAATATAGTTTTGTTCATGGGTGCTGTTACCGAGCCTCGGAACCTATCTATTGTCACTGAATATTTGTCAAGGTATTTTCCACTTTCTTCATCTTGTGCTTTTATATATTTCACAAAATCATACCTATCAAACTACTCAGTGAAGTCAGTACATATAAGTTCTTTTGATGAATTTCAGAGGCAGCTTGTATCGGCTTTTGCATAGAAATGGAGCAAGGGAAGTTCTAGATGAGAGGCGCAGATTAAGTATGGCATTTGATGTGGTATGCTTTTTACCTTATTAGATTTCAGTTATTTTGCATAAGTTGCATTTAGTGTAGCACAATTTTTAAAGTACAGCAATCAGAAAGGCTATTTTGGTGACTTTATAATCTCATAATCTTTCACAGTGATGCAAGGTACATGTTTATTAATGGGTATTTGCTTTCCCAGGCAAAAGGAATGAATTATCTTCACAGACGCAATCCTCCTATTGTTCATCGAGATTTGAAGTCTCCAAATCTTCTCGTTGACAAAAAGTACACAGTGAAAGTAAGAATTGTATTCACATATTTTGAACTTTGGTTGCAGAAATTATTTCTTATTATAAGCTGCTTAATATCTATGGCTCTAGTTATGCTTTTGTTCATGGTGTAAAATTTTGGTACCAGAGCTGGTGCGAGTCATTGTTCTGACTGGTATGAATCTGAATGTGTAAGGCTTGAAATATAAGGATTTTATATTTGCAAGCTTGCTTCATGTGCCAGTATGGTATGTACCTGCTGGTAGAAGCTGACAATATATAAATGTTCCTTTTTGGCATTTGGCAAAAGATGTATATTTGCACCAATAGGTGTATGATACAGGTAGGGTGCTGAACTCTGTGCTGACAAACTATTTGAACAATTTACCTATAACCTCTGTCTAGCATTGATAAAAAAAATAGACAATTATGCCTTTACCCAGTTGTGGAATTATTTCTTTTGTATTCTCTGTCATGAATGCTTATGGCTTGTTGACATCTCTTTTTTCCTTGCCAAGATGATATTTCTATCTTAAAACTTGCATTGCTTCATACTAGGAGATCCTGCAAAATTGTTGTCATATCAGTGTCATGTCTATACACGTGGGCAACTTTCCACCATGTCAGTACTTAAAAGCATGTTAAGACAAATTGTGTCATCTACACTCTAAAGTAATGTGTTGTATCTTGTAGGGCTCTTGTATTATATCTTTAAAGGCTACAAAACATGTCAAATATTGGCAATATACATGTGATTCGGACTTTTGACTGGTATTATGTATACAAGTTTAAGGTATTTTGTAAATATTTGCTAATTGTATAAGTGGTTGTTATGGTTCTTATAAAGTTTCATGTGTGATGATCGTAGAAGATCGATATTCCACAAGGTCTCATATTAAATATCAAATATATGTGCTCATTTTTGTATACGTGCTGTGTCTTCTGTCGGGTTGTCAATGTCCATGTCTCATATTCTTTGTTTTACAACCATGTCAATCAGATGCAATTTGTCAAACTCGGATTCCTTCTTGGTTTATCCTACTGCGATTGACTGTATATACCTAGTTTTTCTGTATACCAATAACTTCAACCGCAATGATAGCTTTCTGTTGAACTACAGGTATGTGATTTTGGTCTTTCAAGACTGAAGGCAAACACATTTCTCTCATCGAAGTCTCTTGCAGGAACCGTAAGTTGCTCGTGCTGGACATGCTTTCAACTGAATCCATTTGGTTGATTTACAATAGGTTAATTGAGTTGTTTTGGTTTTCAACTTTGATTTTCTTTGTTCACATTAGCCTGAGTGGATGGCACCGGAAGTACTTCGAGATGAACCATCAAATGAGAAGTCCGATATTTACAGCTTTGGCGTGATTTTGTGGGAGCTTATGACATTGCAACAACCATGGAGTAATTTAAATCCTGCTCAGGTTAGCTGTACTCATTCCATTGGTATTGCCGATTAGAGGGCTTTAGTTCAATGAATTTGCTATCATTAGAGCTTTGTCAGTGTCTTGCCAATTAGCAAATGCATTTATTTAATACATGTGCTGAGACACATAAATGTGCCATCATTACAATTACCAATATATGAAATAAATTGTCATGTGACAGGTGGTTGCCGCGGTTGGTTTTAAAGGAAGAAGGCTTGAGATTCCAAGTGATGTAAATCCACAGGTGGCTGCTATAATTGAGTCCTGTTGTGCTAAGTATGTGGGCAGTTCAATTCCTTGGCAATTAGTCTTCTTATACTTTCTTCATTCTGCTTCTGTTCTTAAAATGATCTGTTGAACTGCAGTGAGCCATGGAAAAGACCGCCTTTTTCTAGTATCATGGACTCCTTGAAATCTCTGCTCAAGCCTCTGCCTCCTCAACCATTACATACTGATATGTCAAGTGCCCAATAGGAGAATGGTTGCATATTTTTTTTTGAAACAGCTGCTGTACTTCTAGTGATCCTACATGTACATAAGTCTGCTTCAATTGTATCAATTACAGGTGATCTTGCATTTGCATTCAACAAAATTTGAATGAGCATCTTTAATCTTGCATTTGCATTCAACAAAATTTGAATGAGCATCTTACTCTTTTAAGTTAAAAGTTAAAATCTATTTCATGTTTTACAATAGATATTAACTCTTTTCATGTCCTTACTCCATCCAATGATTAAATGATATCACAATGTACTCATAACATTATGAATTATTATTTTTTTACATAGTTCATCCATGGAACTTCAGTTCAATTTTGAATATCCTGTAGATAGTAGATTTACAAGTAATTCAATAAACATTTGGTGGGCAAGAGAGAAAAGATAGTAAGGAAAAAAAAAATGACTTTCGAAGGCAAATAAGCAATCATAAGTTTGTAATCGATTGCTCACCGGGTGTCGGGTGTGTTGGCAAGTTGGTGTAGGTTTAATGTGTGAATTTGTGATTTTAATCAATGCCTAATACTATTCTAGACTCGAATCTAGCCAAGTACCACCTAGGGGGTTCCAGGTGCTGGGATGACTAATGTTTTTCTCTGCACTATATCCTGTAGTAAACACGTTATGACACAAAAATTGGACCATTTTGGGGTAGCCCAGTCACTCTACAACCTTGTAAACTATTCTTGTTCATAGTTTTTAAGCAAAAACACATAAAAATAAGGTAAAATATGCTGCCAAGCATATGTACAAGTAAATAAAAATGATGAATTGTTTATTGATGAGGGTGCTATGAGTGCATGACGATTGTCCGTAATATTTCCTCCACTTAAACTATTTACGCTCTTATTGATGCTTGCTAGTAGATTTTGATGATCGCTTCTTCATGTCGTAAGGTATCTTTAGACTCCCAACTGGTTTCTATTCAAGGAAGCTTTTGCTACTTCATCATATACTCGATTTTCTCTGTTTCATTGGGTAACTTTGTCTTACCATAGTGTGAGGTCGTCAAGTTAGAACACTTCGGGAAGCATCTAGTGGATCTGAGTGGTAAGCTTTTAAGTTGCTTGTGTGAAAGATATTATTAATTTTGACTCACGTAGGCAACTATAACTTGTAAGAGACATTGCCCTACTATAATTGGAAAGGGTCCTTCATACTTGCATATCAATCTTTTGTGTACCTTATACCTGAAGAATTGGCATGATGCTTATTAAAGCTTCACTAATACCAAGTCATCGACTTTAAGCTCCTATGGTTGTCCTCCCAGATCTGCCCACTTCTTCATTTTGTTTTGTCACCTTCTCCAAGTAAGCTTAGGCAATATCCGTATTTTGATATCATTCATTTGTATGTGATATGATGATGGGCTACTCTCGGTATAACCAATCGCCAAGATATGAGGAGTCAATAGTTGCTATCTGGTAATGATCTTTAAGGGGCTCTTGTTGGATGTACAGCTCCATTGCAAGTTGTAGGAGAATTGAGTTATGTCCAACAACTTCACCCCATCATGTTTATTAACACTCACGTATTACCAAAGATACTACTTAAGGAATAAATTTATCATTCAGTTTAGCCATCCGTATAAGGGCGGAGGCTTATATAGAAGTATAACTTAGACCACGATAATTTGAATAGCTCGATCCAAAATCGTCCCAAAAATTACGCGTCTCGATCGCTGATGATATTTTGTGGGACTCCCCCCCCCAATAATTTACCACATTCTTCATTATCAACTTGGTCGCCTCTCCCCTAAGCAATGTATGGATTTAGCAATTAATATTATATACTTTGAAAATCAATCGATCACAATAAGCATCAATCTAAGTCCTTGTATTATCGGTAAGCTTGATATGAAGTTCAAGAAATGCTCTCTCATGACCTTTCTAGTATAAACAATTGCTTCAAAAGTCTCATCGGCTTTCACTACTCAACCTTATCTTATTGGTAAGTAAGACATGTCTGAACATATTCCTCTACATCAGCTCTTATGGTTGTCTTCCTAGATCTACCCGCTACTTCATCTTTTTTGTCATATTCTCTAAGTAAGCTCAGGCAATATTTGCATCTCGATATCATTCCTTTGTAAAGTGATATGTTGATGAGTTACTCCCGATATAACCGATCGCTAAGGTGTGAGGAGTCAATGGCTGTTGTCCGATAATGATATCGAAGGGGCTCTTTATTGGATGTAGAGTTCTGCTATAAGCTGTAGGAGAATTAGGCTATGTCCAACAATTTCACCCTGTCATGTTGATTGACATTCATGTAGTGCTGAAGATATTGCTTAAGGAGTAAATTTACTCTTTTAGTTTGGCCATTCATATAGGGGTAGAGGCTTATAGAAAAGTATAACTTAGACCCTAGCAATTTGAACAGCTCGATCTAGAATCATCCCAAGAACCATATGTCTCGATAGCTGATGATATTTTATGAGACTCTCTAATACTTCACCATATTCTTCATCATCAACTTAGCTACCTCCTCCGTTAAGCAATATAGGGGTGTAGTAATGAATATTGCATTCAATCGATCACTACGAGTATCAATCTAAGTCCTTGTACTATTGCCAAGCTTGATATGAAATCCAAGAAAATGCTCTCTCATGGCCTTATTAGTATAAGCAACAACTCCAAAGTCTCATCGGCTTTTGTTACTCAACCTTATCTTATTGGAAGATAAGACAAGTTTAAACATATTCCTCCACATCAGCCCTTATCTATGTTAAATTGAAGGCTCTCTCCACGAGAACCAATATTCGATGAATACCTAGATGTCATATCCAAAGCAAATCATGACACTCTCTCAAGAGTTTACGCCTCAAATTATACGTTCGAGGAATATAAACTCTATTCCCTTTGGTATAAAGGAGTCCCTCCTATACCCAAAATCATCGTGCCTTGCCTTTTTTGATCAGGTGCATCATGGTTACTACCTAAGGATCATTATATAGTCCAACCTTAATCCTAAAAAGGATATTAGAGTATAGCTGACTTGTTTGGCCTCTGCCTTCTAATTGCATGATATTCACCAACTTCACTTTTCTGCTCAATGCATCAGCCATGATATTTGATCTCTTTTAGGCTTGTACTCCATTATCATATCAAATTCAATTAGGAAGTCGTCATTGTGCTTGCTTTGGGGAGAGTTTTTTTTGAGTTTGGAATTAACTCAATACAATATTGTCCATCTTTAGCACAAATTACATTCTAAGAAGGTAGTGCCGCCAAACTTATATACAGTGAACCACTGCTATCATCTCTTTCTCATGCACTAGATATCATTATTCGGTCTCGTTGAGCTTGTGGCTCTTGTAGGCCACCGGGTGACCTTCTTGCATAAGTACTCTCCCAATAACAAACTCTGAAGCATTTGTATAGATTTCAAAATATATCTCATAACTTGGCAATTTGAGTATCGGTTCTTCCAACATAGTAGCCTTTAGGCCTTGGAATGTTATTTCATATTTGTCTGACTATCACTAAGGTCGTTTCTTCAACAATTCCGTTAGTGGAGTGTGCACGTTGAGTGCCTAGCTATGAAGCATCGATAATAATTGACGAAACTAAGGATCTCTGCTTTAATACCTTCCTTGGCATTCGCCACTCCGCCATAGCTTGTATCTTTGATTTATCTATTCAAATAGAACATTCATCGATTCGATGCCCTAAGAATAAAATCTCAATCTGAGTAAAGTAGCACTTTTTCAATTTCACGAATAAAGTGTTCTCCCTAAGAACTTTTAAAAATTATTCGAAAGTACTCAATATGCTCCTCAAGCGTTTAGTTGCGAATGATGATATCATCCAAGTAGACAATCATAAACTTATCCAGATGCTCCTTGAACAATTGCTTCATAAGGGTGCAGAATGTGCTAAAGCATTGGTTAAACTGAAAGACATCATCAAGAACTCGAACGCTAAATACTTGGTCACATAGGTAGTATTTGCTTTATCACCTTCAGCAATGTGCACCTATTGGTATCTTTAGTTTACTTCATCACCTTAAGCAATGCACACCTATCAATAACTTGATCAAAAGTCGAGTTTGGAGAAATACTTCATCTTACCTAATTGGTCGAACAAGTCTGTGATGAGCGAGATGGGATACTTGTTCCTTATCGTCACCTTATTTAGGTCCCGATAATCGACGCATAGTCGAGGCTCGCATCTTGCTTCTTTTGGAAGAGAGTTGGAGCTCCAAATTATGCTTTAGAACTATGGATGTAACCACCAATTAGTAGTTCAACTAATTATTTTTTGAGCTCTACCAACTCTAGAAGGGTCATGTAGTATAGTGATCTCGCTGAAGGCTTTAATCCCGACTCTACTCAATGCGATGATTCATGCCTCTGTATGGCGGTAGAGTTTTTGGCAACTCGGATGGCATAACATCAGTGAACTCTTCCAAAACATCTACCACCATAACACGTTCATAGGTGGCCTCCACATCAAGCGACTAGTTTTATTGTGGTCATGAAAATTAATTTAACTTTTTGCACCCCCTTTAGTTGTAAAGTAGATATTTTTTATGGGTCATTGGTTCCTCCTCGAGAAATAGGAATCATGTAGGGGTCATCACCTCCTATTAGGCATAAAGAGTTTAGGAACGATATCGACACCAACTTTGTCGTATACATGAACTCAATTCTGAGGATTACTTGAAAGTCATCCAATGGCACCACCACCATGTTTGTGCTTTGGCTCAATGTCCCAGTCTTGATGGGAATCCTCTTTGCTAGTCCAGATATTTGCTTAGCCTCTGAGTTCATCTTCTTCATTTGACTTGGGCTTTTCTCTAAGTTCAGCCTAAGTCGTCTTACTTCTCGATCGATAATGAAATTGCGGGTATTGCACGTGTCCACAATTGCATAGGTTGTTTGGTCATTTAACTTGATGTCCATATATGTCAGTGTGCTACTTACTATTTTTGTTGCTTCATCTTTATATTCTCCATCACTTGACCTCGCAATACATTCAAGGAACGCATTGCTATCGTCTGGGGTCCTTGCGACTCATTATTGTTGCTATATTCTGAACTACTCAAACTAAGGATAAGAGCCTCATTATTGTTGCTATATTTTGAACTACTCAAACTAAGGATAAGAGTCTTGCTCTTATCTGATCTAAGGAGGGATGGATTAATGCTATCAATATATTGAGTGCTTGCTTTTGTGGACACTCTCTCATCATGTGCAGTCCTCCGCACAAGAATCACATGTCAAGTTTTGGGGCCTCACTTTTTAAGCTTGATCCTTTATGGGAACTCTTTTTCTTTTGCTCACTTTTGGACTCCTCCTAGGAATACTTAGATGGGTGATTTTCTAAATGTTGTTTTTCTTCCTTGATTCCCCCAATAAAAGAAAGTCGGTGAGTCTTTTTACATTGCCTCGACCAACATTGATGATAATCCTTCAATGTAATTCTTGTTGTGCTCATGGCTTTAAGCTATCGAGGAAGCTTAATAGTTTGTCTTTCTCGGACATGTCTTGCATGTCTGATATCAATTAGAAAATTACTTTATGTAGTCCCGAATGGAAGTGCTTTGATGAAATTATTTAACTTCCTTCTCATTATGAACTCTGTGTTCTTGGGTAGGAACTGAGTACTCAATTCCACTTAACACTAACCTTATTTGATCTCTTACCAACATGTTCGCCACCAAAGTTTTATATCATTATTTAGGTACATTATATCCTTATTTAGGTATATGGTTCCCATCAAAACTTTAGTTTCTATAAAATTGGGCCTTATAGCTTGGAAGTATTATTCCATGTGGAACATAAAATTCTTAAGCTCCTTTGCATCCATGGAATCCTCGTAGTAGTGCAGCTCAAGTGCCCTCAGGTTTTGTGGTGGAGCAACGTGAGTGTTGCTCCCTCTTGCATTAAGATCCCTTATGAGTAATGTAATCATAGGCATGAGTTCCGCCATGACTTTGTGTAAGTGTTGCATGAAGTCTTTGGTGTCTTCCATTGATATGATATTCTACTTCATTTTGCAAGTTCTATATTTCAAGAAGCCATCGTTGGCCTTAGTTGAGTTCCTCTAGACTCGCTTGAAAAACGTCAAGACAAGTTTCAATAGTTGTAAGCTTCTCGTTATAGCTTCTTTGCCTGATTAGCGCTCTGAATTACGCTTCCTCCGCTCGCGGAGAATAATCGACTTCTTGCTCTTTATTTTTGCTGTCGTGCTTCTCTTGAGCAACTCCAACAGCTTAAAAATGAGTTTACACTTACAACCCACCTAAAATTGCAAATTGATTAGTTTGAAAATGAATAACGAACAAGTCCTGGTGTTGATTGTCGAGTCATCTTCAAGCAATGGTGTTGTCTCATGACGACAAGATCATCTCTTGACCGCTAGTGGTCCTACTCAACAAGTCTAAGTCAGAAGACTTCCTGACTCAACTCCTCTGATGCTTAAGTCAACATAAGGTGAAGGAGAAGGAAGACAACAATGTAAACTATGTAAATTAGAATCATCGCTTGACCGCTAGTGGTCCTACTCAACAAGTCCGAGTCAGAAGGCTTCCTGACTCGACTCCTCTGATGCTTAAGTCAACATAAGGTGAAGGAGAAGGAAGACAACAATGTGAACTATGTAAATTAGAAAGTAGAGAGTATAAAGACTCTTACATGCTATCTCTCTTCCTTCTTGGGGTGTAGACTTTATACTCTCTTATAGGGAGTAGATCGTATATTAGTTGTTAACATTTCTCAATATTTCAAACAAGCGTCTATTATGGGACAACTATTCCGACCTCATGTTGTGCAAAATTGTATCCTTGCTAGTGAGTATCGTTCCATGCAATTCTAAACGATATAGATTTTGCTATGCACTGAGCCTCCTTGTGCCTCTTTAAAAAAAAAAAAAAAAAAAGGCCAATCTTAAAGACATGACTTTAGATTGTCGAGACATATTATCATTAATGAATAATGATTATTTCGTTATTATTTTTAGGCCACGTGATAGTGAGAGCACCAAATTTATCTATATCATGTGTTAAAAAAAAAAATTGAAGCCACATGTTTATGCAAGCTCATTTTCTTACCTTTACACTTAAAAGTTGGTTTTTTATTTTTATAATGCATTTACTTTATACAGGGCTGTAGGTCCTTGTTTGGATCATAACAAATGCAGATAAAATAGAATGATGAATATGATCCTTAGTACGGCTAAAAAGGAAACATATGCAGAATATGCATAAATGATGAATATGATCCTGAGTGTTTTCCTTGCAATTGAGAAATAACTAAAAAGCAATGTTTAATCAAATTAAAAGCAAATGGCGCAGGCATTCAATTTCATTGAAGAAATTTGGTTTTATATTTCCACTGAACAGGACTTTGGACCTGTACACCACCTGCACAGCGGAAAAGTGGTGAGTTGTCGTATAAAGAAAACTGATTTCTGTATGACCGCATGAATATGGTGGGCACAGCAGCACAAGACTAACCATAAAACCATAGAGGTTGGTTGTTGACCCTCTTCATCTTTATGCTGGTAATGATGCAGCCGACCACTCTGGATGGACTCATTGTTCTTCCTCCCATCATCATCTGCCTGCTCCCTTTCCCTGTTCCACTGTTCAATTCTGGCCCTCCACTCGGCACTTCCTTCTTTGACAGGGCTTCTGTTGCGGTTCCTCTTGTAAACAGGGTTTCGGTTTAGAGGCCTTCAGCCTTGCCCTTCACAGCACTGGTCCCTGTCACTGTGGCGGCTGCCACCACTTCGGTGATGGTCTCCATGGTTGTGGCAGCCATTAGGACTAAGGATTCTTTTCTACCTCCTATATCTTTCAAATAATTTGTCTTACCTCCCTGGAAATAGTGCGACAATTATCAGAAAAGAAAATAAAGAATTGTCCGAGCAAAAGATAGTGGAATGATAGGCACAGAAGATACCAGCTAATTTGTTTTATGTGAATAAAATTGCAGTATCCACATCGGTCATTCGCATTATCCTTAGCTTGACGGAAATCAGTAAAAGGGGAGAAAACAGTAATAATAGGATGTCCTGCACACAAAATCCCCATTTGAGAAAAAGAGAAAAGAAATATATGATATGCAGGTTATAGACTAACAAAGAAGAGACAAAATGCACATTCGGCATGAGATAAAACACCTAAATATTAAACTACCATCATAATATCTTCCTTTCACGTTGACTAGTACATTTGCAGCGGCATCCTCGTCCATGAATTTAATATATACATTACCAACCTGTAAACGAGGTTGAAGAATGTCAGACGACACATTGAAAAAAGATAAAATAATAATTGATTAAGATCCATTTTAGTCAATATGATTTTGACGATGGACTCCGTAAGTTATTATGGTTTACTCATATCTAAAATAATCCATATAGTTTTAAAAACCTAGTATACAAGTATTTCTTGTCAAGTCTTAGTTAACAGACGTTAAAGAATAGATGTGATATGCCTACTCATAATAAATCATTAATATAATGACATATGTAATTTATTTTTTTAAAAAATATCCATTTTAACCCTTATGGTTTAGGCCATAAACCACTTTAAGTCCTTATGGTTTTACTCATGTTTAAAATAACCCCTATATTAATAAACATTAAAATCTACTTAAGTGACATGCTGACTTACAATAAACCATTAATATAATGACGTATAATTTAAACTAAAAAAAATTCATCTTATCGAGAAAGAGGAAGCAGCAGATGGCGTAGCGATGAATGAAGGCGAAGAGACAAAGGTAGAAGAGGCAAAAGACAAAGGTGAGAGAGAGTTGGACCACCATGTCATAGGCCCGACAAGTGAGGGACGACGATGCCCACGAGGAGGAAGAGGGACCATGAGACTATTGTGTGTCGAGCGTCGAACTGATCGACGCACATCCACTTGAGGTAGGACCGAAAACTCCTGAGCTTGACGTCAACGCGAGAGCCTTCATGCGTCCGACATTCTACTAGGTAGTAGTGGCTTGGTGCTACTGTTGGTGGTCACTTCCATAACAATACCTCCTCGCACTATTGATGGTAGTCTTAATTTTTAATTTAAATTATATATATTATTATATTAATAATGTATTATAAATCAACATACCACGTAAGTAGATTCTAGTATTTATTAACTCAAACTTGATAGGAGGAGCCTATATGCTATATCTTTAAAAATATAGAGGTTATTTTGGACACGAATAAAACCATAAGGACTTAAATAGTACATGACCGAAATCGTAGATGCTAAAATGTATCTTTTTTTAATACTTAAATTATATGTATCATTATATTAATAGTTTACTATGAGTTAGCATGCCAAGTAAGCAGACTATAACGTCTGTTAACTCATACTTGACGAAGGAGATTATATGCTATGTTTTTGAATATATAAAGATTATTTTAAACACAAGTAAACCATAAGTGCTTAAATGATCTATGATCAAAACTAAAAGAGCTAAAATGAACCTTAACCAAATAATATAAACCAAAACAATCATATCTAAGATGTCACATACCAAATGATCAGCCACAAACATTCAGACTTTCAATTTTTCTGAACTTGCTTAGCTCATCAAAAACATTCTGATAAAAATTCTGCCAACAAAAAACTTTATTAGGTACCAATAAATGATAAAAAAGTGAAACCAATAGAAACTATACAACAAATAGCAAGATATGTCCTTGACCATTACTACTTGATGGCACATAATGCTTTTCTCATAAGAAACATGCAGTAAGTATCCAAAACATTAATAATTTTAATTAAGTGAGATTATCTAGTTAAGGCAAATCTATGGTACCATCTCAAGAAAACTGCAAAATGCATCCAAGAGAAACGATAAAGCTTTTATATTGATTTTGTTGGTTAAGCATCTTTCAAAGATTTAAATCTATGCAGAGACAAAGAACAAGGTTCCAACATCAAAACCATGCATTTGTTACTAATATCTAGGCAGAGAAACCCCATTATATCTGCTCGTGAAAATCAACTAAATATCAAAGACAGATTTCCACATCCTCCCGGCCAAACATTATTATATCTTCACCCATGGCACAAGGCTAATGTTCTTTCTTTTGGGATCAATTCTATATTCCACAATCCCTAGTTATAGCTCCTAATGATCATCTATAGCATTGTTTTTAAAACGGCTAGGAGCCAAGGTCCTAAAACACTTGAGGCGCTAGGCGAGCTCAAATGAAGTGAGACGCACTCGAATATCAAATTTTAAAATATATATATTACAATTGATAAATATGATCAAAAAAATAAAAATGACACATAAAATTAGAATTACCAAATTAAACTGTTATAATGTTTTCAATTTGGTGCTAAACAATTTCAACTCATAACAGAGTAATAGTGCACCACCTCAATATGGGCAAGTTAATTAAAATGAGAAAGAGTGGACAAAGAAGGGAAGTAGCTAGCGATCGTAGAGAAAGGTGCCAGAAGTGGGTATTGGACAAAGCTACAATGGCAACGAACGAAGCAGATGAAGGCGATAGACAAGGTTGTCAACAATGGCGAATGGAGCATACAAAGGAGACAAACATAAGGTTTCACTGTCACTTTTAGTTTTTTTCGTTGGGTTGGACATGGGAGGGCGTGTTTAGGTAACTAGGTTAGTTCGTTCGATTGAACCAACTTACTCATTAAATCAAACCCAAGCTTGAAGTCGACCTAGTTTGGCTCAGGCACTTGCCTAAGGCAATCGACGAATGGGCATAGGCGAGCACTCGAGCAGCGTTTCATTGAAACGCCTTGCATAAGCGCCTTCTTGTGTGCCCCGATGACTTTTGAAGATACTGATCTACAGAATACTTAACTAACATGTACTTCATAGATATTCATTGCATTCCTTCTGGGCACTGATAATTAATAATCAAAATGGAAAATCTTAATCACCACAAACACATACATAATAACTTATAGCTGTGATGTTCCCTTATTCTTCCGAATGTTGCTTAATCAAATCAGCATAAATAGGAATGACCCTATTTAGTTTGTTTTTATATCTAAAACTGCAAATATCTGCCATTTCATCATAATTCTGGGGGCACTGCACATATTAGGTGATTAAGTATAGGATTGTATCTTTAGTGGACGAACCCTAGGATGAAACATGTTGCGAATCTGAACATCCAGAACCTGAAAATCTCAGCAGAACATCTATTAACATGGTTTGGTATGTCTTGAAACGCTTCATGACCTTTGCAACCAATCTACTCCCTAATGTTTCCATGAAGTCAGTATCTATGAAATCCATGATCAATTCTTCAAGGTGCCTGAGCTTTTTTTTTCCCCAAAAAACCATCAGTGCAAGCATTACGTACTAACCAAACAATTAAAGTACATCCTTCCACATAGGAATTATAACATAAAGAAGCAAAAGAAAACCCTGACATTATCTCTTATGTAAATTTCAGCAGACCATCAATTAACATAATTTGGTATATCTTGAACCACTTTGTAACCATTGCAACCAATCTACCCCCTACTGTTTCCATTAAAGTCAATAATTATGAAATCCATGATGAATTTTTTCAAATTGCCGTGCTGTTTCTCCCCCATAAACATTACTACAAGCAGTATACCTGCATTATTTCCATATAGAGAGATAACGAAAAGAAATCTTGACGAATAAGATGAGAGAAGATGCGTATCTTTAGATCAATAGAAGAAGAATAAGAAGATGATAGATAGATGGTAAGAGGGACCTCGAAGTGCTCCTGGATCTTGCTGGGGTCGACAGGCTGGCCCTGGGAGTCGAGGCCAGGGGTGACAGCGTTGTCAATGCGCTGGTTCATGTTGGAGTGGAGGAGGGTGGGGCTGATGCTCGGCTGGGTGTGGTGTCGCGAGCAACGCGGACCGTGGCGTCACGCCCCGATCTTGAAGTATAAGGGGCAGTTCACCCGGTCCTTCTCCGTCCCAAAGATCAAAGCCAAGTGCTCCACCATCGCCTCAAGATCACCCTTCTGAAGAGGAGGAGGAAGGAAGAAGGAAACCCTAGGGGAAGTCCAGAACCCTAACAATGGCGAATAGGAGAAGCGCTCGATCGCGGGAATTGCTTGATGCTTCGGGGGGGAAGGCCTACTTATAGTCTCAGATGGAGAGGTGATTCCTACTTATGACGTGGTGGGATCATTGACGTTTTAGTACTGCCGTAATATACTTCAAAAATTTACACGCGGATTTATGAAAATAATATATATATATATATATATATATATATTAGCAACATTTATTATACTGATAGAAAACGTTCCACATTATGTTATGCTGGATTGACACCAAATCTATAGGTAAAATGATCATTTTTTTTACTCAAATTAAATTTTATCAGTTGATTCTAATTTAATTGAAAATTTAGAGCAGTCGAAGGGTCCTGATAATTCCTATAGAATCCAATACGATGAGGTTTTCCTGGATAGAGACATCATTCTCTTCGAAAAAGTTTTGTTGTTATTAAATCGTTATGAGGTTATTAAACATCACAATGATGGTAGTCTAATAGAAGGCATTCTTATAGGTAGATTTCAAGGATGGTTATATTATTCTTAAATCGTTGTCAGGTTCTTAAGCACTGTGATGATGATGGCCTAATAGAAGGCATTCCTACATGATAGATCTCAATGAGGGTTACATCCCATCGTGGGACTCAATGATTACTATGTGATCCTTAGTTAGCATTTAAGGTTTGGATGACTACACAAGCCTTCTCCTTTGTGACACCTCCCTTAAACTCCAAGACACTAGAGAGGTGGTTGAGGAAGGATAACCCCTCTATTAGTAGAAGGTGGTGGCAGCTCTTCATAGTTGAGATCCTCACGATCACTATCGCAACCTTCTCTCTCGGGACAATACGTGGCACCAGTGTTAGAGTCAATGAGACAGACCAGCAAAGATACCAACTCATTGGCGATGACAAATACGACGTTCTTATTGTCCTCATGGAGCATGTCAAGCAAATATTCCAAGATAGCGACTCTAAAGTGGAGCTCTCAATTTGGACGTAAAATGGGAGCTCCAACCTGCCACCTTCGACAACAAGTTGACGAAGGTGCTAAAGCCAAGCATGAGTTTGGCATTAGCGACTAGCTAATGGAGAGTGTTAGAGGTGGTCAAGATATTGATTTAGATACCGAGATCGAAGGGTAGGGTGTGAGGGAGCAAAGGAGGGGTAAAAGTTGACTTTACTTCATGCTGCCAATCAAATTAGAGTTACCTAAAGGAAGGGAAAAAAAAAAAACTATTTTACCTCTAGATTTGATGCTAATCCAATACGTAATTATATTTTTTTGTCAGCTTGATGACATTTGAAAAAAAGAGGTGAATTGTTTTCAATATAAAATTTTAAATTATAAGGACTACAAGGTCTAAGGACAATAGCTAATATATAATTAGCTAGATTTTGAGGGTATCATTAGGACTTAATTGGCAAAAATTATATTTAATTAGACTTACCATAACATTCATATAATTATCTAAACATAGCATTTTCCACCCAATATTGTTGTCAAAAAAAAATTATTGCGATAAGAAAATAACAATATGACATGGAGGGGATTGGTTTGGGAATAAACCGGTCAGAATTAAAACATAGTGTTGTACACGCATCATCGTTTTAAAAGATAGCGGGAGAAAAAAATGTTGCAAGAATTGATCTTTCGTACACATGATTGTAAAGAAATATATTGTTGCACGAAACAATTGTTGCCAGAAAACTTGTTGCTTAAAAATATATAACTTGACATGGAGTATGCACGCATCATCGTAAACAAAATTGTTGCAGAAAACCTTGTTGCAAGGGATCGGGAAAACATTATTGCAAGAATTGATCTTTTGTACCGTCATTGGTGTCTGTTGTACGCATCATTGTAAAAAAGTTGTTGCACAAAACAATTGTTGCCAAAAAGAAATTATTACAATATATATATATATATATATATATATATATATATATATATAATTTGACAGGATTAGAAGTCTGATTGGGAATAATTCGCTCAAAATTATATTTTTTATAAAAAATAAAGAACCAACCATCAAAATCTCTACCAACCAAACCAATCGACACTTATTTTATTCCTCTTATGCTAAATAGGTATAGATTAAGTTCTATTGATTATATATTTAGCTCTCAATTAAAATATTACCCTTTGACTAAGTCAAAGGATAAGTCTAGCTCTAAGTTTGACATATTTGAGTATAGATAATATTCTAATCACATTCTTTATAGATGCATAGGATTATAATACTCTTGAATAA
Source organism: Ensete glaucum (assembly GCA_021527575.1). Lineage (NCBI taxonomy): Eukaryota > Viridiplantae > Streptophyta > Magnoliopsida > Zingiberales > Musaceae > Ensete > Ensete glaucum. The sequence continues at coordinate 7,334,564 of CM038559.1, forward strand.
TTATACAAATTTAAAAAAAATATTTTATATGAAAGTTGATAAAGACAATTACCTTTGTAAAACCATGAAAAATATGGAAGGCTATGCAAAGATAGCACTTAAAGCTTGTAAAATAACAACACCTTGGGAAACAATTCATGATACTTATTCCAAATAAATAAAAAGTATAAAATAAATTCATAAGATGACTTTAAGAAAACCATCATTTTCATAATTATGAACAATCTTTGAAATCAAAGGATAAAATTCTATAGCCTAGACTATAAAAAAAAATGTTTAATCTAACTTAGAACTTGTCAGAAAATGAAAAGCAAGATTTGTTAATCTTCAATAGGAATAGGTTAGACACTGATCAAGGCAGTTTCTACATGCAAAAGACTTAATTCTCTGATTAGATGGTAATTAAAAGATTTTGTAGTGAAAAATCTCATCTAATACCAACTTAAGCATAGACATCATGTACCCAAATCTTTCAAAGCCTCAATCTCTTGCCTAGAAAAATAACCAAACATTTATATCCAAATAAAATATGTACATCTTCCAAAAGTTTTGTATCACCAAGTTAATCATAAATCCAATAATAATAATAATAATCATAATCATAAATCCAAGCATAAATCATTGAGATTGGTTGCGAGTACACCAAATAAGAAATATGAAAAGAGACTTCTCCATTATTTTTTTTATAAAAAATTTCATCATATTTCCATGCAGCGGAATATGTCATTATAATAAAATGTCTTATATGCCCATTATAAATCATCGCAGAATGATATTTTTGAAAAATCTTTCTAAAGAAAAATAGATAAAAACTCTTACAAACAAGCTTTAGAATAGATTTTGAAATTAGGATTTATTTTTTTCAATTTTCATTCATAGGTATTGGTCTTTTGAGGACACGAGTTGAGAGTAAAATTATTTAACCCTTTTTAATTGGTTCCATAATGGAAGAAGGCAGCCACTCAAAGCCACTAATCAGTAATAATATAAAAAGTAGGATTTTTAAGCTCGTGCAAATTGCCACTCATCGACACAGTGGATGTGTTTAATTCTGAGCAGCTTATTTGTAAATGGTATGTCTATAAATGCATCTTTACAAAGTTATATTTCCAACAATGTACTTGCTAACCACAAACATAATTGTAATGATTAGAGGGGATTCTACCATACAAGAATGCTCACTTGGTACCTTATCCCACTGCTTCGATTGAATTATTTAATATTTTGTCTATTATGAAATCAGTGTCCTTAAGACTTTATTTGAGTTAGTATCCAAACTTCTTATATATATATATATATATAATTTGTGACGTTATAATAATATTTTTAAGATCCTCACGTGCCTTTCTATTTTGTCTATCTTACTAATATTACACAACTCATATTTTGTAAAAGACTTTTTATATAAATAATATAATATAATATATAGTAGAGTACAAATTGAAGTGGTAGTAATTACTGACAGCAAAGATTTGTCTTTTTCACAGAATCGTGTACATCCAAATTGCGAATGGGAACAAATTTGGTGACATCGAAATTGAGCCTTGAATCACTTTTGATGATGCATGAAATATTCGTAGTATTTTGGTATGAGGCGGGAACATAATATTTGGCAGATGTACTAAAATAATTCACATAGACGCCACATGTCCCGGCTCAGAGGCGACGCGCGGTTCAATGAACCAAAAGCACTATAAGAAATTGATTCGAATGCCGCCACGTTCGTTGAACGAAACCAAACGGTTTGGTTCCTCGGCGTGGGAATAAGTCACCTTCGGCTGGGCTCGTACCATGTATCCTGAACCGGGAAAAGGTGCGGATCGAAATCGAGATGAAACCGCCCCTCGATCCGACTACTACTTACTACCCATCGTTTACCTCCACGTATGGCGTCTCATGACGTGGGTCCCAGGGATTATTGACCTTAAAGCCGCGTTCTACCGGGCGGATGGGTCAAACCAGCCCAGGAAACCATCCTGGCAGATGTCAGACGAGCGGGGTCCACTGGTCCGACGTTGGTGTGGACGTCCGCCACATCATCCCTGACGATTTCCAGGGGTGATTGCTTCGGGAAGGGTTTGATGCCTACTTCTTTGGTTTTTTTTAAAATTTTTCTTTTCTTTCTTAATCTTGTCCCCCAAAAAAAAAAATAAAATAATAGGAGAAAAAAATAAAACCCTGCCTAAATCCCACCTGTTCCCGACACCACCACGGCGTCACCACCACTACCGTCTCCTCCGCCAGTTTTATTCCCTTACCGCATTAACTTAATTAAATGGTTAAGCCCCAACTCCGCCTCTTCCGTCCATAAAGAGGACTCAGGAAAGCCGAGAAGGGCAAGAGAAAGGGGCAAGCTTTGCCCTCGCCGCGAAGCCATCATGAGGAAGACGAAGAAGGCCCGCTGGGCCGCCGACCTCTCCCTTTCCCCTCCCTCTTCCTCCTCCTCCTCCTCCTCCTCCTCCACCTCCGACGGCAGCGGCGGCGATATCGTTGAAAAGGACGGCGACGACCGCCTCACCGAGCTCCCTGACATCATCCGCCTCCACATCCTCGCCCAACTCCCCCTCCAGGACGCCATCCGCACCGGCGTCCTCTCCTCCCGGTGGCGCAGCCTCTGGCGCCACCGCTGGCCCCACCCCGCCGTCCTCGACCTATCTCCCCACACCGTCGCCGCCTCCGCCGATGACTTTGTCGCGGGCGTCGACCGGTTCCTCTCCGCGCGCGGCCGCGGATGCCGGATCGACGCCCTCTTCGTCGCCCTCTCCCCCGCCCGCCGATACGACGCCGACATCAAGCGCTGGATCGAGTACGCCGCCTCCTGCAGTGTCGAGGACCTCCGCCTCGTCGTCTCGCCTTCGTCCCTCGCCGGCACCTCTGCCCGCCCCGGCCGGCGTCTCCGGAGACAAGAACGCGCTGCCGTCTCCTCCGTTTTCTTCCACTCCATCTGCGAGTGCTCCAATCTCACCCGGCTCGCCCTTTCCGGGCTCCGCCTCTCGAGCCCCGGCGCGAACATCAAGCGGCTCTCCAACCTTGAGGTTCTCGACCTCCATGCGGCGCACGTCACCGACGCGGCCCTGAGGAGGGTCGTTGCTGCCTGCCCTCTCCTCCGGTCGCTTGATCTCCGTCTCTGCCGTAAGCTCCGTCGGATCGTGATCACTGCCAACAGTCGGCTCACCAGACTTACGATCGTCGACTGTCCAAGAGCTTTGGAGGTCACTGTCTCAGCCCCGGATCTCCAGTGCTTCAGGTACAGCGGAAATTACCTCACGAGCTACTCCTTTGACAGCCCCAAGAGATTGGAGGAGGTGTACATGAGCTCGGGCGGCCCTCCATCGTGCCTCCCGCCGAGCAATTGGGTGAAGGCCCTTGGCGGGCTATCCAACATCAGGGTCTTGACCCTTTGTAGTCTTTCGCTTCAGGTAATCGATATGCATTCCTGGGAGAATTGATATGGAATCTGTGTTTCTAGTCAGAGTTTTGATAGTTGAAGTGGAACCTTTTCCTCTTTCTTCATCCTAGTACTTCGCGATCGAAGGTGGGATAGCAACCAGAGAATGCAACAACTTTAGAAACTTGAGAGAGCTGCAGCTGCTGATGGGTATGATGACTGTTGACAATCTAATGAACATCTATACCTTCTTTAGGATATGCAAATGTCCTAGATTGGAGAAACTGTTCATAGAGGTTAGTTCATCAAATTTAGACATAATAATGGGCAGGACTTTTATCTTTCAACACGATTCCTAATTCGTTGGTATGTACTCTTGCAGCTTCCAACTACAATGAATGACCCTTATGTGGAGAATTACCTTATGGTGCCAAAGGAGGAGCCTCCGGAAGTTGATCTTAAGTACCTGAAAATAATAAAAATCAACAACTTCAATGGGCACAGAAATGAGATGCAGTTGGTGAGATTTTTATTGGGTAAGGCTGGTGTTCTCAAGTCTTTAATGGTGATCACTTCCAAGGACTTTATGGTAGAGGAATACATTAAGAATACAGTGGATGGTTGCCGTGATTCCTTACATTTTCTTCAGTCACAACTCTCGCTCTTTACAAAGGCATCTGTGAATGCACAGATAATTTTGAGTGGTCATGATGATAACAAGTTCATCCCTACTCACTGGGAAGTCTATTATAAAGTCTAACTCACCTCAAGGAGAGTTGTAATAGGTTGAATCAGGAAAATTCCTGGCCAGTTTCTCCTATATACTTCCGTTATACTCAATGAAACAATATGTTCTTGTAGTTGTAAAGTTAATGATAATGAAATTATCAAATGCTCATTTCTACAAAGGTTCCAAGTTCTGATTGATTATGTCAAAAAAAATCCAATCATTATTGTTGGACTGATGTCTACAAAGAGATAATTAAATTATGACCCTTTTGTTTTTTTGTCATGGGATTTAGACTTCTGTTCTTTGTAGATATTCATGTTTGGCATTTGCTAACCAAATGTTTGCAGCGGTTCAAAGAAAGATCATTTCTGCACCTGCTTGATACATGCTGCTTTGCCAATGGGTAAGTTTCGTCAAAGAGATAATTGTTCACAAAGACCATGAATCTGATGTTGTCTACTGCTGGAGACGATCTTGGATGTCAATGCAAATCTGTGTTATCTTTGAACTGATTTTAGAACAATAAAAATTGAATGTAAGTTTTTGCCGTAGATGTGTAACACTTGACAATTTGGTGACACTCCCCACAATCATACTCTTAGAATTTAGATGTGTTCTTCTGTTACCTTTTTCTTTTCGTTTCTTGTCTTTTCTTTTGTATCAAGATCTTTTCTGCATTAGTTTTTCTTGGTGCATCATTTTAAAGAGTTTGTTTCACATTGGTGCACCATTTTTTTGAATTTCAAGCATTCTGTCACCTTGCCAGTGGAAAATACCTATTTTCTTCATTATAGAGTGTTTCCTCTCGCAACAGTTCTCTCTTTTTTGGTTACCTTCTGTTATTATTGTACTACTTGGGAAGCCAAATCACTGAATGCAAGTTTGAACAATGGCCTGATATGTGAAAATGGATCTTTTGTCTTTTTTTTTTTCTGTTTTACTGCTTGAATCTATGAGGATGACACTAAGTTCATGGTTTCATAGGTCTCATTCTATTCCTTATTATTATTCAATGTAAAGATTACAAATGTATGCTTTTACATAGATAGTCTTGACAAACTAACCTGGTGCTGGTGTTTCTGGATACCATTGTGGTGTACTCTGTATATGCCACCTAAACCATGTATGCTGTTTCAGATTCAACAATTAGTTTTCTTTCCGAGGATGTGTAAACACTTCGAGTGTTGATAGCAAGATTGCGGGATCATATACTTTCCTGATCACTTGTCATTTCCAAAAAAAAATCTGTTTTCTTTTGTTTCCGATATCCTTTTATCCTCCGTGCTCGTTGCTGTAATTAAATTAAACTATGTTCATATTTATATTCAATGGATATTGTGCTTACTTTGCGCAATTTGCCTATCTGGTGCTATAATTGTTTCCTTTTATTTTTTATTTATATCTCAGCATATCAAATACACTTTTGTCTGATAAATGAGCATTAAAGTTTACTATGATCTTGTTCACTATGCACATTAACTGCAAGCACACATGCTGTCTAATAGATTTAGTTGACATTGTTAATGTTTGTGGTTGAACAAGGTAAATTGATTATTATTAATGATCCAATAAGAGAGAGTCTTAGATTTTATTAGAAGCAATGTTTTTTATTTAACTAGAGATATTATTTTATACAGAGTTATATAATGGAAAAAGATTTATGTCTTTCACCATGAATACTTGAGACATCATGGCTTCTTCTTGTTGTTGCCAATGGATTCTGGTAAAGAATGAGCCTTGTGATGAGATGCCTCTGGAGTAGCTCATTATCGAATACTCATTTTTTCTGCCCTAAAATAGTTCTACACTGTTTCATTGATGCATCCCGAGATATTTCCATTCATTACAAGATATCTGGTTTTCTTTGCCCAAATGGGGGAGTCATCCTTACCAGGTTATTTGACAGGCACATTGCTTTTGACTATTCCCTCATATTTTTACTGTTAAGAATGATTGGCATCAACTTTCAGTTGATGGGTGTGTGGAATTCATTGTTTCTTTATGCTTTTGCATTAGTTTGAAAAGAATTTCCTGCCTTTAGGTTTTTAGGTCTTCATGGATAAAAATTGTAGCTGAAGCTTCAACTTGCATTTTTCCTTTTTATCTGACAGCAACCAACAGGTCAAAGAACTCACTCAAAAATGGTATGTAATGACCCACCTCTGTGGCCTTCCTGAATCTCAAGTTGTTGAAATATTAGTTGGTTTCCTCCAAACAGAAATGAGATGATGAATCCATTGGATTCATATCTGAATATTTATGTGTATCATGGTAGAATGTCTTCTAATGTCATGTATTCTTAATTTTATTATTCCTCCTTTTAGGAGTGTTGTTCTGTGTCTTCTCCTGAGTGAGTTCAGATTTATTCAACTATGCAACACAGAGGTAAGTCTCACTCTATCAAAACAATATATTATGAGATTGCTATCAGACTTTCAAAGCTCAAATTTGTAAGTTGGCACAGACTAATTGGTAGGTTAAATTGGAATTAGAAAAAGGTTTTCAGAATTAACAATGACAACTATGAATTTGGTAGCAGCTTAAAGTCAAAGTTTGACCTGTTCAAAACAGACTTCCTGAGTTGGAAGTCTTGAGATATGTGCATGCACCAAAGGCAGCTGCTCCTTTTGGTCCTGGTGGAGGTTTGACTTGTAAAGTAGGTGCTGCTTGTTTCCACCAAGTGGAAACAAGTGTCACTTGATAATTAATGATAACAATGAGAAGTTGCATCACAGACTACCAATCTCTTTGAAACTACACAAAGAGAGTGTGTATGGAGTCAACAACAACCAAACATATCCAACAAATCAATGCTCAAATACATTCCTTGATTTTTTTTTTCCCATCTGATTTTAGAAACAATAGTAATTAAATCATCAAATATACTACTACTATACTCAAAACATTAAAACATTAATCTAATGATGATGTATTGATGCACTCATTTAAGTGTTAAAGGTTTATATTTTACATCTAAAATAATGGTCTGGTAACAATAATCAATGTACATGCCATGACTTTATTTAGTCTGCAGTTGATTCCTTGTCAGCTGATGTTTTCTATCTTTTGTTTATGGAAAAACTTTGTTCCCTTTTTTAAACTTCTCTATGGATTAGTTTTGCTTTTCTTTTACAACTCTTTATTAAGTGGTATTACATCATTCTTCCTCATGTGGTGTAAATTATCTTGAAGCTGCATTTAGAATGTTTGTAGTAAGATCAGTATCATATAATTCTCAAATCATGGTCTGGATGAGGACTTAATCATGACACCAGTTTAGTTCCTACTCAAAACTATGCAATTGATGTTTATCCTCTTTAAATCACATCTTCACACAGATGCAATGAAGATGCCCATCTAGAGAGTTGGACTGGCTCAGGGATTCAGGATGCTATTCATTTCCAATAAATAATTCAATAGATCTAAAACTGTTCTTCCAAGGAGGAACTTATTCCAACTCTCAAAGAATAAAGGTCATTTGCTGTGTGCCAAAAGAATAATGGATTCCCTACAATGGTTTTATATCCTTGGTTCATGATGTTAGCCTATCATTCAGCAATTACAATTCAGCTAATCTGATACAGCAGCCAGAATAGCTCCCACTGATAAGTTGTCAGATTAATTTCTTTTGCCAACACCTAGAAGAAAAGCTTTGTATGCATTTAGAAAAGTGAAACATGAGTTGATAACTTGTTTTGTAGTAAATTGTGCAGACAAGATCCTCATAAAAAGATGCCAAACATAAACCTCAACTCACTGGTCATATTTGAGAACCTAAAGGAACAAAGAGGAGAAAATTCTTGGACCTTGCCATCCAACTTGTCTTTTATTTGTTGACAAGATGAATACCATTATATACAATGGCATGATATCCTCATTCAAGTACAATATTTCCAAAGCCAAAAGAGATCATGATATGTGAACTCCATTATTTCACCCTCCTCATAGTCTCCAACATTAAGGGGGGGACAAATGACATGTTTTTTCTCTTAAACAAAACAGATCATACAATACAACACAAGCAAAAGAAGATACAAGAGCTACATTGACAAAAGGAATCACACTTCAAACTGAATCAACCCCTTCCACCTGCTGCTGCTGAGCAAGATATCGTTCTCTTCTTTCTTTCTGAAAATAAAAAAGGAAGGAAATGGGAAAAAAAAATGCTCATTTGAGAGAAGAAAATGCATTAGAAGCCAAATAGCAAGGAAAAAGAGTATTACCCATTCATCGATAACCAGTCCTCCAACAATCCGAGGACCTGTGTCTTCAAGGGGCTTCTTGCGTGCCTCCAGTGCAGCATCAGCTTCAGCCAGTTGCCTCTTCAGCTTCTCCATTTGCTTCAAAAAAGTATATTGCAATTTACACCACAAGTCATCCACTAGTCCAAGATAAGAACAATTACTGTGTGCATGATTGGCTTACCGGGCAGGGGCGATCTGGGTCCAGGAAGACAACTCTTAGAATTTGCTCTACTGCAACCTGATCTTTCTGTTCATCAAACTGTTGAACAGGTATATATCAGCAATTGCTTCACATGACATTTTGGCCCAGAAACAGAAAAAGCTGATGAACATTTGCAATTTTGATATTAAGTTACTAAACTCAGGAGTGAAGATGCCCATTACAAATCATCATTCTCATCTAGCACTTTTGAGAAACTCTGGTATACTCATAGCATTTCAACATACTCAACAGAATTCTGAAACAAAAAGAACTTTTGGATGGACAAATAGTTCTGTGTTCCATACACCTGTGTGATAAAAAATGAAAATATAAAAAATAAACTAGAATTGAACACACTATTCATTTATGAAATAGGCAGATGATATTTCTCATGATAAAGTTTGTAATATAAAGTCCATAAGTTTATCACATATCTGTGCACTTAAATATTTGTATTACTCCACATTGTTCACATTTTTTTTTCCCATGTTACAATGAGGTTTTCTGAAATATGAATTTGATAGATAAATAGAAGTGGCTCCCACCTTATTGTATCACTAGAAAGCTAAAGTAGCCAATAAGTTAGTAGAGATATCCTCAATGGCATGGAAGAGAATAGAATTTCAACATAATCATGGATGCTTTTTTTTTCTTGATTTCAACATAACCACACATTTGAAGCAACAGTACCCTATTAAATGTTCTGCATCATGAAAGTAGAAATAAAATTTGAATGATAGAATATCCTCTGGAAGAGTTGATCTAGAAAAAGATATTATGTTTCAAACTTTTAAGACCTAAAATGGGTTGGGCCATATCCAGTTAAAAACCAGCCAAACTTTCATATTTAATGATGAGTTGATTTAGATTAAACTAAAATTTCAAGTTTTGGCAAAATGGAACACAAGCTCAGCCATAGAGAAACAGACATATACAATCAAGCTGCAAGGAAGAGACAAAATAGACTTACTAGTTCTGTTACATATTCCATAGGACCATTCACCTTCAAGCTAACAATCTTGAACTTAACCTTGCTCTTTTGATCCATTGGCTTTTCATTATTCTCTGGTTGCTCAACAAACTTGAAAACTGCCACCGGAATGGAAGTTTTTTTTTAAAAAAAATACATCCTCAATCTGAGCTGATTATTCCATCCTTTAGAGAGATCATTTAAGAAGAACATCAGTAGGGAAAAAACAAATTTACCAGTTGCAATGATACTCTCCCCTGGGGAGAGTATACCTCCAGGAGGACGCATGAAACAGCTCTTTGGTGCAGTTGTTTGGAACTAAATCCACTTAGAATAATCAAAATTTGCCCAAGAATATTTTAGAAAAAAAGTAAAAGAAACATGGAAAAAAGTAGGCCATTGTAACTTTAGTTGATATTTCAAACAGAAACATCATGCTAGATGAAAAACATTAAAAAAAAAAAATTAGCGGAATGAATTATTACAAAGAACATATATTAAGCTGAATACTGTGTATTACTACTTAGAAATAAGTCAGAAAACAGAAAGAGCACACACCTTAAATGCCACATGCGACTTGCTGGTGTTCTTAATCCTGACTGCACTTTGCACCTGTTTTCCAGGTTCATCTTCAACAAAGAAACCATATAAATTAGAAGGTTAATCACAGAACACCCTGACATTTATTCTCCGACAGACAGCTTCTCAAAAAGAATTCTCAAACTAGAAGCAGAAGCTATATTTAATTTCATTAGACAATCACAGTTTTCGTTGGCCAAACAAGAAGACATCAGAATAACATAAGGAAAAAACCAATACTCAAAAGCATAGCACAGACAAGAAAAAAGGAGCAACCTTATTGACTAAAGGCCAATGGTAGAAAACTATACTACAACCTCTTTACTTGAACACATTAAAGAACCTTTTATCAGTTAATGAGGCATAAAGTTTTAGGGGAAAGAAGCAAACGTCAAAACTCAGACCTAAGCAACCAAGGTTAACGAGAGACAGAAAAAGGAAGCCTAATATTACAGCAATTAATTTTACAACAACAGATCATAAGAAAGTATCGAATTAGCAAATGACTATAACAATCGGAAATTGGTATCCCAGGAGAAAAAAAGAATACAATTTTGCTGTAAAACTACATGATTTGATGGTGTAATATGTCTAAATTGTATTACGATCCATAGAAAGAGACCGAAGAATAGGGTACTTTGCGTCTCCATAACTCGCATCTGAGATAATGGATCGAAAGAACAAATCTACAGATTTAGAAGTTAATCCACCTTTTATTACCTAAATTTAAACAGTAGCCACCAAAAGAAGTACTTTTACGAGAAAGAAGGACCCAAATCAGAAGCAAAAGCCACAATTTTCGGCCAATTCAGCCCCCCCAGAAGTCTCGAGATCCGCGAACACCCAAAAAAAAGAGAAAAAGATCACTCCTTGCTAAGCTTCAACAGAGATCTAACGAAAAAAGATTGAAAAATCCGACAAAAGAACCCATAAAATAGTTACCAGAGCAAGCACTCACAAGGGAAGTAGAGCTTGGTGGGCGGATCGAGCCGAAGGCGGCGTCTGGTGGGCAGCAGCGACCTGGCAACCGACGAGACCGGGCTGGCGCCGGAGCTGCGCCTTCCGGCCGGCGCCGCCGCGGCCCCTCCCTCCACCTGCCCCGTCTGGCCTCGCCCCGACGATCGGTAATGGTGGTTATGCGTCAAAATGAACGTCGACGAAGAGTTGGACGACGATCCTTCATCACCTCCTCCCCCGCCGCCGAAGAAAGGCAGCCGGCAAATCCCCCACCCCTTCCCCTCCGTCCCCGCCTTGACTTCGGCTAACGCCATTGCGAACACCTCCCAGATCGGCTACCAGAGTCCTGCTCCTTCTCAATCGCCGGCGGGGAACCAGATCGCTGCGGTATGAATCGCGCCACCGAGGATACGTAAAGGAAGCCACTGAGCTGGCGTCCGAAAGCTCAACGGTATGCTTTGGAGTCCGGGAACCTTGGTCAGCCAGATCCAATCACCGCCTCCGTAACTTACCCCTCTTGTGTTTCAGTATTTTATTCAGTATTATGTGACAATTTATTTTTAAAAATAATTTCTTAAAATAAGGTTGCATTCACCGAATAATGTAAATTATTATGTAAATTGAAAAATAATGTAATGTTTTATATGATATGAATGATCAAAATCCAAAGCACAAAAATTTGTCTGACTGCATGATAGATTTGTAAAGATTTCTGTTCGATAACGATATAATGTACATTATTAATATTATTAGTATTATTAATGCCATGCATGATGATGTTGTAAGGTCGTGGTAAGAGCACCGGGGAGTGACGGAAGTCGGCGAGGGTTGTGGCGTCACTAGTGGCTTGGCGGAGCCGGGTTGACTTCTGAAGTCAAAGTGCCGTCATTTACCCACTCAGGGAGGTGACCGCATGTTTGTGGACCGCAGCGTTGGGCCCATCCTCGTGTTGTCAAGAGCCCTCGGGGCAGGGGAAGCGCTGCCGCTGCCACGGCCACGGCCACGGCCACGCGAGGAGCAACGGCATCAAGGTGACGGTGGTCTCCCGGACTCTTAATTGATATGCTTGCGGCACTGCATCGATAAATATGCATGCCGTCTGCGGTCCGGTGGCGTATGGCTTGAAGCTGTTCGAGGAAATAGCAGCGCTTCATTGATAAAAATGTGCGCCATGTGTGGTCGAGTGAGAGTTGGGATTGAAGGTGTTCGAGGAAATGAGGCACCTTAATATTTATGCGTTGGACTTGAAGGTGTTCGAGGAAATGTGGCACTTCATTGATGTATATGTATGTCAGGTGGGGTTGGACTTGAAGTCGTTCGAGGAAATGCAGCAGCAGTTCATTGATACGTGTGTCTGTCGCGCGTGTGGCCAGGCGGAGTTGGGCTTGAAGTTGTTTGAAGAAATGCAGCATCTCACTGATAAATGGATGTCGCGTGTAAGATCGGGTGGAGTTGGCCTTGAATTTGTTTGAGGAAATGCAGCTAAGACTGCCATGACCAAGGAGGATCGAACCATTTGACTCAAACTACTAACCCAAGATACAGGTAGTTTGTTGGCGAGTGGAAGCAGATACGATGTCCTGGCATGTCCATGATCCTTGTGCAATTTCTCAGTGATGAAGGCCAGGTAACATGCCTCTCCTTGTGCATTGAACAAAGGGACTAGGTTGCAGTCATAAGTGGGACTAATGGTGGAAGAAAGTTGGAAGCAGGTGAGGGAATTCTACATGCAAAGTTATGGATTTTGAACTAGGTAAATATTTCTAGTTTTTCTACCAAAAACAAAAGAGTAATGAGATCTGGTTTCAGTTCTTAGCAGCTGATACTTTTTTTTTTTGAAGGAGGATAACAATCTACTGAATATATTGGAAAGTGGAGCGTGATGAAAGCAATTTGCTGATTGCAAAATAGAGAAACCATATTGAACAGAAGAAGAGGGGAGCTCTTTGGATCCATCGTGTGAACATGGAAAAGAGAGCAGCATGTCAAGACTTCCTTCTCACTTACTCGCCAGGTTAGGAACGATTCTTCTTTTTCTTTTTCTCAAGCCTCTTAAGCTACATTTGTAGTTTCCTCTAAAAATTTAAACCAGTATTTGAGACATGATTTTATGAGCTATATTCTTAATGCTCATCCTCACATAATGCGTGCTATTTTTCACTGTCATCATTTCATTTAAAAGTTGAAGTCATTAGATGAAACATAATATATTGATTTATATCTTAAAAAATTGATGATTCTTGATAAAAATGTCTTCTTGTCCCGGTATTCCAAAAGGAGCTGAATTTAGCAGGTTCATCAAATGTATTAGAAAACACTGAAAATGGATCTCTGTATTTGTAAAGAAAAACCTACAATCATCTGAGCTACGCAAGGAGACTGATATGCTGATTTGCTGGTGTGGGACAGATGGTTCGATTAGAGTAATAGCTTATGATACCCAAGAAGCATTTAGGAAGCATTTAATTTCATCTTTGTTTTCCAATTTATTCTCCACAAAAAAAAATAGGAAAATCTGTAATATCTCATTTGGTGGTGGTGGATATAATGATCATGATGATCGTGATGGTGGGTGAGATTTCCTGCGCGTGGAGCCTTTCAATACCTTCCCATACACACTTGTAGACAGATATGATTGCAAGATCTACTATGGCATCGAGGTGTTTTAGTAGTAGTATTCGAAATCTAATCTACTAAAGCAAAATGCAATAGAGGCTCTATTGCATAAGTGCTTGAAAATCTATGGAATTACCCCTTCTAAGTTTTGTTTCATTTTAACAAGTTCAAAATCTCAAGTGAACTCTTTGGAAGCAGGATACTGTCTTGAAGGCATTACGACATCTTCAACTAGGTAATTTACTATTAGAAAAATATTCATATGTGAGATAAAGATTAAATAAAGACTAAATAATAGTTTCACATTTTTAAGGATTTGAAGAAATTGGCAATATTTAGTTATGTGTGAGTTGTAACTTAATAACCCATTGTTCTCATTAGTATCCAATCTCATGTATGGTTGTCTTGACCTAGTTTGGCTCAAACTCATCAGACCCAAGATTGATAAAAGAAATGAGTAAAATAAATTTAGATGTTGATTGTAGCCAAGTGAGCCAGGTACTATGTCAAATCAGGGAAGATAGATTAATTCAGGCATGAACAAGTAGATGTTAGGAAAATATTTATGTATAGGATGAAGATTAAAAAGAAATTAAATCACAGTCTTATATTGCTAAGGGTTGAAAAAGCTAAATGATTAAAAGGGTCAGATGATATATATATTCAGTTTCACCCATAGCATAACAGTTTAAGCTTTTAAGTTAACTTTTGTTTTACATGTGATGGTCTCAACCGAGTTGGACTCAGACTCATCTTACTGAAATGCAGGAAGCATCTTTAGAGAAATATACTTCTTCAGAATGATGGCTTTAGCTTCAGCATCATGACGAAGAAGTCGCTCTACTTCATTGGGCGGAATGCCATGCCAAATTTGTGGCTTTTGATATCGGTATCCCAGCTTTGCAAAGTTGTGAGCAACTCTGTTCCCTTGCCTGTATATATGGGATACAGTGAAGTCATTCAGCTGGGGAATCAGCACCCTAATCTCTCTCGCAATTTTTAGATCTTCCTTGGACTTCAATCTCACCTCATTCATGAAAACATCCACCACTGTCTTTGCATCGCCTTCGACCCAGATACTGTGCCACCCGTTCTGCAAGGCCAGCTCGAGACCTCGTTTACAAGCAGCTAACTCAGCAACGGAGCTCGTCGCCTGCCCAATGCATTCAGCATATCCCAGCATGAACAACCCTTCGTGGTCCCGGCACACACCACCTATGCTGGCGTTGCTGAATTTGCACTTGGAAGCTCCGTCAAAGTTCAACTTGATCCACCCGGAACAAGGTTTTTCCCATGCAAATGAAGATGCATTGCTGTGGTGATTCCTTTGGGTCAAGAGCCAGAGTGAGGTCTTGACACAACTCCTGATCATTTCAGGGGATGATGTTGGGAAGATAATCTGATAAAGCTTGACACATCTCCTGATCATGGAGAAAGATTATAATGAGCAAAGAAGAAGAAGAAGAAGAAGAAGAATAGAGGAAGAGGGGGAGGAAGCTATACATGAACTTGTGCAGCAAAACTAATTTAAAGGTTTGAAGGGGAGGAGACCTGAGGAACTCACCATCCAATTCTAGCAAATACCAATCAAAAGACTCCAATAAAAGAAAGGATATGTCCTTAAACTGTCCATGTCAAAAGTAGCCATTGGTGTTGTACCTGAAAAAACTGCCTAAAAAGCCTGAAGATAGACAATTTATGCCCAAATATTGGCTCCTATCTATGACTTTGTTATAATTAGCACAATAACTCAAAAGTTTGACTTTGTGATTCCATAGGACCAGATTATCCATTGGCTTCTTATTTGTTTTGATTAGCTTGTGTACACTGACTATCGTCTCTAGATTCTGGGTTGTTTCAGTGTTTTCAATTAGGTTGTAAGTGCTTGTTCTTTCGCTTCACTTGTATGTTTTATATCGAAAAAATATGAAAATGGCAATGAGATCCCTTGTTATGAGATGTAACAAAGATTTTGACTGCCATAGGTATGGTCTTGCCAAAATTGTGGCATTTCTTCTCTTTCCTATGAAGCAACACAAAGGTTCAATGTCTCAATATGAACAAGATGTACAGTAGCTAAATTTACCTTTCTGATATGGGATGACCCATGTCTTCTTTTTCAAATATTGTTGTTCTTGAACATTACAGCAATTTATTGATTTTTAGAAAATTTTCATGCATCCATGTTTTCGTATTATTTTTTAAACAGCACTTATCTTACTTATCCTCACGGAAAGCAAGTGTTCTGAGAAAGCTAACAAATGAGAATAGACAAAAAAAATTCATAATTCATTGTTCACGATTATGTTTAGGAGAAATCAAAAGTTAAAAAAGGATTAGGAAATAATTTTACGAATAGTTTTCTTTCTGGAATCCTTCCAAATAACAAAGACTTCCTAGTTCTTTTATAGGGCAGAATGGGAATTACCATTTTGACTTTGATGATGGCTTACATCTAATTTTCCACTTGTATGTAATAAATATCCTTAGAAATCTCAAAATAATATTTTATAATAATATTTAGGTGGTTTTTAATTTTAAAGTTAAGGCAAATTCAGCTTTAATTGGTTAAAATAATAAAAACCATAATTTCATACTTTTTAAGGGTTGATATAAATTTTGTCTATTTTAATGGTTTAAAAAATAGAAAAAAATGGTCATATAGGCATTGTAAGTGTTTACAAGGTTTTCTGAAAATTTAAGAATCTTTTAAAAAGATAGAATGAGAGTTCTATTCTTTTTGAATGAATTTATATTATTTTTAAATAGAGTATAAAAACAGTATAACTATAATCTTCAAAAAGATTTTTATATACTTAAAAATCTCATAAAATCTTATAATAAATTCAAGTGGTTTTTGTCCCTCTCTGCATTCCCAGCTAGCTCCAAAACCTAATCACAAAGCATAAATTGAGCCACACACCGAACGATATAAATTTTTCATAAGCAATGATTCACTCCTACCCTCTTAGTGTCACTTTGATCCTAACACTTCTATCTTTGGCTATCTGTCTTTATCCATTGTTATGACCTCCGTCACTTTTTTTTCTTGGAGAAGACAGATTATTTTTTAAAACTTAAATTACACGTATCAGTATATTATTAATTTATTATGAGTCAACACATCATTTAAGCATGTTCTAATATCTGTTAACTCATGAATTTAAGTGGTGCATGACCAAACCATCAAAGACTAAAATTGATCTCTTTTCTTATTTAAATTATACGTGTTATTATATTAATAGTTTATTATGAGTCAATAAAATACTAATTAAAACATGATAAAATGAGTTTATATGTTATATTTTTAAAAATATAAAAATTATTTAAGATATAAATAAATCATAAAAAATTAAAATAATCTATGATCAAAATTACAATCGATAAAATTAACCTTAACCTCATAAAAATATAATTCAGATCATCCAATCTAGTCCCACATAAATCCTATTGGATTGGGCTCGACCCCAAATATTATTGCCACGTCATGCTTTGTGATTCGGTCGCTGCTTTAAAAATCGAACCCTATCTTCTCGCTCCTCAAGACGACCAAGCGAATAATTAAAGCAGAAAAAAAGAGGAGTCATCTTTGGCGCAACGGCGGATCGATACCGGAGTCGTGTCCCCGTGCCCTGCCGGAGAAATCTAGGTTTCCGGTGACGGATCGGAGAATGGGATCCTCCGAAAATCCCAATTGGTTCCTGGATTGCTCCCTGATCGATGACATCCCCCACGCGGGGGGCGATTTCGCGGCGAACGATGTTGGCGGGCTCTGCTGGCCCCCTCAGGGCTTCAACCCCTCTTCCAGTGTTAGGTAATTCGAGTCGGAGGCATGGGGGTTCTTTGGTTCTTACACTGTCCCGATCGCTTTGCATGTTGGATGGAACCCAGATCTCGCTTGTTAACCTTCGGAATATTTGATTCTTATATCTTTTGTTTCCCTTGTTCGTTTATATAGTGTGGTGCTTGATCTAATGCTTGGTGCTGCTATTGATGCATCTTGGTTGATGCTTATATATATATATATAGTGATAAACATGTTTGATTTAAGGGAAAAACCATCTGTAGTTGTTTGTTAGGGTTTACAATTATCTGGAAGAAGACTTTTAATAACTTGTTACGGATGATCTCACCTGCTATACTGCTTAGACTTATTTGTATTGTTGGGATGGTTGAGAACAAGTTTGATGATATGCACTAGTTGGTATAATGGTACCTGTTTTTCTTAGTGTTATCTGGGATAATATGCTGCTTTAATAGGATCTTAATTTTTCCTCATCGTCTGTCTAGAAAACTGTGAAGCAAAGTATATATTTGCATCAGCAACTTGATGTTGTATCATATAAATTTACAGCTAAGCTATGGTTTTTAAGGCATTGCAGATTGATAATCGATTTGATTTCAATTGTCTAGGAAATGCCTGGTGCTTTATATGAGTTGGTAATTTAGGTTAGTTGGTCTGGTTGGAGAAAATTATGCACTTTATGCTTATAATCCGCAATTTTTCTCACTGTCAACCCTTGTCCTGCATCATGTGTACCCATCTAAGAGAAGAATATATCAGTGAGCTAATACGTGGAGAGATGTGATTATCCAATACATAAGGTCATCAGACTGCATAATGAAGAGGACAACGATTAAGTTCTAGGTTTGTGGTAGATTCATGGAGGGAACCAATTTTTTTTTAAAAGATGTTTGTTGGGATGGCTCATAATTAGCATATAGAATATTATCCTTACAATTGTTTTAATTGCTTATCATCAAAACCTTGTTATGCAAATAAATAGATCAGACACATGAACCAATGAATATTTTTAATTATAGAACATGTAGAATATTATCTTTTGAAGGGTCTCATCCATGCTGAATCTTGATTGGACTGACACTTTCTGCTTAATGAAGAGGCCGGGTCCAGGAGATAGAATATCTTTTTGTTTGGTCAAAAGAGAGTTTTTAGTTGGATGATTCTCATATGCCTTAGAGAAGGATAGTCAATTTGAAAAAGGCAGTTCATGCCTTAAACCTCTATTAGGGAGCTGGAGTCTATATAGGTTGTCATTTCTTCACATCTGATAATTTTGAGAACATAGTTTTGCATCAGTTACTGCTGTAGAAATAAGAGTAAGCTGTTATGATACAATCGAGTCAAATAAATGAACTCAGTCTATGTACTGACTCAACTAGAGGAGCAGCAGCAGATGATGGTGAGTAACAGTTGCAGCACTGAGTACTGGTCACCAAGGCCCAGTGGCCATCTGGTGAGGCCCTATCCTCATGTGAACAAGAGGTTGGAATATCCTGATTTCTGTAAACATTCAGTGATTTTTGGTACCTCACTAGGTACAAGACAAGGGAACTAAACCCTAAATCATCTCAATGTGCTGCCCAATGTCATTATAGGATCCAGATGAAGGCTCGACTAACACTTGTTCAGGGATTTCTGGTATCTAACTAGGCACAAGACAAGGGAAATGAACCCTAGATTGTCTTAACGTGCTGCTCAGTGTCATTGTAGGGCCCAGATGAAGGCTGAAGTCTCATCAAGTCAAATAAATGAACTCAGTCTATGTACTGACTCACCTAGAGGAGCAGCAGCAGATGAGGATGAGTAACAGTTGCAGCACTAGGTATTGGTCACCAAGGCCCAGTGGCCACCTGGTGAGGCCCTATCCTCATGTGAACAAGAGATTGGAATATCCTGATTTCTGTAAACATTCAGTGATTTTTGGTACCTCACTAGGTACAAGACAAGGGAACTAAACCCTAAATTGTCTCAATCTGCTGCCCAATGTCATTATAGGATTCAGATGAAGGCTGAAGACTAACACTTGTTCAGGGATTTCTGATATCCAACTAGGCACAAGATAAGGGAAATGAACCCTAGATTGTCTTAACATGCTGCTCAGTGTCATTGTAGGGCCCAGATGAAGGCTGAAGTCTAACACAAACAAAAGTCTGACCAACTTAGAAGTCTAACCTTGGTTGTTTGATCACACCAAAGCATGGACATTAGCTTTTGTTGCATAGATTTTTATTCTCTTTCTACTATTAGTCAATTATAGCTAGGAGAAAGGTAGAACAAGTTTTATATTAGGGCATTGTGAACGTCCTTGGGTAAACTTTTTAGTCTATTATATTATAGAAAAGTAGAACAAGTTTTATAGAAAGGTAGAGCATCTTTTTAGACAACACTCTCTATTTTCTAGCAATACTCTTTTTTCTCTCTAGTCTCTTGTGGAGACTTCTTCTCTTCCTTAAACTAGAGAAGCATTGATTAGGGCATGTTATCTGTAACTGTTTATTTTAGGGCATCTTTGGTTACTGCTTCTAAAAACTTCTACAGCGACCACCATATGCAATTGCTCTTTTACCACCTATTTTCCCCTTGATGAGTTAAGCTTATGTGACATCTCCTATATAATGATCAAGGCGCTCAATGACATGATGTTGATGCAAAATTATATTGACAATCTGCTCATCCATATCAACCAGGCAAACTCATGCACTGACAAGGCAACATCAACAGACAAGATGGTGCTAAGGATTGGAAAGTCATGATAGACATGTTGCGATCTGATATTTTTGTCTTCCGTTTTTTGGGGTGTGGTGGGAGTTGATGTTTCCATTTGTCCTGGCTTGGCCCAACCCTTCCCTGTTGTCCTGTGCAGTGCTATATCCCTCTGCTTATTTGCGGTTTAGCCAAAGTTCTGCTTTGTATTATTTTCATTTTCTAATAAAAGATTCTTTAGGTTAATTGTGTCTCCCATCAGTATGCTGTCAGGATTTTAAGCCAAAAAGTTGTTGTATGTGCCTATTAGTGAATTTTAAATTAATAAATATTCAATAGTTTTGGGATTTTCTGATATATTTTGTGTTAAAATCCATATCACCAATGTTAGAACTTGCTGTCAGATGTCCATGACTTGCAAGAACTCTGTACCCGCTGCTGTCTTTTAACTGACCCTGCATTTGTTCTGCTTTTAATTGTTACCATTGTGCTGCATCCTCTTGCCACACTGGAACACATACTTTTTAGATGCAATTTTCGTTCTATACTGTTCCATCTTGTTTCTGATATTCCAATCTCATGCCTATGTGTTCTCTATGACAGTGTGGATATTGATAGCCCATTTGTAAATTCTGATGGACTCAAGGAACCAGGCTCTGCAAAACGGTTCGAGTCCTTTTGAGCATGATACTAGGGATTTTGTTTACATTACTTTATGTACATCGGTGTGTATCAACTTTGTAATTGCGAAGCATTTATGAGTTGCAGTGTCAGATCAGAATCCTGCAGTAGACCTGCCTCTAAAGCTTGTAGGGAGAAGATGAGAAGGGAAAAGTTAAATGATAGGTAAATTAATTCATTATCACATGATTATTGCTTATCTTGTGGATTATCATCCTTCTTGCATGCCTTCAGGGTTTTCACATTTTCTCGATTTTAGGTTCACGGAACTCAGCTCTCTCCTTGATCCTGGGAATCCACCAAAGACAGACAAAGCAGCTATTTTAAGTGACGCTGCTCGTTTGGTGACTCAGTTACGAAACGAAGCACAGAAGCTAAAAGATTCAAATGAAAGTCTCCAGGAAAAGATAAAAGAACTGAAGGCAAGCTTTCCTTTCATGTTATGCTTATGCCATATTTGTGTGTGTGTGTGTGTGCTGTCAGTATTTATTTTCGTCTTCTTTCTTGTATGACTTTGAAATCAAAATAATGTTTAAGTTGTTCAGAATTTATTGATTGTTAAGAATCATAAATTTTCATGTAAGGATGGCAGCTAAATTCTATTTTCTATTTTAGTAGTGTTGAATAAAATGTCATGGTTCAGAATAGTTACTGCAGCATTATTATATTAATTTGAGACTGAGATCACTTTTTTAGCAAATACTTATGACAGCAAGTAGCTACATGTAGCGAATGGGGTGCGGAATTTCTAGGTGACTGGTACTACATGCCATCAGTGTTATTATCTTGGCCATTAATTAGCTTTATGATTGTTGTGCCATGTTCTTCACGTGTGGCTGATTCCTTTGAGGCCAATATTGAAGATCCCACACTTTGCCAAAGTTGACAAATGTTTGATTCTTCTAGAATCAATTTCATTTACAATTTGTGTTTTCCAGCTCTAATGTCAGTCTCTTGTGTCTTTGAATTTTTATGTTCTAACTTCTCATATTGCACTTTTAAGTTTCTAGTGACTGTTTTCTCCGCATTTTTGTTGTGTTTGAAAAATTGCAATGAGTGATATTTCTTGGACTCCTTTATGAAACAACCAGAGGAATGTTGTTCGCACAACAAATGAACATTTCTGGGTGAAACTTGACCCTTCTCACCTTTTGTTTCCCCCTCTTGATTGTTATCCAGACATGTTCTTCTGCTGTAAACAATTTGTAGCTTACGTTTGCTCTGGTACTGATATAATAGTATTTGTGTTGGGATGATTAAGACTTGTTTATCCATCTTGTTTATTTGGAAGCTGTTTCCTAGATTACTAATTTGGATTGTAATCTATATGATCTTCAATGAAATGTTAAGTCACTCAAGGTCATTTTCGGTTTTTATCTAATGATTTTGCTAACGATTGTTCAATCCTTTCATGTCTAACTACTGGTAAATTGATTTTTCCCCCAACTGCTGTTTTGTTCAATAGGTACAAAACTTAGACTGGATTGGTCTGTCTGAACAACTGGAAATTAGACCTGTGGTCAGTCTGGTTTATTGATTGGATTGCTTTTGATCCATATGACTAAAATGCCCTTTATTGTGATCATCCTTTTGATCTGTTTTGCGATTATTGCAGTTTTTTTTTTCATGAGAGAAAATTTTGGTACACTACTCTGGTCCTCTTTCTTTAGTCATCTTTGTCATTGACCCTCTTCCCTCTCATAACCATTTACTCTTGTCGTCCTCATTCGTTCTCATTATCATCGACTCATTGTCATCTGCTGTTCTTTTTTTCTTTAGGCTCCATCTTTTATTAGTATTTTTCAGCACCTGTGCCTCTTCTTGTTTCCTCATTGTTTTTCATCATCTTGTTTTTTATTCTTCAGTGATCTTACATCCTTTGCTGTTATACTGTTTGTCCTCCAAACATTGGAGCATTTTTCTTTTTCTTTTTTTAGCCATCAAGTTTTTTGTGTACATACTATGATGGAGACACTTCATGTTTTTTTTTTATATATTCTGTTATAAAAGTATGGTTTTCATATTAAATACTTATTAAACTTGTCATCCGACCAGTGAACTACTGACCCTATGCAGGTCTCATAATCATTCATGGTTTATTCGAATAGCTCTATGATTGCATACACTCTTACCTACATCAATCAAAATTTCTTGGTTGGACCTTGTTTGCTGTCAAGCTAGAGTAGGTAGGTCCTAGAGCAATGCAGATATGTTGTCTCTCCTCTTTTATATAAATGCAGGGGCCCATTGTTGCATCAATCTTTTTATAAAAATCTTAATCATCTGTTGGTCCATTATCCTTTGTAGATTGGTCAGTTGTGAAGTCCCCAAATTTTCCTTCTTTAGTAGACACAATTCTTCACCTTGATGATCTATTTTTTTATTTAAACTTCTCCTTTTGGATTCTTTTCCTTTTGTCTCAACGAATTGGTTTGGTCATGAATATCATCTAGGGGTTCAGCAGATTCCAGATTTCTTCTAATGAATATCATCTAGGGGCTTATGAATTGGTTTGGATTTTTCTCTTTCTATAGATCTGATTCGAAGTTGAATTCTAGAAGTGGCCAATGATTGTATATTTTAGAGTTCACAAGGCTCATGAATCTAGGATGCATCTTGTTCATAACTTCAGATATCAGTCAGATTCTAAACCGTACATGGTTCACAATCGCAGGACGACACCACTGTTTTGGAGAGTTGAAAGGCTCAGTTCTTGCTTGAATGGGAGTGGATTGACCATTTCTTTGGACTCTCCTTGTAAAGAAAAGAGCAGCTAATCAGGCTTGCTTACCAACATTTAGTAGTAATAGGATGATATGTTTTATGATTGTTCTGTTTGTCTTTGTGAAATCAATTAGTATCTTAAGAGTCCTGATATGAATTTAATATAGATTATCAAGATCAGGGAGTGCAACACAACTGAAACATGTAGTAATGGGAGTTGAACAACATTTTGGTTATCTATTGCAAATTATAAAACATTATAGAAATATCTGCTGTGAGATCTCTTTGACATGGCAGAAATTTATAAATTTACTTATGTTTCAGTTTGTAGCATGTGGATTCTCCTATAAGATGACAAGGGCAATCCCCATGGTGTAACTTAAGGACAAGTGTTAAGCCAATTCCTTGATTCGAACTGTACCATTATTGTTTGCTCAATTGATTACTTACTTTATTATATCATTATTTAAGTTGCTTTTTGCGTGCCTGTTAGAACTTTTTAAGTCTTCTGACCAACTCCTTCACCACTGAGCTCATCAAGAGTTACTTTCTCTGCAGGCTGAGAAGAATGAGCTTCGTG
The DNA here is from genome assembly GCA_021527575.1 of Ensete glaucum. Lineage (NCBI taxonomy): Eukaryota > Viridiplantae > Streptophyta > Magnoliopsida > Zingiberales > Musaceae > Ensete > Ensete glaucum. The sequence goes on from CM038559.1 coordinate 7,358,743, forward strand.
AGGAGAAGCAGAAGCTGAAGGCAGAGAAGGAGAGTTTGGAGCAGCAAGTAAAGCTCTTGAATGCAAGACCGAGCTTTGTACCTCAGCCACCACTGGTTCCAAGCCTCTTCCCAGCCCAAGGGCAGGTTGCTGGACACAAGCTCATGGTTCCCATCGTCGGCTACCCCAGCTTTCCCATGTGGCAATTCATGCCCGCTGCTGATGTCGATACGTCGCAGGATGCAGATAAGTGTCCACCTGTTGCATAAGCAACCTGGAAATCGAGCTGCAGAATGGGTATATGTTGGTTGGTCTGGGCTGTGATTTATGTTTATTTCTTAAGATATATTTCCTGGACCTTATTTGCTTCAAGCGGAAGGCTTGTCTGAAAATAGTCAATAGCTGTCAGGGATCAGTTTAAATTGCCTTTGTGTTATTGTAGGTTATTAATAAGATTTCTCTCTGTAAACTAACGTGGTTTATAAGATTCCTTATGCTCATGTCCCATTGTTCGAAATCTGAAATTTCCTGCAATTTCTAATTCATGGTCTTAATTATGTGAATAAGTTATCTGTATTCTACCAACAATTTTTTGTCGGGAGAAATATATACAACTTGGCGTTGATTGTGGGAAGGTAACACAAGTTTTCTCCCTTTTTTTTTATGTGTTAGGGGAGCAAGAAAATATATATATATATAGATATATATATTTGGATTTTTAAAGAAACTGATGATGGGTTTAAAAGACTCCTCCTATATGAAATAAATGGAATCTACGGAGAAGGCTAACCTCATCCACACCTTCGTTGCTTAAATTCAAATTGACAATCCTAAATCTCTGAATGTAAACATGAGTAATAAAAAAGGATAAATCTTCTTCTCATTATGTTACGATTAATTATATTTTTATAACTAATCATAGGGGGCATAATATTTCATGAGAGGAGAATACTTTGTAAAATATTTTTTAGATTTTTATCCACACACACTTCTCCTCTCTATGAAATATTTTATGAACTTTTATCCAAGCACACATGGTGATCTAAACTAATTGATGAGTGGAGAGAGAGATGAGGATAATCTAAAAAAAAATAAATCAAAAGATAATTTAAGATTTAATTAAAATTAAAAAATTAAGATTTAATTAAATCATTTTGATTCTATTTATTAAAAACATAAATTTAATTTTAAAATAAGTCAAATATAATGAAAGATAATTATTATCTTTTTTTATAATTTTATAAAAAAAATCCGATCAGATTATTTAAAAAAACAGCCTTGAGAAAAATTCAAATACTAAGAGTTTTCTTTCCAGTAAATTACCCATCATAAAAACCTGCAACTGAGAGAGTTCCCTTTTTTTTCGACTATTTGCTTTAAGGAAATACAGAAATAAAACTTCACCACTCTAAACAAATATGATGATATGGAATAATATAATCCATAATATGAAAATGTGAACTACAAACCAAGTCTTCCATGTGATTTCAGCAGAAAGATTATATGGGAAGGCATTTGATAGCAACGACCAACCAGACTGAGCATGGCGAAGCCAACATAGAGACGATAACAATAGCAAAGAAACGCAGAATATTTATAGTTCACTTGTGTTATTAGATGGAACACAGCATTGGCATGCGGCAAAAGAGGGCACTCCAAATAGCACGACGATAGCAGAAGATGATCGCACGAACGGAGACAAGCCTACACAAGCTTCGACTCGTAAACTGGACTTGTAACTGCCCCCCTCCGAATCAAACACCGCCGCCGAGGGTTCAGCAACCGCCACGGAGGCGGAGGACGAGGTGGAGGGTAGACTCCTTCTGGATGTTGTAGTCGGCCAGTGTGCGTCCGTCCTCGAGCTGCTTGCCGGCAAAAATGAGTCTTTGCTGGTCCGGAGGGATGCCTTCCTTGTCCTGTATCTTGGTCTTCACATTGTCGATAGTATCCGAGCTCTCCACCTCCAGAGTGATAGTCTTCCCGGTGAGCGTCTTCACGAAGATCTGCATCCCACCTCGGAGCCGAAGGACGAGGTGGAGGGTGGACTCCTTCTGGATGTTATAGTCAGCAAGGGTGCGGCCGTCCTCGAGCTGCTTGCCGGCAAAGATGAGCCTTTGCTGGTCCGGCGGGATGCCCTCCTTGTCCTGAATCTTGGCCTTGACGTTATCGACGGTGTCCGAACTCTCGACCTCGAGGGTGATCGTCTTCCCGGTAAGAGTCTTGACGAAGATCTGCATCCCACCTCGGAGGCGAAGGACGAGGTGGAGGGTGGATTCCTTCTGGATGTTATAGTCAGCAAGGGTGCGGCCGTCCTCGAGCTGCTTGCCGGCAAAGATGAGCCTTTGCTGGTCCGGCGGGATGCCCTCCTTGTCCTGAATCTTGGACTTGACGTTATCGATGGTGTCCGAACTCTCGACCTCGAGGGTGATCGTCTTCCCGGTGAGCGTCTTAACAAAGATCTGCATCCCACCTCGGAGCCGAAGGACGAGGTGGAGGGTGGATTCCTTCTGGATGTTATAGTCAGCAAGGGTGCGGCCGTCCTCGAGCTGCTTGCCGGCAAAGATGAGCCTTTGCTGGTCCGGCGGGATGCCCTCCTTGTCCTGAATCTTGGACTTGACGTTATCGATGGTGTCCGAACTCTCGACCTCGAGGGTGATCGTCTTCCCGGTGAGAGTCTTAACAAAGATCTGCATCCCACCTCGGAGCCGAAGGACGAGGTGGAGGGTGGACTCCTTCTGGATGTTATAGTCAGCAAGGGTGCGGCCGTCCTCGAGCTGCTTGCCGGCAAAGATGAGCCTTTGCTGATCCGGCGGGATGCCCTCCTTGTCCTGAATCTTGGACTTGACGTTATCGATGGTGTCCGAACTCTCGACCTCGAGGGTGATCGTCTTCCCGGTGAGCGTCTTCACAAAGATCTGCATCTGTTTTGTAAAGAAAAGACAAAAAGTTAGAAGCAAATAATTGAATATGAAAAACTCAGAGACATAAACGCCAATCAAACACGATTAAAGCAGAAAACAAAAGAAAGAAGAGATAAACCATTAAAAAGGAACCAATTTTTAACCCTTTGTTCGAACAATTGAACCCACAAACCCAGAGGTATATGGAAGGCAAAAGATAGCAAAAGATCAAATCAACATCTAAAAATATTCAGAAATGTTTTCAATAGCGATCTGATTTCAGCAAGAACAACCATCAAGTCCTAACAAACAACACGCCGAAGATAGAATCTTCATCGGAACAAATTGAATCTACCTCAGATCGTAGACAAGAACGAGCATCATACCCGAAACGATCAACAGATCACACACACAAACACGTAACAAGATCACCACTCCTATGTGAATCAACACCGTCATCGTCTAACACAGGACGTCAACAACAAGAAGAAAGGCAACGAAACATACCTTGAGAGACGAAAGCTAAAGCCTTTAGGGTCGCTTCGAAAAGATTTGATCGGATTGGAGAGGCTGGAATTGGAACGCCGAAAGAGGGCGTGTGGAGGCCCTATTTATTGTCGCCGAGCGCGTTGGGCGTATCCATCGGTGATGTTACCGACCCGAATCGAGAAGAGCGGCGAATTCGGTGGAACCCCTTCGCGAAGGTGATCGTACACTCCAGAATCCTCCGTGAATTAGGGGTGGTATCCGTTATCTGACGGCGTCAACGGTGACAGATGGCGACGAAGTTGCCGCTAAACCTACTCTTAATTTGTACGCATGACGATTACTCGATAGTGTGATTGATTCATGTGGGACCCGTATAAATGTTCCCTCCAACCATAACGCGGGTATTAAGACGAAGATGCTTGTCCTCGTTGCTGTGGCTCTCAGTGAGAAGGAAGCTTATGCTCCGTTGGATCATCAGACGAATCTAGAAGCCTTGTATAAGGGAAGATCACGGCCGTCGATTTCACACCAGCAGCAATCGAGCTTCCAACAGGGCTATGACTAAAGTCCTCTCGGAGCCATTGGTGTTCTACGCGCTTCGATCGAAGGTTGTCGTGTTTTTGAGCCCAATCTCAGTTCAGGTGCGAGGCCTTCCGAGTCTTCTGTTTTTACATAAAAGTAGGGTTTCTGTTCTTGATCTAGTTAATTCTTGCAATGAATCTCGGATTTTTATAAGCATTGGTTTAGGGTTTACTATTTTTTATTTCTGTTGCTTGTCTTGCATTCGGAATTTGATGGGCGAGGAGCCAGCCTTTAGTCGGGTTCCTTTGAAATCATTTATGCGTTAAATTATTTGTTCTATAGATCTTTGAGCTGTATGAGATATTTTCTTTAGATTCTATTACCTTTTAGGGTTTTTTTTGGCTATAATAATATTTTAGAAAATGAATATTTTGGATTCCATATTTGTATGAGATATTTTAGTAAACTTATTAAAATTATATATATATATATATATATATATATATATATGGATGTTTAATGTTAAATTATTTTAGGCTATTGTAGTATTATTAATTGATTTAGTTTTTGTTCTCATGATGATAATTGATTAAATTGAAATGCTAATTTTTAATGTAATTTTATCATGTTCCAATTGAATTTAGACTGGTCTAATTATATCATGTCTGGAATCATCCTAGATTTATCTAATTTAGATTTGATTTAGTTTAATTTCACTTAAACGGACATGAATTGATCAAATCGATCTGAAGTCACTCTGAACCAAAACTGATCAATCGGTCTGGTGGAGTTATGAGTCAACTATATAGGGCTTAAATCAATAATGGGAAAGAGAAGTAGGCTAGGCCTTACAGCATTGGACCGAGCATTTTTAGCCTGCAAGCTGGGTTTAGCCTGGCTTTATAGTTGGACTAGAACCAAGTGCATGTGATTAGGTTGATGGAGTCTAGTTCTTTAGCCTAACTTGGATCGGACCCAACTGACCCTCTCATGTTCAATTCAAATTAAGATTTTTTTTTTTTTTTTGCAGCATCAATATTAAATTAACATAGAGCGTTTATCATCAATGGTTAAATCATAAGAAAACTGCAACATGATTAAATGGTAGTAGATGAATTCAATTGTAACATGAAAATATTATATTAAAAAGTAGTATTTCAATTAATCAACTTTTATCATGCGAACATAAAGAAAATCAATTAATAATACACCAATAACCTAAAGTAATGATACATATTTTTCTTCTTCCATATATATTTCAAAAGTTTTGAATCAGTAAAGATCATAATATTGAAATCCAAAAATAATTTTGAATTAAACACATCATCAATTCATTTAGATATAATCTAAACGCATAAAAATTTAAAAAATAAAAAGAATTAAAATTTATTTTCAAGAAAGGCGTGGATCCTATCTCTTAACGGAACTTCGTTCCTCCCACTACTAAGCTTAGTACAGAATGAGAGAGAGGAATCGCCTTTGAATAGGAGGAGGTGAGCCCTTCCCGCTAGGTAAGAAATATATATATTTTTTCGTAATTGATTTATTTTTATTTTTTGCTAACTTACTTAAATATCTCAAACAAATATGAAATATGAAATATGAAATTTTCATTTCCTAAAGTCTGACAGTAAATTTGAAAATTAATTAATTAGATCATGATTAGGGAAAAAAGAAGTTTTTGATTGCAATTTTGTGGGTTCCTTTTTACTGACTTGTTAAAACCTTCAAATTAGCTAATGGTGGTCTGTTTCTGACACTTTCTCTGATGTCATTGACCCTATTGATTAATTATTGAAGTTTGTTTATGCTTGAAGGGCAGAAGAATTACAGCTTGTTTTGGGGTTGATTAATGGACTACTAGTTTCTTATTGGGTGTAATCCTCTTTGTGTATTCTTAATTTGATTATATTTTAAAAGACAGTTTTATTTTTTTCTTCCTAACTTTTTTTTCTTTTTCCATTCTCTTACATGAACTCAATTTGGGAATGTGGCAGAATCTTAGAGCTTACAATAAAATCTGAAGAATATTAATTAGATAGGATACTGGATGAGCTCATGATATGTACCTTATTATCACTGGTTCATAATGTTTTTTTTGAGTTGCAGTAGGCCACCCTTCCATAGACCGATATGGATAGAGAAAATTAGTAATGTAGTTCATTTTGAGAATATATTGGACCTTGACTCTCATTTGAGGAAAGATTTGCGCATTAAGACGGATGTCAAGTAATTATTCCCCTAACTTCTACCTTTTGATCCTTTTTCTCTAAAACTCGAAATCCTTTTTAATGTCTTGAAATCTTGCTAAGCATTTGTTGGGAGTTCTGTACAGTCCTTTCTTTTTGGTTTTCATGAAATGGAAGAAAGGATAAGTATATTGAAAGTTTTTATCTTTTTCTATTGTGGAGATTAGTGGGGGATAACATTCAGAAATAGTTGGCACTTACTGCATTGTTGTTGTTGTTGTTCTATTGTGGAGATAGAGAGAAGGTGGTGCACATAATTTATTCTTACTGAATCTATAACTTATGGTGATTACAGGTGCTTTGTCTAGCTCTTAAATAGAACAACGTTGTTGATGCTTATATCAACATTGTGCTTCTATTTTCTGGAATATACAGAAATGAATTTGACATAATATATAAAGCTTAAGACGTGTTGCTGGAATGAACCGGATTCCCATTATCCTATGTTTAATTTTATTTATTTATTCCATATGCTGACTAGATACAGCTATGTTTTGACATATTTAGTTTAATATGCAATAATGCCTATGAGATGGTGTGACATCTCCATTGAGATTGAGGAAAAATCATAAACCAAAACAATTTACTTAACATACTACATGTGATTCCGTACGATATAGTTTCTTTACCCTACTATTGGAACAAGTGAAAGAAAACAAGATAGAGCTTGCTTTTTGTGTTAGTTCCATGTTGGCCTCTAACTATCATTGATATTAGCTTCTTTCAGCTTGAACTGATAAGAAAGGCAGAAGTGTATTTGCTTGTCCTCAATTTGCGACGACCAAGAGGTCATGTCTGATCATGATGTCCATTTCCCCACTGCTTTTTGGTGAGTGGATTAATTGGTTTTATACATTTTTAAACTATGATTTATATCTAAATGTTTTTTAGGCAGGCCCCTTCGCTGAGGCAAATGATGATGACTCTGGGCCTGGTGCAAAGGACTATGTGCATGTTTATTTACAACAGAAGAACGGTAGGAAGTCTAACCACTGTAAAAGGAGTTCAGCTATAAAATGATCTTGAACCACTTGATGGAGTTTTGTTGCAATTGTATTGTTATCTAAGATCCAGAACTAAGCCAGGTATTCCACTGATACACTTGACAGAGTTCAGTATCTCTACGTTCTAACATGTTGTACTTGCAACTATTGTATCAACTGAGTCATAGGGATCAGTTCATTTTATTTTTCCATTTAAGTCCGTGTGTGTTTCCGTGTTCTGTTATGTGATTAAGCAAATAGGAAGATGCAAGACCCTTTCCGGTTTGTTTTTGTTTATCAGTAATAGCTTGTAATACAAGCCCTTGTATCAAAAAGAGAAGAGTCAATGAAGGTTGCTTTAAGTTGCAGAACTTAAACAAACAATCAAGGGTGTTTCTCCTGTCTTAGAACTTGGATGTAGGATGGTGTGCATGGGCAAGTAGGACGAGTGGCCTACTGTCTTGGTATTAAAGGATGTAAGTTATCAGAGATCACCATTAGTGTACAAGAACAGCAGGAGCAGCAATGGCAATCCTTAATGTCTTAACTATTTGGGATTGCTAAGAAATTATCGTGTGTTCCCATCCAATTGTTTTTCTACTCTGATCAATTGTTCACATGTCTAGGAATTTCCTGGAGCAATTATCTATTCTTGTGTATATGTTGATTTTGTGGTTCCTCCATATGATGCTAGCATACAACAATTTGCATAGTTTGTGATGATTCCAATATTTGGTTCTCTCCTTGTTATGTTGGATTGTTGACTGATTTTTGAGACAGACGTGTTGGAGTTTCTGAAATAGTTGGAAAAAATTTCAGCACACCGACTGCCCACACTCATCCTTTAGACCAACTTGTCTAACGCTGGGTTCTTCTTGTACATTAAATTTTGTCCCAAATGTCGCTTTAGATTATCGAGATTCAATGACTTTCTACTGCCAACTTGTGTTTTTGGTGGAGGCTGGCATTGTGAAGAAGGAACACGATAAGATTCATGGTTCTTAATTCTTAGTTGACTAGTGTGTCATCCAAGCTTGTTTCAGCTTGTTTATGACATGTTTGGAATTCTCAGACTGTCGAAGGCAGTCGATCAAGATTGCTTGTTTGACTGACAAATTATGTATGCTAAGAGAAAAGCTTTTTGCTTCATGTTAAGATTGTCACTTGAGTATCTGAGTCACCAATCTCTCTCCAGTAATTGCCCTTCCATTGTACATTTCGAATGCCATGAATGCAACTCACTAGCTATGCTTGATGTAAATTGTTTTGTTGCTTCTATTTTGAACAAAGAGCATCGGGGCTAGTCCTACTTTGTGTCATCAGTTGAATCAAATGGTATTTTTGGGAAGTCGACACCTGCGGACAGCAACCAAATGAGATGTATATTTCTGGGTACAATGTATCAGTGGATGCTCCTGAAGGGTAGGTGACTAGATCAAGTGGACACCACTCATCATCAGATTAAGTGTTGGAGGAGACTCAAAACTCCCTATGTCAATTGATATCTTTTTCTTCTTTATCATTCTTCTTATTTTGAAGTTACTAGATAAATTATTATGTATACATATGCAAAAAGATGTCAATGTTCTTTGCTTTTCTGACCATGATATGTCATCCAGTTGTGGTGAATGATGATGATGTGTCATCCATGTGAATGTTTAAATATTGTTGTCAACAATGTGTCGAGTCCATGATAACGACATTTCGGTGTCAACATATTAATTCGACTCCATTTATTTCTTCCTAAATGATATTCACTGACCATAAATAATTCAAAAGTGATGTGGTTTCTTGATCCTTTGATTTGATTGTCATAAATATTTTGTTGGATGAACATTATGTTGTAAAGTTGACTTTGGATTTGGTGTAGGATTTATTTTCTTTTCATTACATTAAATTATGAATGTAAATTGATATATATATATATATATATATATATATATATATATATATATATATATATATATATATATATATATATATATATATATATATATATATGCTTCTTTTTTCAAGTGATGTGTTTTTTTAGATGACAATTTAAAGCTTCTCTTTGCATACATACAACTAAATATGTCATTACTGCTACAAATATTTTCATAATTTGTTCATATCAGGATGGTGGTTCACAGATGATAATGTATTTGTTAATCTAGATCTCCCATCCTTGAATGCTATGATCCTATTGTCATGGATTTTGATCATGGAATTTCCACAAGACTAGGAATTAGGGAAGCTACTAAACTGTGACCTGATGAACACCATTGATCATTTATGAGATTATGTATTGGAGATGTGACTTCATTTTGACCTACATGCAAACATAAACAAAGTTCATAGAATGGAAATGCTTCAGCAGCAGAGGGTTAGGGTTCTTGCATTGTCCAAAATAGGACGGGTAAATAGAGTTTACTGCAACAGTTAGAGAAATTACTGCTTTCGTTTTCTTTTCTCCTAAGTTGCAGTAGATATGAGCAAGAATACATAGGACCAAGTCAACCATGGATCCAAGTCTTTGTTGACTTCAAGAAAATATTCATATCCATGGGAGCCAGCCAAGCAGTTGACTTAAATTTCATTATCAGCATAAATTAGCAGCTATTCCAGTTGTTCAATAGCAACAGAAGCAATTTTTCTGTTATGAATTTTTTTTGAGAGATATATGATATTTATTCTTGTTCTTTCAGAATAGTGGAATAGATATATGTTACCTTCTTTGTTAGTTGAATCCCACTTATTAGATATGGATGCCAGCAAATTGATATATTGCTCTTGATGTGCATAGCTGCATCATATGGTTTTTATACACTTAGGAGAGAACTAAATGAAATGAATTCATACATATTATAATGTTTGATATGGAATGCAGAAATTTTAAGGCCTTGGTTGGGTGTTTAACATGCCAACTCAACCTCAATGAGTAATATGTTTATTCATCAAGTTGTATAGTCCAGAAAACAATTAAAACAAGTACTTCGAAAAGATGTTTGCCTCACTTCAGCATTGGCAAATCCAATGCAAACAAATGGCATGATTAGTGCAGACTAAAAAGAAACAAAGAAAAGGATGAGGATGTTCTCATAAGGTGGGTAACAAATGAGAGCTTATACTATTGGTATGATACCTAGATCTTAGGAAGTTGTTCTTAATTAAATGGTTCATCTCATATGATGAAGTTGCTAATGTGGGTTCTTTGAACTTGTTAAAAGAATCCAACTCAAGGGAGTAGAATGGAATATTGAAGAAGATTTTTTTTTTTTTGGTTTCATGAGCAGTGGAAATGTAGTTTGGGGAGACCCAGTTGGAGCTGGAGCTTAATAGACAAGTGATGTCATGAGACCCATTACTTGCAACTTGGTAATCACCAGAGAATTCCTTGGTTGTATAAAGCTATAGATTGACAAAGCAACAACTATCTGCAATTTTTCCTTTATTTTTTGTCTCTGACAAATAATACAATTAGATGATGTCTTAATTAGATGTAGCATATAACATATACATGTTAGCACCTTGTTTTAAGGTCTCATTGGAGGTAGTTTGAGAGGATCCTATCTTGTAGACTTGATCAATTTAGTCAAAAACTTTCCATCAGTTTAGGTCTCGTATTGCAAGGAAAACAATGGATTTTGTAGGCTATTTATTGTGGACAATGGAAGACAACTGATGTATCTAATTTAAGCTTTCAATTAATTACTACTAGTTTGAAGACAGCTATCATCCTTTGAGATTGCCCACCATCTCCCAAACCCATGTCCCCTCCTTTTAATCCACCTTATCTGACCTTTGTGCAACATCTCTCTCTCTCTCTCTCTCTCTCTCTCTCTCTCTCTCTCTCTCTTTTCTTCAATATACAAGATCAAGTACCTTTGTCTTTAGTACCTACATGGGCTGTGTTCTTGTGAGTTTTTGGCAACACTAGAGATGAAGTGGGTGGGGATGGAGCTAGTGATCTAGATGAAGTTATCCACAGAATCCCATTTCAGTTTAAGTTCAAGGAAGACTGTGAACATCTTTGAGATCTGTTTCCATTGCATTCCCTGCTTCTCATCACACAAGTCGGGCACTGTTTGCAGTTCAGAGTCTAGTTTTGTTTGGCTCTGCCTCTCATATGGAGTGGAGCATAATTCAACTATATACACCAGCAAAATACTTCTCTTTTTCTCTCTGTCAGTAACAGCTTTTGCTTGCTCTTATTAATGCTCAAGGACTTGCTGAGATTGAAAGCCTCCTTCCATGGCTTGCAAGATGAAAGGGCTCCTCAAGGGAATAAAATACATCACCCACATCTTTGGTACTGCTTTTTGTTTATGTGCTTTTCACTCAGATGTCTAAACCTATGTTGTTGATTAGATTCTGGTCATGCTTCTTCCTCTTGCTGGGTCACCTGCAGTGCACAAGGAGCATGAGATGGAGATTGGGTACCCAACAGATGTGAAGCATGTTGCTCATATTGGTTTTGACAATCCATTTTGGGTGAGCACCTTCTATTTCTTCTTCCTTTTTCTTTTTCCTCTCTCTCTCTCAAGTATCTACTTTGAATCTTTCTCTCCTTGTGAGATAGATGTGGTTGAGGATGCATGAGATGATCAGTTTGCTAACTCATGTATTTTTGGTGTGCAACATTGTGATGCAGATGGATGAGTTCAAGTCAGCTTCTGATTTCTCAGGCTCCCTCAGCAATTATGAGTCTGCACATAACTCTTGGGTTTCTCAAGGCACTCTCTCTCTCTCTCTCTCTCTCTCTCTCTCTCTCTCTCTCTCTCTCTCTCTATCTATCTATCTATCTATCTATCTATCTATATATATATATATATTAAATGTACTAAAGTCAGGGCTTCTCTCAGGTTGTCCCCTAAAAATTCAGAATCATCATCTAATACTTAAAAACCATTTTTATTTAAGGCTAATATATTCCTAATAAATAATCATGTGTTATTTTAAATTTAGAACATGGAATCCCCAAAACAGAGCAAAGTGAAACTCTATGACATCCATGTATTTTATGTATGTTTAATCATCTCTAAACAAGGTCCGTTAATAGTATATCGGGTTAATTATATATTTTCTTTAGCATCTTGGTCTCTATGCTTTCAAAAGTAAGAATGAGATCCTTATAGTTATGAAAGTGAATATTTAATTTTATTATTCTAACAAAATCTTTTATTTTAAATTTTATGAAATTATCTTTTTAATCTTATATATGGATCTTTCACTTTCGTAAATATATAGATCTCAATGTTTTGAAAGTATAGAGATTAGGAATTACAAAGAATAATTTATAATTAGCTCTGCTATTTTAAACATGAAGTTTCTTTTCACCCATTTGACACTATATAGGATTCAATCATCAAAATGGCTTATATTTGGCATGATATAATGCCATAGCATACTAATGAATGAGGCATAATATTGCATCTAACAAACACCAGAAATGTCATTACATGACCTTTCCAAGCCAATTAGTTGCATGATAATGTAGTTGTAGTTCTCATCATATTCACAGTAGTTTGGCATATTTTCCTAGAATTAAATCTTAACCATACATAAATTGATAATTATGTTAATCTGCTTATTGAGAGACTGCAGTCCATAAATTATCTTGAGCAATAACCAGAAGCCAAGTAAGTCCTCCTCCCATATTTCCTCACCTATCAAGCCATAAAAAATCGAAGAGCTCATGTATCTATCTCTTCAATTATTGCTCATTTTCCCATAATTTAAATGGCTTGGCTCAGCTTCTACTACTGTGTTGGATTCAACACTAAGCAGTCCATTCTTTATATCTCTTATGTTGCTGCAGATTTTGATCCACCGAAAGAGCTTCAAACAGCTTCTGCCATTTTCATGGATCACCGTCGCATGCCAAAAGCCCCCCCGTCGAAGACCAAGCAGAAGAAGAACAAGGTGGCATCTCCCACGTCGTCGGCGCGATCGTCAAGGTCATCGACGTCGAGAGCTTCCTACTCCACTGCGATGGAAGATGGTGGCGAAATAACAGGGTCTCAGGAGTGTTCTATGTATTGATCTTGATTTTATTTTGCCTGAACAACACTCGATTCTATAGCTATAAAGTTCAGTTAAAGAACACAAAATGATTTCGTTGTTGTACAGTATTTTGATAGATTGGGATGAAGCATGATTCTTTCATTTGTTTAATACTTTGTCTTCTTCTTTGAAGTCTGAATGCCATTCTATTCTTTTCCTCACTCAGGTGCAAAGAAGCCAAGCATTGGATGCTTGCTTTCGACTGTAACCCCGAGCAGCACTGAGCTGTTGATTCAATTAATTACTTGTATTTTAGAAAAAAAACGGAAAACAAATATGAACAACCAAAAGTTCAAACACAATTTATCATGATATCTGTAAAGAACGGTCAAAACACCAAATGTCAGGCATTGGAATTGCAACTTCGACATGGTTGACAGATTGAATACATAGCATGAACTGATGAACAAGCAATGCACATTTCGAAGGCACCAAGCAAAGTATATAACTTTCTGAGGTAAATATCTCAAGAACAAATGCCTTTGCACCTCATCGCATCCATATGCTTTGCTTTAGAGGTTAAAGCGCCAACTTGTAAAGTTCACAGGAAGCCTACAAATGCCCCAAACCACAGCGTTCTCTTCTCAGGCCCTCATCTTGACCTCCTGCACCTTCTCCCTCATGGCGACCTCATGTGGCCTGGTGCTAGCGTGTGTTGCTGTGATGATAGCCATGGCGGGTGCGACTCAGTTCAGGGTTGGAGGATCAAAGGGATGGTCTGTGCCTGACCCCGATGCAATGTCATACAACCAGTGGGCTCAAAGAAACAGGTTTCGTGTGGGAGATTCACTGCGTAAGCAAGCACAGAAGCTTCATTATGTCCTACTTTGAGTCGATCTGCGAAGATATCGAGTACGTTGACTTGGTGTTTCTTGCAGTGTTCGTCTACCCACCCGATAAGGACTCCGTCCTCCAAGTCGGGAAGGAAGCCTACGACGCTTGCAACACCAAAGCCTACGTCGAGAAGTACGACGACGGCAACACCGTGGTCACTTTCAACCGGTCGGGGCCCTTCTACTTCATCAGTGGCGTGGAAGACAACTGCCTGAGGAACGAGTCGGTGGTGGTGGTCGTCATGGCGGATCGGAGCAACCGAGCCGCCGCCCCAGCCGCGAGCGAGCCGAGCCCGTCGCCTTCTCCTTCGACGGCCTCAGCGCCATCCCCACCTCCTCCACCGTCGTCGCCACCGAGCCCGGCCGAAGTCACGCCAGCACCGGGACCTGCACCTTGGGGGGAGGAATCCAAGCCTCCATCTCCTCCCTCTCCACCAAACATGGCTTCGTTGACGACGGTTGGCTTCATGGGCATGGTTGGCTCCCTCCTTGGATCGGTTCTATTTGCTTTGTGAGGTGGGGTTGTCGAGCTTTTTGGCGTCATTGGTTCGAGTGTGCCTACCGACAATAAACTATTGGATTGCTACAAGCTATTCTTTCTTCTTCTCCCTCGTGTTCTTCCAAGTTTGGTGAATGCAAGAAAATTTAATTGACTGAATGAACAACATCAACGGTGCTTAAGCTCAAAGTTTCTGATATTTATACTCCTAATAAATGTATTGCTTTGTCCATATATTTGTGAATCTGACAAATTACACTAATTTAATGGTTTTGAGTTTGGTTTCATTTATTGCGATGAATTTAACCAATTTGGTAGAAATTTCTCCAACTAATATCTAATTATATGTTTCTTTAACTTTAGAAGTTTTGAATTATTGCAATGAATCCCCTGCTCTGTTATATTAATTTCATATTTTAGCATTTAGAAGTTATATAATCAGATTAATTCTGAATTGTCGAGAAATTTAGATTTATCATTTGACATTTTATATTGATATACATGAAATCTACGGTTTGTTATATGCTT
The DNA here is from genome assembly GCA_021527575.1 of Ensete glaucum. Taxonomy (NCBI): domain Eukaryota; kingdom Viridiplantae; phylum Streptophyta; class Magnoliopsida; order Zingiberales; family Musaceae; genus Ensete; species Ensete glaucum. Next base: position 7,373,770 of record CM038559.1, read on the forward strand.
AAAACTTAGTTTCAGTTCATGTTCTATGCTGCTTTGAGTTGTTAGATATGGAAAGCATGTTATATTTTGCATGTATTAGAAAAGAAAATAAATTGGACATGGATGTGTAATGTTTAGCCTCATAAAACTTTTCTGATCTGTGACTAAATTTGGGCTGTTATGATTTGCTACTTTAGATTTGACAGTCTCATCAAAATCCAAAGTTCAAATTATAATCCAAAATCAAATTCCATATTCATGCAGGTGAAACACATCCAATGATGGCTTCACATTGTACATACAATGTGCCTTTAGTTTATATACTATGATGTAATAATAGTAAGAACATTTTTCCATACACAGCACAACTATTACATTATTATGAAGTGTTTTTTTTTTCTGTCAATAAAGCAAGTTAATTAGGCCTGTAATGACCACCTTGACTTTGACTAGGAAAACAATCTTGCTTGACTATTTCTAGAGACATATCTGATCCATTTACATCATCAAATCTAGAAAGAATTCTGGATGTACCAGGAAACACAATACATTGTTTGCCTTGGGGATCAATGGTTCCAACTAAAATACATTTCCTACCTATATCTTCTAAACAACAGCACTCAAAAATGTAACAGGAAAGTTAAATCTGCAGTTGGATTTATAATACAACTTTACAATCATCTTCTACTACATCTCAAGTGTAACAAATACCATACAAAACTACACAGCAAAACCTACGACAGCTTTCAGTTCTTAACAGAAATCAGCGCTGCCTGATATCAATGGCTTCTGTGACTCGGGCAAGTGCTCAACATATAATGAATGTATCATTTCTATGTATTCGTTCATGTTTTCGGCTTTCCACCCATCTGTTTCTATTGGTGGAAGGTACTTTACTGTGATTGGGGCTGGTCTGACTCTCAAACTATTCTTCCTCCAAGCTAGATGTGTGCCAGTGAATATCATCGGAACAATTGGCAACTGTGTTTGCAGTGCAATATGCATGAAACCCTAAGAAGATCGATAAATTCAGCTCATGATGCAAACAGAAGCATTTATATATGCAAATAGAATTAAGATGATTACCTTCTTAAACGGAAGAAGCCTCCCTGATCCGGATCGGGTACCCTCTGGAAACATGATAAGTGACAGGTTGTGGTTCACAATTGCATGACCTGCCTGAACTCAAGAACAGAACTTTGTTAAACATATCTTAAAAATTGTTAAAGAATATGCTGTTCACGAGTGAGGGCAACCTCTTTCAGGGATTCGACGGCAGCAGAAGGGTTGGAGCGATCTATACGGAGATGGTTTGCCAACACGTAAAGCTGCCCAAACAGTGGATACCAAATAATCTGGGAAAAATATGTATTATCAGTATAAGAAAGCCCTACAATTTTCAAGATTAATGCTTGATATCTGAGATAATCTTTGATGACAACAAACTTAAGTTTTCACACTGACCTCTTTTTTGGCTATGCCAACAGTGCCTATTGGGGTCAGCCACATAACAAGAAAAATGTCTATGGGTGACGCATGATTACAGATAAATATAGCCCTTGTGTCAGAGAACTCAGAACCTTCAATCTTTATGGGATTTCCTAGAATCCACATCTGCAAGAATCAGAAGAATCAATGATCATATATGACAAAAAAAATATAATTTTGAAATGTAAATAGTTCATGTATGCAATAACCAGAGATGGCATCACCTGGGGAGAGTGGCTGAGCATTTAAACAATGGGAAAAATTAACTAAATGCCTTACAGAAATACATAAGATGGCACTCAGGAAGAGACAGAACTTGAAAGTTTTCTGCCATCTGCTCTCTAAATATACACTGCTGGATTTTTTAGGTGAATACACAAGCTTCTAATAAGCATACTTAGTAATAACAAACCAAATCTCAACCATTTAGCCTGACAAACATTATATTAATTTAAATATTTATCTTCTTTATGACAAATGAATCCCTACATATGAACATTAATTTTTTTATTATGTTTTTCATCACTAGAAAATACCAAAGACATTCTAATGGGACGTTGGTCATAAAAGTATGTCCCATGTACTCTGTTCTTTTGGTATTATATGTTTGACCTTTTCTGGACCCAAGTCCATTCCAGGATATATCAGTATCTACAACATAAATACTAAAAGAAAGTAGTTTTTAAGGAAATGCTTCTTTGCTAAGTTTACTTTGCTCAGTCAGCTTTAATTTTGTGACTTCTAGCATGGATGCACTGCAGATGCACATCTATGAAACTATTATTTTCTTGACAACACAACCAACTATGCAATATAACAACATGTTGTGCTATTACCAAGAGTACAATGTGAGGCACACATCAAGAATATATGTTCTGATTTGCATGAGTTTCTTGATCACTACTATCAAATTTAGGATTTAAAATGAAGCCTATACCTGTAGGCTGTTGGCACAGACCGGTATGTACTGGTTCAACAACTAGACCGATGCATGAAGCAGTCGTTTTCACCTATTATAGGTTCCTACTGAGCTTACTGCCGACAATGGTTACAATACCAGGCCCATCACCCTGCTTTGAATGTTGGAACCAGGTTTATGGGGCGACAAGCATACTCTCAGTCTGCAAATCCAAGAGCACTTCTTCCATCCTTTTAAACCCCTATTCAACCACTTTTTTCCCCATTGTTTCACCAAATATTCTCAATCTTACTCTCCAAAGTTGACTTTTCTCAAATGCAAGGTCAGTCTTAAACAAGTCAAGCCTCACTCTCAAAGAAATTGTTTTTCTCAAAAACAAAGGTATATCCAAACCTCATTAAAAAATTTGCCTTAATTTTTGTTGAATGAGGTAGTATTTCTTTTAGTCACGAATTTATGGATTTTGACTTAGAATTTGGATTATTCCTAAATCTATTGATGTTATGTAATTTCTTATAGAAAGGAGGCTGATCAATGAAACTCTATCATAGATCTACATGATTTTAAGATAAATCCACCCAGAACTGACCAAGAGCAATGCAGATCCAATGAAAATCCATCTGGACCTGACCTAGATTTGTTCAAATGTGGTCGAGATGCATATAGATCTAGGCTAGATTCATATAGATCTAGGTCAGATCGCACAACTCGGACCTAGATTTGCATAAAAACAGATTAAGTCTGTGTGGTTTGGCCTAGGCTTTCATAGATTTCCATAGATCTAGTATAGAACTATAAGAATTCACCTAGATCTATGTAGATCTAGGCGAAGTTCACATGGATTAGACATAGATCCATACCAACATGACAAAAATTTGCATAGATGTCGGCTAGTTCTGGCCAGATGCAAACTAGATTTGGATAGATCTGATATGTTCAAGCTTCTTTCAAGATATTGAGTCTAAATTCAATAATTGTGCACTTGAATCAGTTTTTTAGTCTGTAGGGAAATGGTACTGAAGCAACAAAATTCAAAACCAGTATGATAGTACGTTTGTAGCTTGGGCTCCACCACCATTATTAACGGCATATTCACTGCAACTACATTCGATGGATGGATTCCCTGATTTAGCTAAATGCATGATGGTCTCTCAAGAAGTCAGATGAGCTTTTTGAGTAGCATTGGATGTCTAGAAAGCCCTAAAGCAAATCATAATCTGATACTTCACATGGCTCATAGTGCCACCATATAGACTCGACTCTAATGCTATACAACCAATGCAAGCATACTTGTCCCAATGATACTAGCCAACTTCATATGAATGCTAGGATAAGTTTTTTGTGTAGTAGCTGTAGTAATTCCATTGATCCTGCAATGACAAACCACTAAGTAGCAAATTATACAACTTCCCTGCAACTCAAAATGTTGTGGAGAAACTTTCATTCTTTAATTTGGTTTTACTCCATAATTCAGTTCTCTCACCATCACCAGTTTTACACCAGATATTTCTAATCTACAAGGTCTAGTTAATTCCATATATCAGTCTTGAGATACTAGCAGTGACTGTCCCCAAAAATCTAGTGAAAACCACTCAATAATTGATGCTCCCTGTGCAATCCATCCTTTGAGGCATGTATCCATTACTTGTCAGCTAGAAGATCATCCAAAACTAAAATCCTTTATACTTGATAGCCATCCTGCACATATCCACCATCTATCCCAATATACCTCCCCCACCTTTCTATAGTATGCAGTACAATAATCAGAAAGTGTTTGTTGATGACAATCCGTCAGATTCTCCGAATACGAAGATCACCTATACTTTTATAGTTATCTATACTACTAGTGTGTGAAATAAGTCATGCATTGCACCAAACAACATAATGTGAAAATATGGAGCACTCTTTCTGAAACAAATCTGATTGTTCATTTCATGAATCACGACTTGGCTGCGCAATCAACCGTGTTTTTATGTTTGCATTCTACCTAATTATGTTCAATCCAAACCACTATCAACAAAATAAACAACTAGTGGCAGTTGAAAGCAGTAAATCGTCCCCTCACTAAATTTACAGAACCACACTAAACACAAAAGACCATTATAATTGGATGATACCCATATCTCATACTAGGTACCACAATATCAAAACCCAGTGTCCCATTCAATGCTATCAAATTTTGATCCACCATTCGTGTCACCCACATACCCCCACAGCATTGACATCTTCATGCCCCAAAAATTGTGGACAGAAAACTAAAGCCATCCAAGAAGCTGTTCCAGGCTATTAACTTCACAATCAGGTATACGAGAGGAAATTTCATTCGATTGATTTAGAAGACTGAGCGACAAGCATCAAGAGGAGAATCAAGTCCAGTCGATCACATATCCAGACAACAAACAATAAGCACATTGAACTCATGATATGAAAAAAAAAAAAAAAAAGCAATTTTTTTTCGGCATTATTATCAAATCGAATCAGAACATGATGATCAAGATTGGAACTTTCTAATTCTAGTTTTTTTTTTCCCTCGTTTTGCTTACCATCAATCGCCCGGTGACGTGCCCGTAGAGGTTGCCCTGCCGGATCCGCTCGTAGGGCCACGGCAGCATGAGGATCATGACCACCGCCCACACGAAGGTGGTGACCATCATGGTGAGGAAGCAGGCGACGATCCGGAGGACCGAGACGGCCACCGTGGTCCACCCGTCCTCGTCCACGAACGCGCGACCGTCCTCCTCCGGCTCCTCGGTTCCGGGCGACGGGAACCCCGCCTCGAGGCATCTCTCTAGCCGGCGGCTCCTCAGCAACGAGCTCAGCAGCGAGTGATCCATTCTCCTGTCCTCTCCTCCCCTTGTCTCCTCGCAATCCACCAACAGACAACCACAACGATAACAGCTACAATTGACCGCATTCCCAGGAAGAAGACGAAGGCAGTAGTAAAATCCACTGGGTTCCATTAACCATATATAAATAATTAAAGAAATTAGTTAATATTTGTTTAAAGCTATGTTTTTACATATTTATCCTTCTTAATTTTGAAAGATAACATTTATTCTTGCGAATTTTGATGTACCCATATATTTAATTGGTTTGAGTTAAAATAAGGATTAAACATGCAAAAAGGTTGATAATAATATACATAAAGTTTGTAGGTTTTGCTTAAATACAATTTAGTATTGAAAGGTGAAGAGAAGTTTACTGCATAGTTGGAAATAAATTTAGTATTAAATACAATATATACCTTCCCATATATTTCTCCTTTAACATTCATAAAATATAAAGTTAATTTAATTGAATACTTGGAAATAAATTAAAACATAGAGTACTGAATAGTGAATATTATAAAAAGTAAGTTTCTATGTGTATAATAATATATGTGTGACAATTTTTAGAGGACATCCAGTAATTTAATTGATAAAAATTCTTGATGGTTGATAATAAACTCCTTAGCTCAAATCTCATCCTCATCATTTATCATTTTAAAACATTATATATTTAATATATATATATATAATTAATTAATGTGTGTGTGTGCCATCTACTTGGTATAAGAAGGACATGGGGTTGAGTAGAGAGAGAAGAGAAGAGAAGATTCTAGAGAACAAGAGGGTGTGTAAAGCTGGATCTGTGATGAGCTGTGGTGGGAGATCGGGAATAATTTATTAGTGCTTATGCCTTGACATATATGTATACTTTGTCATTTAATATTTTACTATATATTTATTTATTTATTTACACACTCATACTCCTTGGAATATTTAGATCCTTTTAGAGAATATAAATTAAGAACTCACTAGTCTTTTTTTTAAGTTAAAAATGGAATAAAAAATTAGAATTTTAACATCATAATGAGGATTTAAAGGATATGTAATTTAGATTATTCAACTGATATTTTTAACTTAAGTTGGCTTACTGATATTAACCATGTTGATGTAAGAGAAAATAAGGATGATAATGGATTGTACTTTTTCAAAATATGCAAATCTTTTTTGGAGCAAATAAATTGCACTACTTTGATTGAATTAGTGTCATATTTCATACTTTGAAGTAATTGTACTGCTATTAATTGGATTTGTTTAGTTCGGAAGCAATTCAAGCCATTTAATTATATTGACTATTAAAACGGGAAAACAGAATGTTTAGGAAATTTTGGGGTCTTTGTGTATTAAATTGATGCAATTTGTATAGTAATAGTCCACGATCTACTTAACCTTTTAACTTCATGCAAATTGATGCACTATTGATAAAATATAAGTGATAACTTTTTTTTGTTGAAGGAAATGGCCCATATAACTTCATAACTAATCCCACTCTTCTTTCTTATTTTTGCTGGATCTAATTATAATATTTGAGATATATCATTCCAAAAATATCTATTTTGTATGAATTTTTTAATGAATTCTTAATTTGATAACCAATCACCAATCTTTTTTTCCATAAGATGAACTTAATAATATAAAATAAAAATTTTGATCAAATCACATATCGTATTATACTAGGCCTTCTAATTCGTTAAGAGGTTTATCTAAAAGATTCACGATATAACTAGAAAGACGTTTCAAATATCACACATGAGTAAAAGTTTTTTCTCCTCCTAGACTTCAATATCTATCATATGTTCTTTATATCATCCTCCGACGATGACACTATTAGAATATTGGTTTATAGTGAGGAGATAAGAACTCTCTAATTGTTTACTTTGTGGTTTATTATCCATCTTCTATTGTTGTTAAAAATAAGAGTGTGTGGAAACCTTAATTTACTATCTTTGGATGTAATGATTTTTATCTTTTGATTTGGCCATAGTGATGATTGAACCATAATATGCTATGCTTGGAAAATGCTATCATATTTTGTCCTTGGAAAGAATCAACTTCTGCTATCCTATTTGGGTAAAAATTTATAATTAGTATTTTATTTATATAAAATACTAAAGTTTATCGGTTCTATTATAAGTGGTATTATGAAGCATCTATTTATGAACCATATGACTAGGAAAAAATAACTTATCAGTTGTGCAAAGATCTCTACTAAGGTATTTGCCTCCCTAATGTTCTTTACCTTGCTCTCAACAATGCTAAGGTTGTCATTAGATTATAATATAACTACAAGTCATTGAGTTACTTAAATTATTAGTTCTTTTAAGTATCTAAACAAATCTTATAAGTTCTCGATTGTGTACAACCTTTATATTGATGTAGATACTAGTTATGGATGTACCTTGTTAATTTTTTTTAGCCCTTAGATTGCTCTTGGTGATTTTAATATAATTTTTCTCATGAAAATATTATCAAGAATGATCTTATTGTTATGATCCAAAGTTTCTTTTTAATCCTAAATGATAATACTCTCAATTAGTACTACATAGAAAGATTAAAATTGACTTATAAAGACCTGATAAATTTAAATTATTTATTTCTAAAAAAAACTCTTCATATGTTTACTGCTGGTTGAATTTTTTAAAATTCCTCGTGTTGCTAAGATATCTTCGTTCTCCTATCTTTTATTAATTCTATTATGTGAGAATATAAAATTAGATTTCTCATCGAAGTTGTGCTACTTAGCAAGATCATTTATTAGTGTTCCTTAGAATATAGTGAATCAACTTTGAATTTATTTTGGTGTAGAGAGATCTTAAGAGCTTTTATACAAGTTATCTTGAAAACTATTATTAAAAATATTATAAAAAAATTTTGCTTGAAAATTAATCCATTATATATTTTTTTATGTTATTAAAAATATTGTTAAAAAATAATAATATAATGAAAAAGAGTAGTGAAAAAATTACATTCAAAAGAAGAGTCGAAGGCATTTGAGTCGATCGAGGATCTAATTATTATTTTCCTGATGCGATCGACCAATTCCATCACGGTTTTATAAGCATGTCAAATAAAGAATCTGAGATGCTACTACAACAAGCAGTTGTGAATAAAACTGTAGGCGACATCATCATCACATCTTCCACATCTCTTCCCAACACTTGCCGATCCCTTCCACCACCCTTTTCCTCTTGCAAACCCCTCTCAGCACCAGATCCCATGTGGCAATCTCCGGCACCAAAAACTTGCCCAGCATCACCACCACCATCTCCCCGGCGCCGCCCACCCTTCCCCTCTTCATCAGCCTCACCACTAGCCCATCCATAAACTCCCTCCCCTTTCCACCCCCTTCCTCCCCTCCCTCCACCAGAAGGGCTTTCAGAAATATGTTGCACGTCGCCGGATCCGGGTCGCACCCGCGATCCAACATCCGGCCCAACAAGTCCATGGCCCAGCCCACGTTGCCCTCCTTCAGCAGCCCGTCGAACAGAACGTTGTAGGTGACAGAGTCCGGGTGTGCGGCCCCGCCGGCGAGCATGTCGTTGAGCAACCTCATCCCTCCGTCGACCATCCCAGCCCCGCACAGCCCCTTGATCATGGACGTGTAGGCGACCACGTCCGGGGCGCACCCGCGGCCCAGCATGTGCTTCCACACCATCATCCCGTCCTTGAGCCTCCCGGCTTCGCACAGGCCGTTGATGAGCACGCTGTAGCTGATGGCGTTGGGCTCGCACCCGCCCCCCACCATCTCCTTCCAAGTCTCCAGCGCCCGCTCGACGTTGCCGGACTTGAAGTGGCCCCTCATCATGGCGCTGAAGGTCGCCACGTTCGGGGCACAGCCCTCCACGGTCATTTTGGCGAACGCCTCCTCTGCGGCCTCCATGCGGCCGTGGCGGCAGAGGCCGTCGATGAGGGCAGTGAAGAGGACCGCATTGGGCCGCACCCCCTTGGACGCCATTGCCTCCCACACCCTCGCCGCCTGCTCCACGTCGCCGCAGCGGAAGAAGCCGGTCACGAGGGCGGAGTAGACGAATTCGTTGGGGCGGACGCCTCGCTGCTCCATCTGCTCGGCCACTTGGTGGGCGTCGGACGGGCGACCGAGCCCCACGAGGCCGTGGACGATGGCGCCGCAGGTGACCACGTTGGGGGAGAGGCCGTCGCGGGCCATGCGGTCGAGGAGGCGGAAGGCGGCCGTGAGGCGGCCATGACAGCAGAGTGCGTGGAGGAGGGTGTTGTAGGTGGGGAGGGACGGGGGGCAGCCCTTGAGGAGCATGTAGCGGACAAGGTTTGTGGCGCGGGGAAGGTCGCCAGAGCGGCAGAGGGCAGCGATGATGGCATTGAAGGCCGGGGCGGCGGGGGGGACACCGTCGAGGAGCATCTCGTCGAGAAGCGCAAGGGCGTCGGTGAGTTGGCCGGCGGCGGAAAGGGCGGCTATGAGGGTGGAGTAGGAGTAGGCGTCGGGGCGGAGGCCGCGGTGCGGAAGGTGGCGGAGGAGGCGAATGGCGCCGGGAAGGTCGCCGGAGCGGCAGAGGGACTTGAGGAGGAGATTGAAGGTAAGGAGGTTGGGACCAAGGGAAGGGTGGCGACGGACAGCGGAGGAGAAGAACGAAAGTGCGAGGCGGTGGTGGTTGTGGCCGCCGGGAGCGGAGAGGAGCGCGGAGAGGGCCGAGTTGAGGGAGCGAACGGAGGGAGAGCAACCGAAAGAGGGGAGCAGGCGGTGGAAGAGACGGACGGCCGCGAGGGGGCGGCCGACGCGTCCCAGAGCGCGGAGGATGGGGATGAAGACGCTCTCGGGGAAGGGCCGGGGCCGCTCGCTGCGCATTCGGGCGAGGAGGCCGCGGAGGGCGGGCAGGTCTGGGGGCTCGCGGTCGGCATAGGCACGGGCGAGGGCGAGGTATGTGGCATCGCCCTGGGTGTAGCCGCCGGTGCGTCGGGCGGAGCGGAAGATATCGTCGGCTAGGGGCGGGCCGGAGTCGCTTGCGCTCGCATCGAACTCGCTTGCATTTCCATCGGAGTCGCATCCGCCTCGGCCAGCGGCAGGGGCGGAGGAGAGGGCTCGGCGGAGCTTGCTGGCGGCAGAGGGCTGTGGTAGATTGCGGAAGAACATATATCGGGTGGACAGCGGGGTTAGATTCCGTGGAGCGGTCGGGCATTGCTTGTAGCTGGTAGAAATTGTTAGGGTTTTATGTCGAACAGCCATCAAGAGGAAAGGGCGGCGAGGAGGGAGAAACTTGGGCCACCAACCCGGCCAAATTGGGCCTGCTGAACCGGGCCTCATTATTTTAATCGTTTAATTACATTCCTACCACGGTATCACACACCGTAAAGAATCAAACAGGTCCCCGCCTTTCGTTTCAAAAACATCCCAACAAACCTCGCTGGAGTCGTTTTCCTCCTCAATTACCCCGCCCTTCGATCTCCCCCCGCCAAAACCCTAACGTGTACCTTCGTATCTCTCTTCCCGATCTCATCATTCTGTCGCTATGAATCGAAGGATTCGGAACCCAAACGATAAGGTCTCGGCCTCCCAGATCGAGGAGCGGCTCCACCGGTTCCTAAAGCCCGGCGCCCTTGCGCGCATCCGAGACTCCAGGATCAGCACTGCTAGATCCCCCCGATCCCTCTCCCATCCCCGCCTATCGCCCCCCTCCTTACCCTCCCCTGCCACGCCGCCCGCTGCTTCTCACGACTATGGAATCCCTTTCTTTGCCGCTCGGGCCCCCGGCCTGCGGTTCCCGCAGCGGAAGAAGCTCGCCGCCGCCAAGCCGACCCTGTTCGCCCCCTCGAGCCCGGAGCTCAACGAGCTCTTCTTGGACGCCTTCGGCGCTGATATGGTTGCTGCTCATTAAGCCAGAAGGGTTTCCTCTGGGGATCTTCTTTCCTTCCAATTGATTGGTTCGTATGTGCGTTGGGTTTGATAGATCGAGACTTAATAACAGGAGAAGTTGACTTCTGTCTCTGCGGGTAGTGTCTAGGGTTTTGCACTTTCTTTCTTCTTTCTTCTTTTCTGCAGAAAGGATCCAAGGAAAGCATTCAGACGGTAATTCTGTGTAGATCTGATGTGGGAAATGTGGAACTTTTTTTTTTCTTAAAAAGAGCTCATCTTTGTTCTCATTCTGTAGGTGGATTACATCATGGCTTATTATTAACTCTTACTAAACAAGTTTCTGGTTCTGGTGATGTTTGTTAGAAACTATGTGCTTTTACTAGGCTTTTAAATCTGCAAGGTTGAGCCGATTTGATCAAGTTTTGGCAGCACCTGCATAATTAGTTTCTCATTTGTTTGATCAGAATGTTAATCACTGCTTCTGTTGCTGTTCTATCTATGAACTGGAGTTCGTAAGTTTTGTGTCTATTTATGAATGGTTAATGTACAGTTGTAGAACAAACATTGGCTAGATCTCGTACTTACATTCAACGACATACAGAAGCTGCTAGTTCTGACTTGTTAGGCTTTTTTCCTATTGAGCAAAGATACTGTTTCATTATTGCGTGATGAATGCTTGATTGATACTTGCGTGATTATATGCAACTATTTATGCCTCTGATGAGACACTCTAGAAAAGTGTCTATTACTACCAATCTTCTTGTGAGAAAAATGATTACATTCTTATAAATCGTTTGCAAGAACATTTCCGTATTTAAGACATTGTCGCTGGGATTAAATACTAATAGAACTTTCAGGATAGTTGTCTACTCTTGTTTCTTTGTTGTTTTCATAAATAAGAGTGCCCTTACATGTTTGTGTATTTTTATGAATGGGATGTGTTGCTTGATGGTTAAAAATATGTTCCAAGGGCTTGATCAGTGACTACCAATCATGCAAAAGTATCCTATGTGCGAGATCACTTATTACAAAAAAAGTTGGTAGTCTCAGCACATATACAAGATTATCCTGTCTAAGCTCTGTTCATGTTGTTTAACTTTTGCAAACTAACTTGCTAAATAAATTATCTTATCCTATCCTTGAAGTTTTATCATTTTAAAGAGGTTAGGCATTTCTGAAAAGCACATTAATTAGGGGCTTGTTGTGATATGGTTTTAAATAGTAGCAAGTTCTTTTCCCCTTCTGTATTCTCTAGTCATTAAATTATAATATGCGCTCTAGAGTAGTCCTTTCAAGTGAACTAGCTACCACAGTCTAATTTTTTAGAGTAGTATTTACAACCTTCATAATTTCATCCAATCAACTCTTTAGAACTGTCTCATTGGAGATCAATTAGCTATACCATGCTTGAAATCTTGCCAATGTTGTCTAGATTCTTGCCTGCAATCTGTTGGCTTATTGAGTTATCATTATCTAATTAGAAAAGACATCCCCATTATTGCTGATCTATAGTGAGGTAAGTTGTTTCCTTTGTGCTTTTCTAGTTTACTCCGAGCATGACCAGCAACTTATTTCCACAACAGAAACACCTAATTATATCTCATATAAGATCACTTGAAATACAATCCATTTCACTGATATGTGATGCTCATGTGTTGATCACCACCAAGTTTCTTTTAGTGAAGCTGCTCTGTGTACATTAAGAATGAATCTGGTGTAGGAAAGGGAGCTCCATTACTGGTCATGCCTCTGTATATCTTTTCTTATCAGGCATGATTTTACGCCACAAGTTCCTTATTACTATGTATAGCCAATTTGTATGTTTAGCTATTTTCTTGAATGCTATTTTTCCAATTTTCTTTACAACTCAATTTGTTACAGGCTCTTGATTGCACTTTCAGGGTCACTTATTTCCATTTTTGTTGAGTTTTGGTTTATGATAATGGATGTGGTTTTTCTTAACAAGCAAGTTCATAATGGTCGAGTTACTCTACGGAACATTTATAGATTCATATTTGACTTCTGGTAACTGTTTTAGTTTTTGGTAACTCCTGCTTCATTTTAGTGTTTGCTAAAAGGGGATTAGACATCTGAATTATATATTAACATAGTTATATAAATTTGCATGGAGGAAGTTGCCACATAAACAATTCAGATTCCTCTTATTTGTACTAGAAGGACATGAAAATTTGAATGCTCCCATTCAAGTTGCCTTACTATCTATCACATTCATAACCTACATTGGCTTAGCACTTTATGGTAAACATGTTTTCGTGGCAGCATATGACATGTTAATTGCTTATTCAATCTACAAATCCACTGGCTTCATAGACATCTTGATGTATGTCTTTGATGCACTGTCTATATTGTAAATGTGAATTGCAGGCTTTCCCTTCAAAGACCATTGGTTCTAGGTTTGCCACAATTGAATAAGCATCTCCAATGTTCTCTACAATTTTAAGTTATGCAGATGAGAGGAATTTGCTGCTCCAACTATAGTGAATGTGGATAATTTTGCTTTAACTACCACTAAGGACATGATATTGCTTTCCTTTATGCCCAAACATATTTTTCTGAATATGCTAGTAAATTTCTTACAGTTGGTTGAATGTATCAGTAAGGCGCCATTGCATTTTAATCTGGGGATACATTTGTTCAATGGAATGATTCATTTTCTTTCATCATCTGTGCATTGTCACTATGCAAGAGGTACGGATCCTGTATGTTTGTATATATCTAAAAATATATATATGTTGTTGCCCTCGATACAAAAACTGTGCTGTTCATCTTGTATGTTCATTTATACAGGTTTTGAGCTCCACATATTTGATGTCATTTAGATCAAGTAAAATATGCTAGTTGTTTCCATCTTTTACTTATAATAACCTGATCCATTGTTTTTATGCTGTAGGTATTGATAGCCAGTCACAATTCAGATGCAAGGATTCCCTGGAGCATTTCTGTATCGATTTGGCAACATTGATAAAGCCATGCCCTGTTAGCTACCGGTATCCATAAAGCGGTCTCGGTGGCACAAGGTGAAATGCTTGCCGGCAGGGAGTAGACAAGGAGGGCAGGCTTGAGTAACTGCATGTTATCCTTATTAGGATGCTGATGTTCAATTAAAACACATTGGATGCCTACTGAAATTACTACAAGAATCTAACAAAAAGAAGTTCCAAGAAATTTGAGCAAGCTAGGTTTGAACAACTGCAGAGGATGCTGCTGCTGTTCAATCACAAAACGTTGGCCTTCTTACTGGCTTTGCAGCTACCAAAATGAAGCTTCAAGCAATCTGTACAAGCCAGGAAGGTAATATGTAAGACCTTCTAAACTTTTCGGAATCTGCTGGTGTTTGCTTTGATCTCATTATCCTATGGTTCATATAATGCGCCCGATGAGGCCATCCTTCACTTACAAAACAAATATGCTATTGGTTGTCGCTGTTTTTACATCATACTTTAACTAATCACCAGATAGTTTTGGCTTTTTTGAACTGTATTCATAAAAATTGTGCTGTGGTGTTCCCTCGTTCAAATGCAAATGATGGATTCCATGCCTTTCTTAGTTAAGTTGGACTTGTTTTTAATCCATCTTAATAATGAAATTTATGTGTATGCAGTTAACGATGTGCGGGATTTCTCAACAGCAAAGATGAAGACGAAGTACTCTCAGCAATCAACTCTCATTCTGTTCTCTCGTAAGTAAACCAACACAACACGGTTGATGCTTGGCATCTCTGTCTCCACCAGCATAAATAGCACAACATTACATATAATCTTGCCTGGTTTGCGAAGCAGATGCCGATGCCGAGTAGGAAGCCGCCGAGGATGAGTATGAAGACGTTCGTGGCGGCGCCGATGAGGAAGGTTACGCCGCGGGGAACATGGACCATTTCCTCCTGGACAAGCTGATCGCGGTGGAGGCTAGGAAGGGCGAAAGCAGCGGCACCACGTACAGCGAGTTGGTGAAGAGGGTCAGCAGCTCGCTGTCGAACTCGCATTTCTGGTTGGTGCTCGAGTTCGTCATCTGTTGCCCGTACACCGATGGTAAAAACCGTGAGAGGAGCGAGTCCGTCGGTGTCGCCCCACCTTCAAAGCCATACATACATAGTTTGGATCAGATGATGTGCCGAACAAGATCAACAAGAAGCTTCCTTCAGCATCTGACAATGATTACCAGAAACGCCGATGTCGTAACCGAAGACGAGACCGCCGGAGGAGGTGACTAAGCAGGTGAGCAAGACGACGAGCGTGACCTTCCTGGAGATAGGATTCCAAATATACTAAGAGAATCATAGTATGCCACTACAAAGAGTTTCTTGAATCTGAGGGGCGCCAAATGGCTAGGGTTTATTGCATGGGAGTTGATGTGTTTAAATTATTATATTATTGTTATCTTGGATAGCTTTGCTTAATAGTAGAAGTTGGTAAGTACTACAGGTGAGTATGACTAACAACTGGCAATAGTAAAAGCATTTACGGAATAAGCAGGAAAAAATATCATAAAATCGTATAGTTCTTTATCTTTTCCAGTGTTGTTTTTTTTTTAATGTTTTTTGTTGTTTTCAGATTGGCAATTTATGTGGAATCTTACTTACAATATTATTTTTGGAGAAAGCTTTTATCCGAGAATAGATATGATAGAGCAGAAGATCTTTTGTTAGATGGGTTTTAATTAATTCAAATAAAAATAGATTAGATGATACAAAGATAATAATACCTTCTCCATTTTAGTTGTCATAAGAAACTTAAAAGAGAAGCATAATACCCAAGTATAGTGATCATCCAAGTCTAAAGAATTCATATACATAGGACAAGGTCTTGTAATAAGCATTTTGATATTTTAATTTATTTTTTAAATTTTTTATCTTATTTTTTTGGTTTAGATCTTAGGCTTATAATACCTATTTGAGAACGAGATGCATTGATACTCTCTTTGCTTCTTTATATCATGTATCAAGTGCTTGGTTAGAAGTGTTTTTATTTTTTATTCTATTTTATAAAATTGGCTAACATCTTAGGCTATGCAATCGTAATACAAAGATAAAATTGTTCGGAACAACTTCATTTTTGCATATCAAGATTGATGTTTATGCTGATACGTCTTACGATAAAAAATATCAACCATCTTAACACCTTGAAATCCCTTGAGCGGCACTAGATTAGATGTGAGGCCTCAATTATCTATATACTTTTTTTATTCGATAAAAATATTTTATCTATCGATACTCGAATGAATTGATTGTTCTCTCAGTAGTTTCGTTTTAAGTAATACGAAAACTCTTACTAATCATAATAAAAAAAATGTTAAACAAAATAAATCAAATTTAGACTATTCAAAAATAGAGATAGTAGCAGGGTGATTAAGATCAAAAGAAAACAGTGGCCTAACATGCATCATGGCACCAATACACTGTAGAGAACAAATTCCAGGAGGTGACGTGACATGTTAGGGTAGCCATCATCAGCCAATTCTTAAGCTACAAACCATACACGTGGTTGGCTCGCACACTTATACCTGCATGTACATGTCTTCACGTACTTTGTTGCCATTGACGGCTAGCTATTGCTTCCCTCGCAGATACGGCATTCCTCACAACCTCCATCCTTCTCATGGATTCATTCTGCTGGAGAGAGAGAGAGAGAGAATGCAGCAAAACGTTACAGGCTGCCAAAAATACTTAGAACAAGGGAAAGGTTCTATACTCTAGTTTTTACTCTCGTATCACTTATTAAATGAATCGAAAGTTAATTATCTCATCAAAATAGATCATGGGAAAGCAAGTTCTTTGTGTGAACAAGCAGCAGTCGTGAGTTCTCATGAAATCCATGGAGAAAGATGAAGCATAGAGGACCAGAACAGTTAATGTTGGAACTCTTCCGATGACTGTTTTGTAGAACCAGCATTCCTTCCCAAATCATGATGGAGACCAGACTGGGTTTTGTTGACAGCTGCTCTTTTTGGCAGCCACAACTCCACCATATTTAGTCACAATCTTTATTGCCCCCAAAAGCCACCGCCCCTTTTGACTGCCGAGAATAGTGTTGCAGAAATGAGAAGAAGACGGTTTGGCGCTCTCGATATAAAGGCATGGTTCGAGTGCATCAACGTCACTTCTTCTCTGTAAAGATCCTCCCTCCTCCTTGGTGCAACAAACGAGTCGGTCTCTCAAGTCCCGGGAGAGCTCAAGAACAATGGCGGGTGTGCAGTTAGCTTCCTTCTTCTTGGAGGTGGCGCGGAGCTCGCCTCGGTCGCGCAAGGCCCCATTCTCGGCGGTCGCGCCGTGGCGGTTCATGGCCGGCACGAGGCGGCAAGTCCAGGCGACCCTCGATACCATTGCGGAGGAGGATGGCGTGGATTCCTCGGAGAACTCGCGTGCTGCTGCTGCAGCAGACGCTCCGTCCTCAGCACGCGTGCCGAGAGCTCGAGAGAAGGAAGCATCTTCCAGGTGGTGACCTTATCATCACTGCGATGTGTGATGCAGGTGCGCCATCCTGAGGAAGAGATGCGGCGGCATGTCTGTTTTAGCTGCATGGTCGTGTCATCTTCCTACTTTGGAGTTTTTTTACATGTAGAGTAGAACATGTGTTAGTCTTGTAGTTTTGTCATGGCTTCGGAGACGTCGAATATTTTTCTTATGCTCTTCTCCAAATTGGTTCCGTCAACTAAACTGATATTAATTCATAAAGGATCGATCTCTCCATATCCTCCGCATAACCCCGCACAACTTGTAAAGAAGAAAACAGACCTGTGACGAGCAAATGTAAAGACAAATTAACATTAAAGGCCGCCACCGCCGCCGCCGGGGATGGTGGCAATAAAGGGTTGGTTTGGAGGGATTCGTGGAGTTCTTTTCCAGTTGACCACCAAACATGGTGGAGCTGTTGTGACTGCCAAAATGGAGCAGCTGACAAAACCCAATGTGGTCTTCGTCATAATTTGGTAATGCAGCAGGATCTACAAAAATGTCATCAGGGAGTTGGAAGAATAGGAATCTGACCGAAGCAAATAGGGAGCAAAATGTTCTGGTTCTTTATGCTTCATCTTTCTCCATGGATGGATTTCGTGAGAACTCACAACTACTTGTTCAGGCAACTCTCTCCGTCTCTCTTAAACAACTTTCTTCTTGAGTGTAAACAATTTTCAATATAGGATTAGTCACTTGGATGTCAAAAATTAAATTATCTTCCACCCTTGCAAGGCCACACCTCCGTGAATTACTCTTTAAACACAGTATTGTCTTCATAAATCATGCTTCGTTAAGCATAATCTTTAAACATGGTATTGTCTTCGTAAATCATGCTTCGTTAAGCATATGAAAAGTGTTTCCGTAGTGTTCGTGCCATCATCCATGTTAAGTCACTACTTTATACGTAATCTTTTGTCCCACCCACCATCAACAAAAGATTGTTGTTACGCCCCTGTCGCCTCTCCTGTATCCCAAATGGCATCGTCCTCTACGAGCATGCTACTCGCCTCTAATAAATCCATTGTGAAGGAAATCCCGATTGTCAACAAACATTGTTGGAAAGATGCATCACGTAGTCGGTGGTCAACGTGACGATCTCAAATTCTACATCAAGATTGATGTCCACGATATAACAGGTGTCACCCCTCTAGGGCAATCACTACCAATCTTCGCCCTAGAGCCCCTCCTCCGAACCATCTGATCGTAGATTTTGATGGTCTCTCACTTCCGAATCCTACTTGGCATCATAGAATGAGTCAACGAGATGGTCCAACTCGACAGCTGAGTCGAGGGACTCCTCGACCAACTAGCCATGCCTCTTACCAAACCCCAAAGCAATGCCCTCGCATTCTCGTCCAACGACACTATCGCCTCCTACTGAATTGCCACCAGCCTCCTCCACCCTAACCACTAGCACCACTGGACATAACTCCCTGGCTGCATCACCCATCGAGGAGATGCTCCCTTCCCTTCGTGGAGGCAGCACCGCAACATCGCCCTCGTTCTGCCGAAGACAAAGAACGAACCCATCGAGGAGATGCTCCCTTCCCTTGGTGGAGGCAGCACTGACTGTATCATGACAAATCCATCAACGACGACGACAACATCCGCAACTCGAAAGCCCTCAAAAATGATACAGCGTGAGATAAAAAGGACGAGGTTTACCGCGAGCAGTAGGCTTTATCTTATAGAGTGTCGTTTAAAATTTGCTGACTTAAAGTCATCATCATCGACTAAATGATAATAGTATTCTAAAAGTAAATGATTGGTCTTATGAACTCGACAACTCAAAACAACTAATTCAAGTGTTCAGTGACAAGCATCAAAATTGAGGATGATAATATAATTAAGATGGGAGACCAAAAGAGCTACGCCATTGATCTTCTCCCATGAAGAAGCCCATCGTCCCTAATCATCACCGAAGGTTGTCTTCCTCCCTGAATAAGAAGAGTAACCCCATTAACATATCCAAGTTAGATCAGTAATCGTTTATTATTTTCATCATTCATGATGAAATAAATGCTGTATTTTTAAGGTCACAGTGTCTACCTGTACTAGCTGTACCAGCACTTTGCCTGTTTGGTGTGCCACCACGACCCCTGCTGCCACCACCTCCCCGACCTCTGCCTCCACCACCTCTGCCACCCCGTCCAAATCCTCCTCTGCCGCCAAATCTCCCCCCACTTCTACCTGCGCTCTCTCTACCACCACCACCTCGGCCACCACTCCAGCCACCATCACGGTTATCGCTTCTTGGCTTTGCTTCGTCGACTGTCAGGGTGTATCCACCAAGTTCGGAGCCATTGAGATCGAGTGCCTGCGAGAATGCATCTTGATCCTTGAAATCCATATATGCAATCCTGCAACCAGAAACAGAAGCAGCCATAGATTTAATTTTACTAACATTCTGATCTTAGAAGTTCATCAAACCACACAACACCACCATTCAGCTCTTGTTTCCAAACATCATCAAAACAAGCTAATCATTCAAGAAAATTATCTCCGTATGATTCATGACTTGTAGTGTTCAAGGCTCATGGCATATTAAACTGTGAATTCTCACTTTAACAAGCACCACCTTCAGTTGCATCTTACCTACTTCTGTTTTTACAGAAACTATATTAATTAGTTGGTTTCTCATCATAAACATCAGAGAAATGAGCACATAAAAAGGGATTTTAAAAAATTAATAAATTTAAGCAATATTATAATAGCCAATTCTAGTAACAATATCATAACAGTTGGAACCAAGATTACTTATGAACATATACATGATATAGGATAATTAACAGACCACAATAAGACTACACTGGAATGCACTAATGTAAAAGCAAAACTGGGTTGAACAGACTGATGTAATGTACATCTTTACCGGTAGACTTAGCAAAGCAGATTTAAAAATGCAAATGTAAGATGATTACTAACCCCTTGGGTGCACCACTTTCATAATCCTTTGGAATGGAGACTCGTGTGATCTCTCCACATGACCCAAAATGCTCTTCAAGGGAGCTTCTAACCTGTAATGAATCACGATTGATTAACAAAATGAAGGGATAACAAAAGAGGACATAATTTTATAATACCTGATCCTCTTCAAGTGATTTATCAAAGCCTCTCACAAATATGGTTTGGCTCTGACCTTTACCACCCTTTTGGTGAGAATAATTGTCCTTCCTGTAAAATGAACAAAAGCCAGCAAGTTTAGGAAATAGAAGATAAAAACTTTCTTATATCCTGATCTCCTCTAAGAATAAGCATACCTAACAGTATCAATAATCACATATTATGAAATGCAAACTGGTTGTTTTCTTGCTTCTATGAAAATCTAGACTAGCAAACTAAGACAATGTTTTAGTTGAGAATCATACCCACTATTAGGTGTATATGAACCCCTTTCACGGGCCACATCAAGTCTAACTGCACGACCAAATAGTTCCTGACCATTCATTTCAAGTGCCTGCATAAAGAAAGAAAACCAACAAACATCTATTCATCAAATCAAGTCCACTTCATCAGTTTTTCCTGAAAGCATGTACAGAGAGCATCACAAGTTCACAACCATCATTGACAATTAAAATCATTTAACTAAAACCTCCAAATAGAATAAAACAACAAAATATAGTAGCAAACCCATACAGAGTTGAACACAAGATGTGTTAGGACTAACAGAAAATACATGCTTAAAAGAAGCAAGATCACCTTTTGAACTGCTTCCTCAGTAGCAAATTCAACATGACCAAATCCCTTAAAACTACCATCATCTGCTCTAGCCAACCGCACATCCACTACTTCCCCGGCCGCTTTGAAGAATTCCGACCTTCAAGAGAAATAACATTTTTAATAAGCTCACTATATAGTAAATGAACTTTTGAATGGAATTTCATGCACATAACATATACACGTAATTATATATGTCTACTTGTAAAAACATATTTATGCACGTGTAGATGAATGTAAATAAACACATACAGGTTTACACAAATATGCCTACACGTACATACATAAATCAAAATAAAACAACACATTATGATAAATGATGTTGAAAGATGAAACATACACATCATCCTGTTCAACATTATAGGACAAGTTGCCAACAAATATTGTTCGGGATCCAGTTGTCTGAGTCTGACTTGTAGCAGGAGTTTTGGGCTATATCAAAAGGGGAAAAAAAGGGAATATAAGCCAATATCATCTACAATAATAAAAATCATAAAATAATTGAACTTGTAGAGTATACCCCTTTCATTTCAGACTTGGTAGCAGTTTGTTTTTCAGCCTTCGGAGTTGCATCCACCATTTTTGCATCTTTAACCTGTAATAACAACCTTCTAACTTCAAAAAATTGATAGAAGAAACAAATAAGCAATCAGTATTGGGACAGGAAATAAACTACTGTTAGTCCCACACTTCAATGAAAATTCTAGTTCAGGTTGCTGGTGTTAATGGGGTTCTGTGCTTTTTTTGTGTCCAACCACCAACATGAACAGGTCATATTTCCATATTAATTCTTCCTGAACTATAGTCCAGTACAAGGTGTTCCCAGACCACCCAATATCATCTGGTACCAACCTTGATAGTCATACAGATTCTTGGACTCCTAAAAACCAATTGGTATGTATCAATCCGAGCAAACAATGGAAATATTCAACTAGTATATACTTGCTTTACACACTACAAGTATAGAGCATACAATGAAAATATTCAGCTAGTTTTGACCTTGTTTCGATCGGCAGGTTGTCACTAAACACCCTCTCATCTCCCACTCAGTTTCTCTCTTTTTTCTTCGTCCTCACAATTTATCCCATTGTCTCCCAACCAGCAACCATTGTTTGTGCCACAACATTCACATTTATAATCTGTTTGTAATTGTTTCATTGTACCTCATTACCATCCTTCACTATCAATAACTTTTGATTGTTAAAATACATCTTCACTTCCATACTTTGAAACGTTCTAACAAAATATTCTCCAATTTCTCATTTTCTTAATGGTGCCCCAGTTATCTTTTTCAGTACCATTTTCTGGCATGGCTGTTAAATACCATCTTCAAATTTTATGATCTCCTGTGAGAATTCCCAAGCAAATCAGGTATTAGCTATCCAGAGTTTGCAGAAGAAACAAAAAGGCCATGCATACGACCGGTGATACATGCACTGTTTTGTACTCATTCTGTAGTTGTTTGTGGGCATAAAAATGTAGAATATTTTAAGCCCTAGACTCTCTTATGGACATGTTAACTCAGCCCTTTTCCTTGTCGTTATATCACATTTACCAACTCACAGATCACAATAATTTGACAATTTTTTAATCGTTTGGTTTTTATTTAATATTCATTTCATTTCGAAATTATTAATTTTAACTCCAATTGTGTCTGATTTTGTCCAATGATCCTGCACAGTTTTAATACCTAATTATAACGGTATCTGCTCCAAAAAAAACCATTTTTTAGTTTTCCAATGCAGGGTTGTGGGCATAATGCTCAACTATGAGTGCTAATATGACATTTTCAGCACACCTCATCAGGTATATAATAGCAGCCAAGCATGAATTCATGCCCGTTTTCAGCATGAACCTACCTTCATTGATTGGCAAACTAGTGTGCCATAGAGCATACCACGGGCAGTCACAGCAATTTTATCTCTGGAAAGCAGATGAAGAATATATAATCTCACCTTAAACATACAAGAAGCTGTTCTTCCCATGTATGCTAAACTACTTGCGCTTTTGAGAGCAAATTACCTTCTTCGGAGTCTTCAATGGTTGCTCATCTTCACTTTCCTCAGAAGACTCATCAGAACCACTGCTGTCTTTTGATGCTGGAGACTGTCAGCAGCACGAAGAACAGATTAATATTTATCAAACCCCATAGAAGTAACTGGAAGTGCAAATCTATTAGTGAATAATAATTCATCATCAACCAACTCATCAAACTACCGGAGCTTTTTGCTTCTTCAACTGTGGCTCCTCATCGCTATCATCAGAACTCTCATCGCTCTCATCAGAACTTTCATCAACTTTAGCCTTGTTCTGAGGCAACTGAACACAAAAAATTTGAGAACAGTCGAATTTTCTAAAAGGCAACAAATCTACAATATTTAGATACATAACAGCAAAGCATACAAGTACTTGTAATAGTCATAAACACAATAAAAATAGATATAATTCCACAGGAAAAACTTTTTTGTCAAAAGGTTTGCCAAAAGCACTAAGCACCAAAAGGCAGAACGGTCCGAAAATGTCCGAGGCGCTAAGCGCTCACCCAAACGAAGCAAGACAATCACAAATATTATAATTTAAAAATTATATATCATGACTAATAAAAACAAACTAAACCAAAAATAACACATCAAACTTCATTCATTAATGTTCTAAACTACAATGTCCATATTCAATAACAAAATGATAAAATAAATTAAGATTAACATCAAAGATCAGTAAAATCCAATTCATCATCTTTAATCTGTCACCATCTAAAGCTGCAACAACAATCCAAAACACTAATAAGTAGCACTAATCATTACAGAAATAGCAATAATAATCAACATTTTACTACTGTTCAGCACAGTAAGCAGCAGCTGCTGTTCTCACAAACATAAACAAACAACAAAGACTAGCAGCAAAGTTAGCAGCTATTCTAAGTTTAAATTGACGAACATCAATGAAGTGGCAGCGATGAATGGGGAAGAAGGCAGCAGTGAACAGAAAAGAGGGAGGGGAAGATGGAAGAAGAGGCTGCCAGATGGCTGCAGTGAATAGGAAAGAAGTCGTGAAAGGGAAACAAGGCACCAATGAACAGGGAAGAGGGAAAGGAAGAGGGAAGATGCTGTATGGGGGCTGCAGTGAATGGGGGAAGCAGCAGTGAAAGGGGAAGTAGGCAGTGATGAATGGGGAACAGGGAAAAGGCTGCAGTGAACGTAGGAGTGCTGCGGTGAACACGGAAGAAGGCAGTGATGAATATGGGAAGGAGAGGAAGAGGCTGCGGAGGGCAGAGGTAGGAAGGAAGAGGAGAAAGAGAGATGTGACGGAAGGGAAGGGAAGAAGCCATCGCTGCTGCCACCAGAAGAAGATGCCACCACTACCATTGCCTCTAGAGGAAGACGCTGGCTGTTGCTGCCGCTGCTGTCGTTGTTCACCAATGGGAGGAACCCCGCAGCCGTACAGAAACAAAGTGAGAAAGGGTTTCCACGTTAGGACTCGCAAGTGGACAGGTCTAAATCGAACTCTATGGCCATCAACTCAGGGACTAACTGGTTAAATCAAACCAGATACAATTATTTGGTTCAACTCAGGCTCAAATTGGTCTGAACTAAACCAAGCATCCACTCTTATTACCAAAAGACCATAAGAATTAAGTGATAATAAAAAAGCCACCTTCTTATCAGTTTGATTTTTGGAGGGCTCGTCGTCTGAACTTTCTTCAGAGCTGTCATCCTCATCTTCTTCACTACTGCTTTCCTGTTTAACAGACTTGGATTAAGCTTGCTCACACTGAAAAATAATCCTCTATGAAAAACAATGATCAAGAAACCAAGACACGCACAAGGAAATATAGAAAATAAGACAAAAAACTGGTGGTCCTTTATTTCATGTGGCTGTTCTCAGTCCCATCAGAACTCGAATCAATTTTAGCATTATTTTGTGGTTTCTCAGCACATAGCCCCATAAAAATAGCCAATACATCATATTAGAAAAATTATATAATATCCATTAATAAAGACAAAATACAATCAAACTACTAGAAAATCATGGCATTGTCTTAATATCAATATCAACTGGATAGTAAACTGTTTTAACAAATTTTACATGGTATTGGACTCATCTGAAATTGAACAGAAGAAATTGAGCACTCTCAGAGACCGATTATAACCAAAAAGAATATGTACTCTTGACAAGTAGACATTTTCCAAATTCACTACTTATACCACTCCCTCAGGCTGGCATGAAACTAGTGCTATATTGGCTAGTGCATGCTGAATAAAATGAAAAACAGATCTAAGAAATGGTTGGATGCTGATGGTTTAGAGATTGGATAGCTACTAGTTTCATGGCCTAAATTTGAGCTGTTGATTGATCAGATAGTAATTCCTTGGGATGTTCTTCTAAAAAATTCACAATTATGTGAAAATATATCTCTATTCAAATACAAACACATAAAATAATGTTGTCATCACCGTCATAGCCTCCTCTTATTTTATTCTCTTTCCTTCCTTAACGAAGGTTAGTCGTGGCACAATCATGTAATCATGAATCATTGCAACATACTGATTGTTTCAACCAAGGTTTTCCTTACCGAGCGGTAAGGCCCATACCGCCCGGTATGTACCAATCTGACAGCTGACTAGTATGCGAACCAGCCGCTACCGGGCGGTAACACTAAAATCAATCCTCAGGGGTCGATTTAAGCCGTCAACGATTGATTTAGGCTGTCGACGGTTGATTTAGGACGTCAATGATCGATTTAGACCATCGACGATCAATTTCATCCTTTGACGAGTGATTAAGGGAGAAATTGACCATCGATGATCGAATGAGGGAGAAAAGAGAAGAAGAAGAAGAGGAGGAGGAAAAGAAGAAAGAAGAAGAAGAGGAGAAGAAGAAATACCTCACCCGCATGCCCTCGCTACAGACGACATCGCCCCTTTATTTGTTGGTTAATATATTTAATATTTTAATATTATATTATATTATAAAAATATTATAAAACATTTATTCTACCAGGCGGTACATACTGTGCATACCCGCCTGGAATAGTACCATACCGGTACCAACAAAATGTTGGTACACCGATAAGAACGGATAAGTAAAACCTTAGTTTCAACAGCTTTTGTTAGAACTCATCAAATAAAAAACAATTTAAGGCCAGTTCTGTAGATTAGCTTAGAACCAGCTTCATACAGGTCAGTCAGCAACCTGGTCCTGGTTCAGCCAGAAGATACCAGGGGCAAGTGGAAACCAGAATCATATAAGTTTAACATCAATACTGGACAATGAAACTTTGAAAAAGAGAACACCATCATGTGCAAAGAAGTAAACCAGCTTCATACAGGTCAGTCAGCAACCTAATCCTGGCTCAGACCAGCAGATAACAGGGGCAAGTCGAAACCAGAATCATATAAATTTAACATCAATATCAGACAATGAAACTTTGAAAAAGAGAACACCATCATGTTCAAAGACATAAACCGGAAAAATAGTTTACAACATGGATGTATGAAGATGGGGTTTAACTGGAAGGAAAAGTATCTGTTAAAAATAGTTTAACAGCTTTACATTAAAGTACATGGAATAGAAATGAATTGAACTACTCATACCCATTTAGCCTTTGTATATTAGGTGTGTCCCCCTAAAACTCGCTAATCCAGCCGTTGTTCTACTAAATAGTGCACAACGGCTTGCGCCATTGCTTGTTCAATAAGCATTAGCGCAAGGGCTTTCATTCGATTTCCGGGTCATGTTTTACTATGTGTAACAACTTTTAATCGAAACGGGTCCAAATATTGCATATTAATTGCTCTTGATTCTTCTCAAGTTGCACAAGGTATCACTGCTGCACTAAATGTCATTACCCAACCCATTGGGACAACTAACCCATCAATTTGACATAGACCAAAATCAAACGATCTAAAAATGCAAGTTAATGATAGTATATTCTTGTCACCCTATAAATTGGTTCATTCTCCTCCCACATATGATGTGGTTTAGATGTGGAATTACGCTGGGACATCACAGTCTCTCCCATATTTTAGGTTCCACAACTCATCGAGGCTCAAACATAGCCCCAAAATCACCCCTAGTTGTGAGGCACAGCGCCAATCCCTGTGAAGGCTCAAACAGAATGACTCTAGTAAGGCATGTGAGGCCCAGTTCAATAGTTGCATCGTATCATGTCTCTAATATAATCTCAATTGTGACGATACAACCCAATGGAGTGACTATCCAATTAACATGGCATGGGACTAAATCACATCAACTAAAATGCGTATGCACAATTTCATAACAATAGACTCATATAGCCTCACAAATCAACTCAATTTTCTGCACATCCATGATCCAATGTGGCACCAGATTAGGATGTCATAACAGAAATATTATACAATTACCTATTTGACAACAAAGAAAGAAGGGGTTGCCTCATAGTAAATTAAATCTACACGATAAGGCAGTGAAACTGCAAGGTAGCATTGTATTATAACGAAAGACAAGGAAAAATACCTGTTTCTCTATAGCAGCCTGCTTTTTAACGGGTAGACTAACCTTTGCTGAAGGTGCCTGCATCGCACATTAAAGAGGACATGCTATAGTAAACTGACACTGTATGAGAAACAATGACAAGTAACCATAAAGTTCAGTAAAGAAATTGCACAACAATCAAGATAAAATTCAGAAAGAATCAAATCGGTTTGACCTGAACATTTCATCCCTTTTTAAACCATCAATCAATACCAAACATATCACAAGCTAAAACACCAAGGACAAAGAAAACTCATCATGACTGTCATACCTACTCTAGAGATAACATGGAATATCAAACAAAAGGAACTAAAAGGTACACCACCACAAGCATGTGATGGCATTAAAAGAAGAACATAGACTTGTGTATGTGCTTGGTCACATGCATTAGAAAAGCATGCTAAGAAAATAAAATTCTACTTTTGAACTTCCAACATGAAGTACCAGCATGGTTTCCAAAAAACACTTGGATATCCTTTCCTAAAAGTTGCTTCAAGAAGTAAAGATTTCACTATTTGACATAATCCATATACCAAAGACAACAAGAACAGCACCAAGTTCACACAAAACCGCTACAAAGCACAAAAACACCAGACATGAAGGGGATGGTATGATACCATGAGAATTCCATGACTGGTGCAGACAGATATAACATGCTACACAATACAACGCAAATAATCATCTATGTTTTAAACAGCTACATGCTTCTAGTGCACAATATATTACACTATTACATCAAGTATCAGATCATCAACAACATCTATGAAACTTACAAAATATAGAGAGATTTCCATAATCATTAATGTTAAATAATAACAGAATTTAGCCCAGAAAGAATGTGTCTTACAGCAAAACAGGAGGATACAATTGGCAATGATTGGTTGGGTCATTAAATAAAATAGTATTCCCGGGTTCCATTCTACACACCAACAGAATGGGTAAATGTTGGTTACAGGAGGTGTCCTATAGACATGCAGTTGTCTACATTAATCTAGATGCTTATTGATAATAAATCTGAAATCTTTGGTCTGATGAATATATCTTCAAACATACTAATTCTTTTGCTAAGTATAAAGTGATCGAAAACTGGAGAGCACTTCGGCCCCATTTTGCCATTACCATTGTTCCCATAATGGTAAAAAAAGTTCATTAAGAGTAAAATAAATCTGGCATGGCATTAAATTACATTATAAATTTGAAACATGCAATTACTAGTACAGTTTGCATAAAGGACAAACTATATTTGCACCTAAGCTTCAATAAACCATTAATATAAATGTCACAAGCAAATAACCATGACAAGCATCAATAAGAGAACATGATTACAATATATCATCCTTCGGGAGAGTATTACACCAAAGTCACAGGCTTACCTTATCCTCATCAGAATCAGAATCTGACCCGCTGTCTGAAGTATCACTGGATTCCTCTTGCTTTTTCAAGACAGTCACTGGAGCTGCTTGCTTCTTAGCAGCTGGAATAACCTTGGTTGTTACAGGAGCATCTTCCTGCAAAAATTGGCAAGCACTTAAATCAAGACAAATAGATAAATTCATAGTATATATATACACGCAACTTATTCTAGTATTTACAAATGAATAAAAGAATATGGATCCCCCAGAACATGGTTCACCCAAATAATTGGGCTGAGCAACAATGTAACGAGGGCAACACCACCAGACGGCACTTCTAATATAAAGCAAAACAAAACTTTAAATTGCTTACATCTTCATCTGAATCATCTGAACTACTGTCAGAATCAGAACTATCACTTGATTCCTGTTTCTTTTTAGATACTACAGGCGTGCCATTCTTCTGAGTAGCTGATGGCAACTTCTTGGGCTGGAGTGCAGCTTTAGCAGGTTTCTGTGATTCAAGCCACATTTACAATTTAAGGATGTAAGAACAGAGAGATAAATTCCACAACATGTGGTTTTTTGCTATTTTGTGTCAATATCACATTGACAATTTAATGACTCTACACCGATGAATTCATAATCTTTGCCCACAATGAAATAAGACCTACTTAAGAGCTCTAATGTAAAAAAAACTTTACTAGCATGATGATGAGACTTCAAATTGGGTTCCTGAGTGCATCATGACTGCAGTTGTACATTTTTTATTTATTTTGTATAATAGATCATAAAATCTTTTTTTATTGCTGTTAGTTAATTTTTTGATGAGGTCATGCAGTAGAATTTAATTGACTTTTAATTTTGATCACATCTACATGTCCTATTTATTTTATTTTGTTTGGATTGCTAACTCAACAGTAGAGTACACATTTGGATGAACTGCAGTTGTAACAACAGTAATTTGGAGCATACATGGCAAAGTTACACCGTGATTCAATATAATAGATGTGACCCAGAGAAGATAAGCCATAATAATAAACTCACTTCATCCTCTTCTGAATCACTTTCTGAACTGCTCTCTGATTTTCCTTTTTGTGCTGCAGCACTGGCAGAACCATTCTTGGAGACAGCAACTGCAACCTTTTTAGCTGGAGCAGCAACAGGTTTTGAAGGTTCCTGCATAATATGAAATATTCATAATTTTGTCAAAAATAAGAGAGAGACATTGAAATACTGCCAGTATTGATTTTATAGACTCTTTACATCGTCAGAAGAGGATTCCTCACTGCTATCACTAGATTCCCTTGGAGCAGGCTTTTTTGGTTTAGTTTGCTTCTTTGGAGGAACCTTAACCTACAAAGTCAACTCTCTCAAGTAAGCATTTGAAATATTACCATTTCCAGCAAAACCAACATATTATTATAATAACATGAACATGTTCAATGAAAAAGTCTGTATTCCAATATGTAAAAGAAAAACGACCAGATGTTGCACACTATAATTAAACATTATATGCAACAAAGCATCACTTTTAATTATGGTGTGTCGTTAACAAATAAATGGGATGCTATTCTGTAGGACAACACAGTTCTTAAATTTGGTAGAAATTAAGTATCAGCATGGTAGGACATATGCAAACTTCAATCATGAAAAGTACATCCTGCAGACATACCGGATATGGCTTTTGCAACACATGTTAAAAGAAAAAAATTATGCAAATGCAATCACAGCAGTACAAGATTTCTACGTTGCTCCTTTGCCCTATTGTATGAAAATCGTGAAGTACAGTGATAACACACCTCCTCTTCAGATTCAGAGGAAGTTTCATCCTCTGAACTACTTTCAGGTTTCTTTTTTGAAGGAACCTCCTGTAAAAACTTCTTAGGCTTCTTAGTGTCCTTTTGAGGAACAACCTCCTTGACTTCTCTCTTCTGCTTCTTGGCACTTGCTGCTTTCTCTATTGCCTCTTCAGCATCCCTCTTGCCTGGATAATTAAATAATCATATGTCATCAACGCTCATACAAAATAAACAAACTTAATATAGCCTTTGTATGCCCAGTAAATTAATTTGTGCTGACCTTTTTTACCGGATTTTCCAGACAGCATTGGTGCCACAGCTGCTACGACCTGCATGACATTTGTGACTTCTCAACATTTTTAACAAAAAAAGGTTCTTCAATGCCAGAACTTTGAAGTTTAATATTACCTCAGTACTCGCCTTCTTGTTTGACTTGCCCATTTAGTGATGCTAGAGAGTAGTCAGACCCTAATAAAACAAAACAGCCCAAGTCATAAATGGATCCCAAATGACACGTTGCATTCACGCTGGAAAAAAAATTGATCCGCTAAATTTCCAAAAGCTTACTTAGGTTGTCGAATATAATTTACTATCGGTACAAGCAATGACTATTTCAATTTCTTGGCAAGTAAACATCTTTGAGAAAATAAAGAAAGCGACAAATAAAAACAAACAGAAAACCTGAAAAAAAAGAAACACAAAACTTCTAATATTTCAAGAAGCAATATAGTCGACAACATACTTATGCACAAACCACAAAGATACAATCTTTATTATCGATTCAGCGTCTACACTACAAAAGGCCGCGAACTTACACTATAACACAGCTAGAACGACGGAAGCAACCAAAAATATAGATGTTTATGGATCCAAAAAACACACAGAGAAAAAACAGCGCGACGCGGTACGAAAAACTAACTATAAAAACTAGAACTCCGACGAAAGCCAGCACGAAACAAGGCAAATCGGAGAAAAGAAGAGAAACGAGTATGGAGTAACTAAAAAAGAGAAAAGTCACAAGCATTCAACTCGATTACCTCGAGTAAGGAGAAAAGAAGAGAAACGAGAAGGATACAAGGCAAATCGAAGGGTGGAGGCGGACAAAAAGAACCCTAACCTGAAGCGTTAGGGTTTTAGAAGGGTTTCGATAGCCCAAGGATGGAAGCCTTATATAGCAGGACGTGTGAAGCACGGCTTCCGTTTTAGGGCTTCATTGGGTCGGCCGTCTTTAAAACGTCGCCAGGTCCGGGCGATCCGGTTCAGCTCGAAGGAGTGTCGACCGGGCCGGTTGGACCATAATTTGCTATTAAGATATATACGTTCTACCTCGTATGTAGATATCAAAGGGACACTAAATTCTTTAATTATATTTGTTTGATACAAATTATTAATGTCGATTTTGTTCATCGTAATTCACACCAAACCAAAGAAGAAAAAGTTTCAACCAACCCTCATAGGGTTGGAGTAGAGGAGGTTCGAAGATCTGGCCAATCAAAATAAAGAAAAGAACAGATCCAATCCAACAACAACAAAATATATAGAGCAATCTTGAGAGGTAACAAAGAATATGCATAGCACTAAAGAAGATGTACAGATATACCCTCTGCAAGCATTTATCTTCACAAGATATCATTCAACATGCTGCCTCACAAATCAAACGATAATGAAAGTTGGAGGCAGCACAAGTGAATCAGAATAGCATATACACTCATTTCAACAAAATCCTCCAGCAGATGCCATGAGAAGAGCTTACTACTGTTCTAAACCAGTGACAGCATTGTTACCATCACCAATGCCGAAAAAATGATTAGACACACACAACAAGAAGCAGGGAAGCTTCTGCATTACAGGGAGGTGGGAGACAATGTAGAAGAACCATCAAAGTTGTCATCTGAAGTTGCAACAGTGGGCTAGACCCCTGGTCAGCTTGTCCCAGAGGCAGAGCATTTGCCTGGGAGACTGATAGTGCGCGGTGTAATAGTTCTCCATGCATCCATACTGACAGAACTTCCAACTATGCGAGTATTGTATGGCCATCGAGGAGTTGTACTGTTTGACCCACATGCCCATACTTACATCCTCCATCTTGAACAGCTGCAAGAACATTAACAGAATCCATGTCAGATACTGCTAAATCTTGTATTGGCGACACGGTTTCTTATGGAATCTAGTCTCTCACCCTTAGGCTTTGGTTGGCATGCTGAGAATCAATGAACTTTGCAATGTCTCTTGAAATTATGTAGCCAGGTCCGTTAGCATAGGGTGGGTATATGTACCCTGGCCACTCCTGTGTACACCACAGTCAAATTTACTTGAGAACATCAAATGTTTTCTGGTAATAATATGAGGACAAGAAAAGAAGGTGCAGCCATTTTCACACATCAACCTAAAGTTCACATGAATATTAAATTAGGCAGATCATATAATGGCAGTGATCCATAAACAGTCTGTAGTCCTGTTTACATGAGAATTACAGTATTCATAAAACCACAGCCAATTTCGCTTGCTATGAGTTTATTATAGTCAATGAGTTAAGTAGCATGACTTTGCAAAGAAGAGAAAACTTGATTATTCCAAGGCCATCTATCAGTAGCCCTAAAAGTTATAGTTCAAACTTCAAACTTCATACCTCATATGATACAGCCCATTTTCCATGCCTGAGAGGTCTATGCAAGAGATTAAGGTTCCCCATGTACAATGGTTTTTCCTGAGAGACCCGCTTTATTTCTTTTAAGACGACATCAACCCTTATGAAAGTATCATCGTCACACTTCATGATGTATGGAGTGGTTAAGTTGTGAACCTGTATGGTGATCAAGTTATTACTGAACATTGTACATGGAACTGCATTAACATGACGGTGCACCACAGAGATAGGGGAAAATAGGACAAATTTGTAAACTCACCCCACAGAGATAGGGCAAAATAGGACAAATTTGTAAACTCACCCCATAATCACAAATGGCAATTGTTTTAAGGACCACCAGTTCATAACGATCCATAAATGGTAAAATTACAATATCTCGAAAATATT